>OZ024939.1:21329040-21642040 GCA_964017235.1 Sabellastarte sp. h YS-2021 | reverse complement strand
AGTTAGGTCTCATCCTCAAACAAACTGAGGATTACATCTTTTGTGGATAACTTTGTTTATAAACCTTTTTTGTTCACCAGTGTATGTTTAAACAGGAGACATACAATTTATAAAACTGGAATCACTCACCCCAATTAATTATTAGTTACTTCACTTCTAGGTTTCAGTTTTATTTGCTACAGTAGCTATGATAAAATTAAACTGAAAAAAAAAGTTAAATTCTGAAAACATTTCATCAAATTTACTCAATTGGTTTATGTATTTTAAAAGAAAAACTATGACAGAATCAGTTATTTTAAATAAAAATGTTGAAGAAACATTGTGGCATATAAATTTAGATTTCGAGTATGTTTCCCTCCAATTTAATTTTTTCACAGTTATACCATTGTTTATTATGGGAAGCCCCTTTGAAGTTTATTTTAGGTTTTGTGCATTTTATTCATGTCAGTAAACTGCTGTATGTATCTGACAATTGAGTGTAGAAAAAGCCCCAATAGAAAAAAAAACTTCAGAAAAAGTCACAGTAGAAAACTAGTTTATGAACAAATAATCTCAGTAGAAAATACCCAAATCTTTGTTTCATCGTGTACACTACTTGACAGTGCTTGTGTAAATGTGTTATGTACCATCTAGTTAGAGGGGTTTTATACTGAGGTATTTTCTACTGCAAGTTTTTACAGAGGCTTTTTTCTGCTAGAGGCTTTTTCAGTTTACTTGATCATCAGTATCATATATAGTGTTTTGATAATATTGGCATTTTGCCCTTCCTGTCCCATAAAATGGCCAGCATTTTGTCCCCCCACCCCCCTTGCAATTTTGACTGGCATTTTGTCAACAATATTTTGTCCACCGACATTTTGTCCCTGCACCACACAATATGTCCCGCTACAAAATGTCCAAGGATGAAATATCCATAGCCGCGACATCCCACGCCCCCCCCCCCCCCCCCCCCCCCCCCCCCCCCTTTCGGGAAATCCTGTATCTGCCTCTGATTTTTTTCTATATGCGGAATCACCGGTAAAAAAACACCCAACAAATATTTATTTATTTTTTTTAAAGTTCAGCTGACGTAGATCTAAGTTCTTTATGAGTGCGTTGTGTCTTAAGAACGTCTCACAGTTGAAACGGCAGATACAGTGACATTACGACAATGAAACTACAATAAAAAAGGAATGAAATCTGTGGAATGGTATCCATGAACACTATTTTATTAAAATATGAATGTATTTCGGTTAAACGGTGAATAATTCATTACTTCCTTGAATTTGGTAGCCATTTTGTTTTTTTTTTATTGCACGTTTGCGACAACAAAAGTCGGCAATTCAGACGTCCTGCGTCTGGTTTTCGATCGCATATTTGTTTTCGATCGCAAAAATAGATGTGTGCGCATGCGTCCTTTCCTACTTGTGCGCAAACATGGCGGACAAATGCAAATAAATTTTTATTTATTCTCAGAATAGTGCTTTGCGCCGTATCATGGCACAAATTTTATCTTGGCACAAACCAGAAGACAGATAATTTATATATCAGAGAGGTTTGGTGGTGGGTTTGAAAGTCACGCAACGCAATCCATTTCCTCCAAGTGAGACGTTCTATTTTAACTGGATGCGTTTACTACACGGGTGGCATTGATTTGGGACGGTCATCAATTTGGGACACTTTTTACATTTGGAGATAATAAACTGTTTGTTTGACTTGGCACCATAAACAATGAATACAGAAGTATTACCTCATTTATACATGTGATTATATCCCACTGGTACTGTACATTTAGCATTTATATGCAACAATTTATAGAAAAGAAAATACCACACCTTCTCCATATCCATCTAATGGAAAATATCCTTGTGTTATCGCCAAAGTACAAGGTCAGTCCAAAACAATAACCACTAAACATTTTTATTGTATCTTCTATCTGGACACATATAATTAACTTTGAGTGGTTTTATATTTATTGTAAACAAGGCTGTTACTACTCTAGTTGACTATACAATACTATTCCAATATGGCAGCCAAAATTCTCATCTCCCATAAAGTACTTTTATAATAAATGTCTTTTTTGGCTCATTTTATACAATTTTTATGGCTCATACACGAAAGTCAAGTCACTGATGTTTGTCTTTTATTTACAAAAAATTGGGGACCAATGAAAGTGAATGTCTCAATTTAGTGTACATTATTGTTTAGCTGGTATGCATGCCCTAGCTGTTCCACCAAAGGACTAAGCCTCGATCCTGTCTGGGACCCTTAATCGTGGACAATCGGTGAAAAAAAAAGGTAAAATGGGCGGGAAAACTGGATCGATGTCAAAGTCTGGGATTAAGTACAGATCGGCCTCTGGGGGCCTGAGGAGGCCCCAGGTGGCCCCAGACAGTCCCCAACTGGTCTGGGGCTAAGAACTGACTAAGCCATTTTTCTGGTCGGTTTGATCCAAGATCTGGTCATAGACATACCGACTGGGTCCTAGGACGCCTCAGGCCTCCTGGGACTAAGCCCCGACTAACCCCCGATTGAAGCCCCATTTCCATATGTCCGGCATCCGGTGTCTGGATGCGGAATCCGGCATCCGGTTCTGGGGCCGGTTTCACAAAGGGTCTCAGACTTAGGCTAAGTCAGGGACTTAAATCTGAGTTTTTTGTCTTTGTTAAGTCCTGGGCTTAAATCGATTTCACAAAGGGCGACTTAGCGAAGTCCAAGCTTGTCATATAACCACAGTGGTTTTCTATGTCATGTGACCCTTTATTTCTACTCAAAATATTTTAGTGTAACATATATCCCTTGTTTAGCTCATTTTATCTTTGAAAAAATGCTGTATTTTTAAATGGGGAACCTTATAATCACACAGACATGTCCAAAGAATAATTTAGGGAGGTGTTCTATATATTTATTCTTTATTTTCAAGCATTTCAAATTTTGAAGTGAGAAAAATATATGGCGGCCATATTTAAGCCTTTGTTTACAAAAGTTAAGCCCACTCTTGGGTAGACTTAGCTAAAGCCTTGACTTAGCAGCTCTGTGAAATCCTCCAAGTCTTAGATCACAGACTTAGCCTCATTTTGAGACAAAAGTCTTCAATTTAAGCCTAAGTCTGGGCTAAGTCCTTTTGTGAAATCGGACCATGGTGTTTCCATATGTATGGTCATGATAAGGCTACAATTTCTGTACAGATATATAAACTGCTATCCAGCTGGTTTTCTCTTTTGATGTTCTGTATCACAATTAAAGACATGTCGTGTTTATCTAAACAGATTTATTTTATTTATCAAGAAAGAAGAAGAAAGCAGTTGTTGTTAATATTGCTCTTGTATTTATACATCAGAAAGAAAAGCATTATAAAAAGGAAGCACAGACATTGGGTTCATGATATTTTTAAGCAAAGGAAAATATATGGTGCGCACAACCATTTAATGAAGGATCTAGAATTGGATAAAGAACACTTTATGAAATATTTTAGATTATCCAAGGCACAATTCGTGTATGTCTATGAGAAAATAAGAGAAGACATTGTAAAATATGGTGTTTCAAGGGAAAGCATTTCTACTAGACAAAGATTGGCCATTTGTTTGAGGTAATTTTAAATTATTTTATTTAATTGTATCCATGGATGAAGGTTGAAGATACTTAGGTTTTGGTATGGTCAAATTAAAATTGTCAATAGTGTTGTGAAGGTCCAAACTCGGACCTTGGTTGCTGTTGATTGTCCTTTTAAAGCCTGCTGTGACCAAAAAAGGGCCATTAATTATTCTTTTAACATTTGATGGTTTAAAAGTTCCAAAAGTGAAGATCCATAACAAGGTAAGTAGGTCATTATTCTGAAAAAAGTGGTTTTCAATGCCTTTTAGAATAGGAAACGTAACATTTTTGGTAAGTTTATATATTCGACAGTTATTTGTTGTTGACAACAACTAGTACTTAAAGACTTGGCAATAGTAGACATGAATACTTGAAGTCGTGTCCTTAATAGTAACCATTAAAAACTTTAAGAATAACTTGCATTTTTATTATGAAATGTAACTTGATGTTTCATGGCTTTATTACAATTTTATAAAGAATTCTGAATCAATTTTTTTAAGGCTTTATGAGAATGTTTACATATTTTGTCCAAATAAACAAAAGTATTTTTCAATCAAATATCCCTTTACATGTTCATGATGTATTTTTTCGATAATGGAACAACTACTGCTGCATCACTTCATTCATGGCTAACTGTAAAATATCAACAGTGGTATTGTCACTTGATTCTTGGTTTTGACTCATTAAACAAGCAAATGTACCATCCAGTATAACCTGTTCTCCATCGGTTGTGTAGAATGTAGTTGAGGCTGAGGGAACACTGAGCAAGTGAAGCTGCTGTATTTACTGGGTTAATGGGATTCATGTTACAACCTGGGGCTGTATCTAATGGTTTCTCACTACCTTTATCAACTGGTGGGGAAGTAACTGCAGATGAACAGTTTTCATGCGTTTGGGTTTGCTAAGTGCCCCTTCTCTTGTTTTGACAGCTTTTTCATCCTCAGACTACAAGCTTCAAAAAATGGTCTTCATATGTTTTTTCTGATACAGGTAATAGGTTTCTCAAACTTTTATCTTCCTCTCTTTGTTGCTTTATCATATCTGTCAGGGCACACTCTAAATCTGTTTGCTTGTTTTTCCTCTTATTTTTTCTTGGACAGTAAATTTTCTTTTTTATAGTTTCTTCGTCACTTGACAAGTTACAGAAGGATTCACTCTTGGTACTGTCTTCTATGATGATACTTTCTGTCTTGTTTCTAAAACATAAAAAGTTTGACCTATGCAGCACCACATAACATTAATATTTACACAATAAAACATGTCCTTCTGGGCAATATTGTGATTTATGAAGCCCGAGGACAAGTGATATTGCCCTCGGGCCTATCGGCCCTTGGGCAATATCACTTGTCCTCGGGCTTCATAAACACAATATTGCCCAGAATGACATGTTTTATTCTGTTTATTATACCGAAAGTATTTGTTTTTATCTCTCCTCTTTTCGCAGTAAGTGTATATACTAGAGTCTGCCTTGGCAGAGATTAAATGCTATAAAAGTATAAAACAAAATGGAGAAGAATACTTGTGAAAAATCCCTCTAAACAAATGAAATGTGACGTCACAAATCTCACCACACTGAAGACAAACACTGTACACAGTCACGTCATTATGTGACGTCATGATGACATTTTACATCCACTTTGTTTACATTCTCAATGAAACGGGCATCTAGGTGATATATTTTCATCCAAAAAGGGCAATATCACCTCATATTGCCCGCGAATACTGCAATCTGATTGGTCGAAACTCACTTGAGGTATAATAATGTATGTTACAACATTCAATATACAGTTAAATCCCTGTATACCAATCTATAATTTGACCCCAAAATCACCTTCGCTTGAACCCATTTGTCATTTCAACCTTTTTCCCGTTGTCTGTACACAACTGCTTGCCCACCTATCCGGACACCAGGGGGCCGGGGGTTAAAAAATACCTGCACAGACCTTAAAGGCTAGAGGGTAAAAATGTTATATAGATCATTATTTCCACTAGTCACAATAATGGGCTCTTTATTCCAAATAGTTTATTTATTTATTTATTTGTTGTTTTACATCGCGTTCAACAGCCAGGGTCATATTGTGACGGGTAGTTTACAGGTGGAGGAAACCAGTGCATACTGCACTGTCAACCACCGGGCATCGGCAAGTAACTACCAACTTTCCAACATGAAGCGCCCGGCCTGAGATTCAAACCGGCGGCCTCAGAGGTTGGAGGTGAGAACTCTAAGCGCTACACCACCGAGCCCCCTAAATTCACATTACCATATTTAACTGACATGTTCAGTGACAGTTGTCAATTTCAAATCATAGTTCCTCCTACCTTCAAATACAACATACTTACTCTAACTTTTAATATCATTTTTTACATGAAAACAAATTACATTTGCCTCCAGACTGTCATCTTCCTGAAGCCGCTGCTTTGGGAAAGATGCCTTTCGTGTTTGTTGGAGATTAGGCTTTTCCCTTATTACCAAATTTGATGCGACCATATCCTGGCAAATTTGCAACAGAAGAACAGCAACTGTTTAACTATCATTTATCACGTACTAGACGGATTGTCGAAAATGCATTTGGTGTGCTTGCTGCAAGATTCCGCATTTTCAACACAAGAATTAATGTTGAACCTGACACAACCAAATTGATTGTTATGGCTGCTTGTGTGTTACACAACATTTTACAAAGCTCTAATATGCCAGCCCAACAAGTATCCCTACTTGACATTGCACAAAATGTGAACACTGAGGGTCTACAGAGTCTACGGCATTTGGGTAATAATCCTGCCAAAGAAGCAATGACAGAGGCAAATTTATGAGGTACTTTATTGATACAAATCCACTTACATGGCAAGATCAACGATTTCATGGACTAGTTAATGAATGAAAGCTATTACTTACTGTGCGTGTTGAGACTGGGAAACTTCACCATCAGAGACGTCAGATGCTGGCACAAAATTACTCTCAGTGCTGAAATATTAAAAGAAATATTTCAAAATAAATTTACTAAAACTGCCGTGTCTCTCATATTTTCAATCTCAATTTTATTTATATTTAATTCCTTTATGTTTTAAATGAATCATCACTGAAATTTCTCCACAGATGTTGTTTCAGTGGTCTGTCGAGTCAAAGGTTTGCATTAAATAAATACCTGGATTTACATGTTAGACCTTTAATAAAAGATATCAAAGAAAACACATGCAGTATATCTAAGAAGCGAGACTAAAAGTTTATGAGGGTCTATGACTTAGCCATCAACAGATGTAAAATACAGCTACATGTATTAGTACATTATAAACACAAAAACCTCATCATGCACATTTTCCCTAATGCAGGTGTTCCACTGGAGCCGACCCTACAGCCGACACTACGACTCTAGGGTCTGCTCCATAAGTCAGGGGTCAGGGACAAAAAACACTTTTTCAGGTTTCTTAAAGGGGAAAGTTTTCAACCCGGGACGAAAATCTCCTCAAATTACAATGGTCATACATTTGAAGTCTTTATATAACAAATATCAAGAAACACCACCGCTTACTGGGATATAACATATCACTTTTGACAGCACTGATAAACTCTTCCTTCCAGACAAGGATTCCGCAGATTGGATGTCTGACGATTATCGACGTGCAAAGTCCCTTAGGCGCCAATTTGAGAGAACCTGGCGTTGGGCTAAAAATTCACTGAACAGAAGTCGGCTTCGTCGCCAGATTGTCCGGTGCAATGTACTTGTAAACAAAGATAAATCAGACTACTGTAGCAAATTGATTTCAGATAATAGTCATGACTCTCGAAAACTTTGGCGTGAGCTCCATAAAACCCTGAATAAGGTTTCTAATGCCACACTTCCATCCCATGATTCCAAAAATCACTGGCTGACCAGTTTGCCTCCTTCTTTTCCAACAAAATTAAGAAAATTAGAGATAACTTTGGTTCCAGTGGCACTGAAAATGATATTCACCCTCCTTCAGATCCTCCAAAAATTAACGTCTTTAGGCAAGTTTCTGAGGAGGCTGTTGACAAAATAATTAAAACATCACCAACAAAATCATGCCTATTGGACCCTTTGCCGACATTCCTTATTAAGGAATGCATTGATATACTGTTACCATCCCTTACAAAGCTGGTTAACTGCTCACTCATGGAGGGATGCGTCCCTGACGCTTTCAAATCTGCTGTGGTCACTCCTCTTATTAAAAAGCCAAATCTTCCCTCAAATGACTTGAAGAATTATCGTCCTGTATCTGGCCTCAGTTTTATCTCAAAAGTTGTTGAACGTGTGGTTGCTAAGCAGCTATTAGAACATATTCATGTCCATAAATTAGACAATCCGTACCAGTCGGCATATAAAGCCGGCCATTCAACTGAGACAGCTCTTCTCTACATAAAAAATGAAGTTCACTTATCATTGTCAAGAGGTGAAACCACTGCCTTGGTATTGCTCGACCTGTCTGCCACCTTCGACACCATAGATCATCCCACTCTTCTTAGCTGCCTCCGAAACTGGTTTGGTGTCGGAGGTTGTGTTCTGAAATGGTTCACATCCTACCTAACAGACCGTTACCAATCAATAAAAATTGGATCTACTTTGTCAGATGTTTGCAAACTCCTATTTGGCGTTCCCCAAGGTTCTGTCCTGGGCCCTTTGCTGTTCTCATTGTACACCACCCCCCTTAGTTCGATTATCAGTAGACATAAGGGAATAAAGTTTCATTTCTATGCAGATGATAGCCAAGTTTATATACATTTATCCCAGAAGAATGCATCTGCTGCCTTTGAAAAGCTAAATAGGTGCCTAGATGATGTTAAAGAGTGGATGTCCACTAGTATGCTCAAATTGAATCCAGACAAAACCGAGTTTATCATCTTTGGTTTGAAGAGACAGCAGGACAAGTTAAAAGCATGTTTTCCAATTGATATCTTGGGCAACTCACTCTGCCCTGCTGATTCAGTAAAAAATCTGGGTGTGTGGTTTGATTCAGACTTTTCTTTGTCCAAGCATGTTCAGAACGTCTGCAAAAGTTGTTTTGTTAAACTCCGTGATTTCAGACATGTCAGGCGGTTTCTCACTCATGATGTTTCTGTGCTTGTGGCTAATGCTCTGGTTAGTAGTCGGCTGGATTATTGCAACTCACTTTTCAGGAGCCTCTCCAAGTTCAATCTACGCAAGTTGCAGTGCATCCAAAATAGTGCAGCTAGAATTGTATCAAACACCAGTCGATACACCAGTATAACTCCTGTGCTAAAGAAACTGCATTGGCTTCCTGTTGAACAGCGCACAGTGTTCAAGACGGCCACACTTGTTTATAAGTATCTTCACACAGGCTTTCCCAGGTACTTTGCTCCATATCTTTCCCCCTACAGCAGTTCTTATAGCACCAGGCGCAGTCAAAGTGGTGGTAATTTCCTTGTCATTCCAAAGTTCTGCCCATCCGTTCACAAATCTGTCAAGCAGTTTGGTAATAGTTTTGCATTTGATGCTCCCACTATGTGGAATGCTCTCCCTGATGAGATCCGTGCCTCTCCCTCACTGGCCTCCTTCAGAAAGCAGCTCAAAACCTACTTGTACACCAAAGCATACCCACCTTAGCCTGGATCATTCCCCTGGCGTTCTCCGTGGTGCTTGACCCCTGCTATGCCCCTGGATACAGAAATTTTGATGTCTGCTTTTGTTTTGTTGCGCCTTAGAGTCCTCTTATTTGGGGAGATTAAGCGCTATAAAAGTCCAATTTGAATTAGAATTAAAGGGGCATAAGTCCTCAAGGAATTTTGTTACCTGATGCATTTTTTTTTACTGTTTTAAAGTACACAAACTTTATTTAAATTTTCAACAGCAGATTCCTACACAAGTCCCTCTGTACATAGCAGTTGTTAATTATCTGAGATAGGAGTATATTACAATGCACTTGCCATGCAACATTGGTTTGTTTATTTTAGCATCACACTTGACCGAGGAATGAAGGTTCATAAATGTTCTTTGACCCCTCAACTTAGGGCTTTAACTAATAAAAGCATATATGTGGAACTTCATCTGAAAATTATGATCACTTGCACTCGCCTACCACCTCTGGGGTGGGGGGTTCAAACCCAGAGCCCAATATGAGAAAGATGGTAGTTTCTTTCTGATTGTTCGCAGTTTACAGTACAGAACCTTGACCAACTGTATGCACTGTTTTCCACTGACCACAAAACTACCAATCATGATATGACCTGTACAGTGTTGAAAGCAACATTAAAAGCCAAATAAACTTTAACTTAAGCAGGGATAAAACATGAGCCTCTATAGCTTTACCTATTATCCTCCAGATAAGGATCCAGAAATGATAACTGTTGAAAGAATGGCCATGTGGGTTTTTGGCTTCCTTCAGATCCACTTTTTTTCTGTCTTTGCTCCCGTCTTTTTTTGACGTAAGAATCCCTAAGATTCCACCACCTCTTCTTTACTTCTAAGCCTGAAAATATTGGAAATCTCTTTGAATGTTAGGAGTATTTTTACACTCTTCATCATGTGACAAGGCCAGAGCTATAGCCTATAAAGAGTATGTAGAAAGAAAAAAAAATCTTTAGACTTCTTGATGTGAATTTGCATTATCATGAATAAATTACAAATAAATTTCAAGATAAACTTTCTCATTCAAAAACTGATAATTTGAAGATCTCATTTGACTTGGGATCTTAATTTCTCCATACAAATCACAGCATGGTGGACTATCTGCAGATACAAATTTAGAACAGTCCAAATCTTTGTGAAATCTAGTTAATCTAGTTTAATCTATCTAGTTAATATCTTTTGGAGACTTAACATTTTAGTGTAAATTTCAAATCAAAAAATTATATATATAATCAATTAAATAATAAATTGAACAACATTGTCAAATATATTAGTTAAATTATTAATTGCACGAAAACCCCAACGATCACCATACATATACACCTCCATGTACATATACACAGGTATTTTCAAATCACAAAGCACCCACCCATTCTTTCAGTATACTTTACTTTATTGCAAAGATACTTAACTGAGCCTTTCACAAGGCTAAGTGAACAGTGAACATATTAAGCAGTTGTTTACATTTTGGAGGCAAGGGAGTTGTTTATAACCTTAATGTACAAACTATTTCTACAACATACCTGTCTCCCCCTCTTCCAGTTTTTGTGCAATCTCAGACCACAATCTTGTGATGTAAATAGTATCTCTGTATCTTGGACTTGACACATCATACAGTACTTCATGACTATGCACTACCTCAATAAGCAGCACTGTGCTGTTATTTGTATGTTTATTCCAACCCATTATCAAATTAGAAAGAGCAGAGTGGAGTGTGCAGAAACAAAAACGTCAAACGCACATATGTCATTTTGACGTCACTTTATTGATTTTAGCATGCGGCATGCGGATATTCACAGTACTGAGTTCCTCATGGGTCACGCATGACGGATTAGTACCGTTGACGTGAACATAAAACGCATATAAAGGTCAAAGTTGGGGTTTTACGTCCCGTTCAACAGCCAGGGTCATATTGGGACAGGTCCTCAGAATTGCCACTTGTGGGACTCGAACCCACAGAGGTGACAGCCTATGATTAGATGCCAAACTTGCTAACCACTAGGCCACTGAGGACCTAAAACGCATATAAAGAAACAGACCTATTTTATTGCAAAGTGAAAATAGACGCATCACGCATGTAAGGAAATGGGGCTTAAGTCCCAGCGTCCTCAGGCGTCCCCAGTCTTCCCCAGACCGAGATGGCCGATTCTTGTTTTGCAATGGGACTAAGGATCGCAGGAGGCTTGGAACTAAGGCACTAAGGGTCTGGGACTAAGGGTCTGGGACTAAGGCTCTCAGGCGGCCTGGGACAACATAGGACTGTGTAATGTGGTCTGGGGAAGCCTGGGACTGGACATTTTGTTTATGGCGGGAAAAAAATAATCGGTTTGGGTCGGGAGAAATATCAAACATGTTTGATTTTTCACATGGCCCCAACCGACCACAACCGACCCTTACTGGGACTAAGCAAATTTTTCAAACCGACCCTCAAAAACCCTTAATCGGGAGCCTTAGTCATGTGGTGGAACACCCACATTAGACTTAGCTGGGACTTAGACAGGGGCTTAAATCAGAACATTTTGTCTTAGCAAAGTCTTGGATTAAATGGATTTCACAGAGGGTATCTTTTTGGGGGCTCGGTGGTGTAGCGGTTACAGTTCTCACCTCCAATCTCTGAGGCCGCCGGGTTCGAATCTCGGGCCGGGCGCTTCATGTTGGAAAGTTTGTAGTTACTTGCCGATGCCCGGTGATTTACAGTGCAATATGCACTGGTTTCCTCCACCTGTAAACTACTCATCGCAATATAACCCTGGCTGTTAAACGTGACGTAATACAAATAAATCTAAACCTAAATAAATCTAAATCAGAGGGTAACTTTTCTAAGTCCAAGCTTAATTAAATAACCACAGTGGTTTTCTGGGTCATGTGACCTTTTATTTCTGTTCAAAATATACTATTGGTGACATATATGCTTCATTTGATGCATTTTATCTTAGGAAAAATGGTGTTTCAAAATGGTAAACCTTGTTATCACATAAAAACTCCCCCAAGGACTAGTTAAGAGAGGTCTTCTATATATTTATAGTTTATTTACAGCCATTTAAACATTTGAAATGGAGAAAATTTTATGAGAGCCATGTTTAAGTCTTTGTTTTCAAAGGTTCAGCCCATTTCCAGATGAACTTAGCCAAACCTTAGACTTAGAAAGAATTTAAGACAAATGCCTTAACTTTTAAGTCTAAGTCCAGGTTAAGTTCTTTTGTGAAACCGGACCCAGGTCAACCTAGTTTCGTTGATGAAATACAAAACAAGCATGTTTTGTAAATAAGCCTGTGGTATTCATATGGGAAAATATAGTGAACTGAAACTTGACCAAAACGTGCTGTACAGGTTTATCTGCATATGGGGCTGTTACATATTTATTTGTGTCATGTAGCATTTTAATAAAATAGATAGGAGTAAGGGAACGTAAGAAAGCTACCCTTCAGTGGCCTTTATGTAAAAAGGTAACAAAATTGCCCCATAAAATGCTAAAAATCACCTGATACACATCTACTGCTGACATAAATACATTTGCATTTAGGTTTTGATGGCCAAAATATAACACTAAACCTCTATTGCCATCGATAAAACTTGTGTACTTCCACCTACCAAATAGTGGAATTAACTAGTGATCTCAACGGGTACCCGGATATCCAGGTACCCGAACCCTGAATAATTACCCGAATCCGAAATCACATACCCGAGTACCCGAATCTAAGCTTTATTACTCCCAATATCGCCCACTTTGGATGACCGCGTACAGGCACATGTAGACTACATAAATTCACCAGAAAATTAAACTATTCAATTAATATCCACAAGAGTATTGTTTTCTTACCCTTGTACATCATTTATAGTATTTTATTTGTCTTTTATTTTGGTTGTTTATGCATTGTCAAATGCCGGTCCCCTTTGAAAATCGTCAGTATATTCACACATTTACTTAATTCCGAGTACATGAAACATTGTAAATTGCGTATATAGTGGCATGCATACCTTAAATAAATAAAAGTACAATATTTTCAAACAGTAGTTCATAATTTGGTATCAATAAAGTGCTACTTACCGACATGAAAAAAACAACAACTTTATATTCCGAAACTACATTCGAGCACAGCAAAAGGAATGCTGTGATTTTATTGGATGTCGCCATTGTGGTAAACGACTCGTACACAGGATATTTGCCGATTTGCGGTATTTTTATTATGGTACAGTCCATAAACAACAATGTTTTCGATTTACAGAGGTCTGTGTCGTACTGTTTTCAATGCAAAATGGTAACCGACAAGAAATAAAGCAAATGCTGGAATCCCATTATTTGTGTACGTTTTAACTTTGTAAATGTGGAGATTTTTGTAGTATCACCCATTATCGCCCGTCGGCGCGAGTACCCGGGTACCCGCCCGTTGAAATCAATACCTACCTGGTCCCACCATAACGAATATTTTGAGAACACTAGAATTAACCAACAATGAAAATAATTTAAATACTGTAATTTAAATACAGTATCTTTGGTGATTTCTGATTGCAAATTGTACCAAGTTGAGGCACTGACTTCTAGTAGAAATTATATTATCACCCCTAAAAGACAATTCTAAAAGGTTTATTGTTTTGACTTTATATTATTAAATAATTTTATAACTTACACTTGTGTCGATGCATATTTTAATAAAAAGAAATCCATATAAATACACTTTAAACAAGCCAAAATTAGGTTTTTATGTTGAAGTTGTGCCAAGTTACGGCGTGGAGTGGTAACATATTTGTAAATCATCGGTAACAAAAAAAGGTCTAATTATTGATATAAATATGCTTTTTAATTGTTTCGACCAAGCTTTGCTAACCGTTTTCTCACTTAAAGGTTTGTGAAATGTATGACGTTACAGAACTGTATGGTTTTACAGTACTATTTGAACTACATGCATTAAGACGTCCAGAAACGATTGTGTTTTGCTGCTAAATCTTCACTTATTTTTGATAGAGTTGCCCAACAGACAGCTTGTTTTGGGGTTTGATCAAAGTTGCATGGGACCACTTTCCAATATACAATAGTATGATAAATCACCAGTACAACATTTACTATACAAGACAGAAACAATTAAGTTTGACAACCTGCTAATATTTTAGTTTCTACCCTCACCCACATACAGCTGAGTCTGGGTTCCTGCCCAGTTTAGAGATATTCATGTATATGACTGAGTCTAATTTGTAAGAGTGGAATTATACCGGTCTCATTAATGTTAGGTGTCATTAATGTTAGATGATAATACAGCACACATACACAAATTATATATTTTGTAAATAATGTGGCCAATAAGATTGGTATCAAACAATAGTTTGGGGTGAAAACAATTTGTTTTAATTGATTTAACAATATTATTACTGTCCCACCAAAATAGGTAGCCATGTCTGTTTACATCATTTGACGTTGGAGCTTCAGTTTTGTACAAATGAATAGTAAAAACAACATAAAGTTACATCTTCTTGATAGTAAAGAGAAAAAGTCATATATCAAACATAATAAAAAGCTTAATATTTATGCATTTAGAAGTTGGATAATGAGCTTTAATACATTTTGTAATTACAAATAAAATTTGTAATAAGAAGTTGCATCATATCATTCATAATTGGTTAAGTGGAAAAAATTTTTCTGGCAGTTTTTTGAAATTTTATGTACTAGCATTCTGAAAATAGTAGATTCATTGTAACATTTTTAGGTGTGCAATAGTCTGAAGGGAAAGCTAGAAACAAATAAAGAGAGGGCCGGAGTTAAAGAGAGGGTGTATGATGAAAGAGCTTTTAGAAATGCAATAACAGCAGTGAGGCAAATATCATTATTATAATATATTTTTTATGTGTATAATCTGTTTTTGTGTTGAAGAATTTTTTTCACCATTAGTCTTCTTGAAGTAAATGAAGTAACTAATTGTCATTTGAGCAATGATGCGATAAATATTACTTTTGAAGAAATTTGTGAAAAAAAAAAATGTGCTTAATGCAGCTCAGAATTTACAAATTTTCTTTGCAAGCAATGCTCAATTCAATATGTGTATATTTATCTTATAAATTTTGTATTATTTCTTAACTGTATGAATGTTTAAAAATTAAAAAGATCATATAATTAAATGATACTTGCCAAGTGTTGTCAATGGTAGGAATGGCCATTTAACCAGTGGCAAGACAGCAACCTGTAGAGTATCCCCAAAAGTACTGGTTGGTTCCATGCGAGGAAGTGCAGTGAGGATCACTGGGACTCATTTAAAGAAACTGGGTGTAAAGTTTCTTTTAACAGCAGTTGAAGAAGAAAGTCTGGCTGAATATATGAAGTTTGAATGAAATTGTAAAAATATTTAAAATTTGGTTCAGTTTGAAAGAGTGGATAATTTATAATTTTATTCATTAATTTAACATATCGAATCGAATCTAATTTTATGTATCTAATTTAATAATACATGTATTACCAAGCATTATGTCATTTAATTGTAAATGTGTACAATCTAGAATGTGTAATGAGTAAATGACTTATACAGTTTAAATATATAATCATACTTAATTGCATAACCCTTCTACATAACATTTTTAATGAAACTCATGCATTTAACACCCTTTCTTTAAAGACTCGTTAAAATTTAAAGATAAGTTATATTTACAGGATAAAACATTTCTTTCTGGGCAATATTGTGATTTATGAAAACCTTTTGGGGCCATCGGCCGGCAGGCGATATCCTTGTCCTTGGGATTCATAAATACAATATTGCCCAGAAAGAAGTGTTGTATTCTGTTTATTATACGAAAAGTATTTATGTTTTTTACCCCACAGCCCTTAAGGACTGTCAGGGCATTGTTTTCACCTATGGTGTCCGGATGGGCGGGCAGGTAGCGGGAAAAGTTTGTCCGGGCCGTATCTCAGAAACCGTAAGGTGTAAGTTGATACTTGGTAGGGAGATTGGTTAGGAGGTGTAGGTGTGCAACGTCATGGTGTGACCTTGATTTGACCTTTGACCTGGCCGTAGTGACCTTGAGTTTGAAAATCTTGTCCGGGCTATATCTCGGAAACTGTAAGGTGTAGGAATTTGATTCTTGGTAGGGTTATTGGTAAGGGGGTGTAGGTGTGCAACATCATGGTCTGACCTTAATTTCACCTTTGACCTTGCCGTAGTGACCTTGACCTATAAAATCTTGTCCGGGCTATATCTCGGAAACTGTAAGGTGTAGGAAGTTGATACTTGGTAGGGACATTGGTCAGGGGGTAGGTGTGCAATGTCATTGCGTGACTTTGATTTGACTTTGCCGTAGTGACCTTGACCTATAAAATCTTGTCCGGGGTATATCTTGGAAACCGTAAGGTGTAGGAAATTAATACTGAGTAGGGACATTGGCTAGGGTGTGTAGATGTAAACGTCATGGTGTGACCTTGATTTGGCCTGTGACCTTGCCGTAGTGACCTTGACCTATAATGCCTTGTCTGGGCTATTTTTTGGAAACAATAAGGTGTAGGAAGTTGATATTTGGTAGGGACATTGGTCAAGGGGTATATGTGTGCAACGTCATGGTGTGACCTGAATTTGACCTTTGATCTTGCATATCTGATGCTATTTTATGTCTCTACAGGATATCTGATAGTGATACTATTTATCTTTCTTATATCTTTTACTTGAATCTTAGTTGTTGCACCTTTGGGGTCTTTTGGTGTAGATTGAGCACTGTTAAAGTCATATTAGAATTCATTAATTGTTTTACTTTGCAACTTCCCATTGTAACAGATGGTATTGCATCAAGTGAGCCACAGGTTTTGCCCCAATTCCACATAAAAGCATGTATGGGTAATATTCAAAACATCCAAACCATACGTCGACCATACAAATGAAAATTAAAATGAGAGAAGTCTTAAATCTTCATAATTTTTAGTTTACTGAATTGTCTTATTTTAATACTTAATCTTTACATGCAATTTCTTTCGCTTAGATGTTATTTTCTCTACTTAAACATTATTTGGACACTGACACTGTTCGGAAAGTATCCCAATCTGTGTACTGTTTCACTACTACATTTCATGGTGTTGAAAACTATTTTCCCAGGCTGTGGGGTACAGGCATCTTAGACTGAGTTTCTGGCCCGTCGCCAATTGCTATTTTCATACTGATGGTAGGCAACGGCGAGGGACAGAGTTCACATGTACTTGTTTTCTGTGTAAATTTTGAAATGTTGGAAATTATTTCATTTAATTTACAAAGTCCTTCTTATGTTTATATAGCTGTATCTGGTTTACAATACATATGTTGTTAAACTAAACTGCTTTTACAAGCCCGGAATTTCTTTTGTAGATGACCATGTAATGTTGAAAGTTTGTTTACATTTTAAAAAATTGACTAAAATACATATGTGCCAGTTTGATTGGCATTAAATATTAGTGAACAGCACATTTACATAAGTTAAAGAATTCAAATAACACTTCATACCTGTGGTAATATGTGCACAAATATGCTGTTCAAAATTTACACAGAAAACAAGTACATGTGAACTCTGTCCCTCGCCATTGCCTACCATCAGTATACACTAGCGGATCCGGGGGGGGGGGGGGGGGGGGGGGGGGGTTCAACCCAAAGTACAAAATTATTTCTTGAGAGTGGTGTTAAATTTACAGGAAACCAAAAATTAATTTTTTTCCCGAGGGCATTCCCCCAACCCCCTTAGTTATAATATGTCTGATGTGAACCCCCACCTTACTCAATGTGAACCCCCACCTCTGATGATATTTTCCTATACCAGTAATTTTAGAAATGCTTGTAAGTCCCTCTCGTTTAAATCAAATGTGAGGGCACAAACCAATTCAACACACAAGAATATTAGGTTTAATGTTTCCTATTGAGCTGTAATTGTATGGTTGTTGTACATATTTCCAGTGTATTAAAAAGTGTACAGTCTTTTTATCTGTAACTTTTGAAATATTTTGGTGCACTTTTCTTGTTTGCAAAGGTCAGTCCAAATACATTAAATGTAACGTCACAAATTCCATTGATGTATTTAATTCATCACACTGAAGATGACTGACAAAAAATCAATATCCAAAAGCTATATGGCTCTGTATATGGCCACGTCATTGTGTGACATCATGATGATGCTTTTATAAGTAAACAACATCCACTTTTTACATTTTCAACAAAACAGGCATCAGGGTGATATTTTTTAACCCAAAAAGGGAAATATCACATCAGATGATATTGCCAGTAAATACTGCAATCTAATTGGCTAATATGCACTTGACGAAATGCTGTTATTAACAGGTGGTGCGAAGATTCAAGCATACCATTTACAAATGAACTTCTTGAGGTATTTGCTGATGAGATTTTGAAGTTTACGGAAAGCATGGAAAGGCTCTTTCAAATTGATGAAAATGTCCTTTGTACAACAGGTCATCAGCAGGTGAGTTTCGTGTGTGTTTGTAAAGAAAAGTAAATTACAATGAAACCTTAATTATCCTAACATGCATACAGAGAATGATTTTGTTTATGTAATAGCAGTTTCATGAAACAGAATGGGTGGTTTACAATGGAACAATAGAGAAACTAAATTTCAGGGTCAAAAATTAGTCCATAAAAATAAATAGTTTTGTATGTAAAATATGACATTTTAAGTTATCATTTTTATTACCAGTAATGTCATTTATTTACTGAATGTAAAATCAGACCATTTTTGTCGTAAAAGATGCACATTATGTAGTATTGAAAGATTTAATCCTGCAGTCCTGCAGTTAATTTGAATAATTTTATATTTTTCGTTTTTCTTTTCAACTTAGATTGTAGCAATCAGCTCACAGGTGTAAATATTTCATAATTAGTCTGGAACATTACGAATGGAGAAGCTCATGATGTTGAGTGAGTTTGTCTTTGCACATCGAGTGTGTTGGTGCATGCAGAAGTGAGGCCGAACAACTCGGAATTTGGGATACGCGCATATCACACCCACTTCGAATTGCTACTGCTAACTTGCTCCCTAAGTTGCACCCATTTGTAAATATGACCTTTCATAATAAGATTTTCAAAGTGACAACTCATTAATATTCCCGAGGTCACAGATTACCATGGGGGTTTCCTGACAATATTTTATGCTTAAAGATTAAATACTGGATGATTATACAGCTCATGATTTTTTGTGAATGCATATTTGATGATTCCATGGGATTTCTCCACAATATTTTACTTTAACATCAAAATTTGCAGGTTACTCAGTAATATTCATAGGGTCACGGTATTCTGTGGGGTTTCCCAACATATTTTAACTTATTTCATTTAAGCAAATCAATACCCCAATAAATGATAGAGATAATACAAAAAAGAAGAAAAAGATGAAATAAATAAATGGGTGCAATTTGTGGGTGTGAATTAGTGATAGCGATTCATAGTGGGTGCGATATGCATGTAAATCCTGAATTCTACCGCCGAACACAAAATTTTTCCATGCTGTGTAATGTCCACTATTGGTGGGTGCATTGAGAATTTTATAATGGCAGTGTAAATAAGGCGGGGTCTAGCACCAGTAAATCTCTAGTTATATAGTCACATTTATGCATTTTCGTATTACCATGAAGGAAAGAACCCCCACATTTATTTTTATTATATTTATTACAGGGGGGGACAGCAATTCGCCAATTTCTATTGTACCTCATTTAAAACTAACATCTGTGTTGATACTGAAGGAGCCTTATAGCATAGAAAAGAGTGCAACATGTCTTGATACTTTTCTAAGATTTTAGAACTGACAGCATGCAGGATTATAAAGATTAATAAAAAAGTTTATGTGTCAGTGAGAAATATGCCTAACAAACTGCATCTGACTGATGCAAAGAGCTGTACATTCTCTAAACTCTGTCTGGGGTCAATATTAATACTATTTATAACTTCATAAAGTGTTAGAATACAATGAGAAGAATTGATCTTTAGTTTAATTATTGTTTGCAAAGTGTTTTACAGTCTTTGTAGCTATTTTGGGAACAGTATAAAATAATCGGCGAAATGCTGTCCACTTTCCAACAGCTCTAATCTTATTGCCATGTGACTAGTTATATGGTTGTATTTGTACTTATCACAAAATATATTTTATGATGCTACCATCATTTTACAGTTTGAGGAACTTGTTTTCATTCTGATAACTGTTGTTAAACCACACTGCATATTTGTTCTCAAGAACCCCCCCCCCCCCGTACACAATAATTATTGCATAAACTGCAACTTAGTGTTTCTTCCTATTGCCGTTTCTTTAGTTCAATCTGAGAAAATTTTACAAGCTATTTGTCTTCCTATCCGCAATCTGCGCATGAGCAAGATTTGTAGAAAGAGTTACTGTTACCTGGATGCATCAAATAAAATAATCTCACATTCGTGTCTTTTTTGTCTATTAATGTGAGGAAATATGTATGTCATCTCTTCCAATAGTAGACATATGTCTTTGGTGAGTAGTTGTTTTGACTGTTTTGCCTGCGAAACTATATGCATAAGAGGAGTTAAAATTTGACAAAAAGGCACCGAGATCTTGCGAGAATACCTTAATCCTTGCAAGAGTTACTGTCAGCTGGATGCATCAAATAAAATAAACTCACTTTTGTTTCTCTTTCTCCTCATGGACATTGTTGCTTCCGATAATAGACAAATTTCTTCAGTCAGTGGTTGTTTTGACTGGCTACTAAAAAGATGCAGTACGCCTGGTCCGAGTAGAGACGTTTTTTCCCGACCCAACCATATAGTTGCCGGCCTCGGTACACCAGTCCGGTGCAAATTTCCAACACTGTCTCAAGGTAATTCAAACAAGAGTAATTGTACAAATTGGAAAAGACTTGTTCAATTACATATGCAGTTGTAATTTGTTATGGTGAGTGATGGGGCAATTAATAATAAATAATACAGAAATTCTCAGACAGAAATTCTCAACTTCATCAGTAAACAATGTGTGAATAAAGATTAATGAATAAAAGAAATATTTTCAGTTAACAAAATGTGAGCCACTTTGATGTTTCTTTTTTTTTCTTTTTTTTAAAAAAACTACAGGAATCCTTTGCACCAAATATTGACAGGGAGAGACCTCAGTTGCTTATTTATGATGCAGCATCTTACCATATTTCCCTGGAAATCCTACAATTAGCACTGTAGGAAAACATTTCCATTTTAACCCTGCCTGGAAAGACAACTGCTTTCTTGCAACTGGCTGAGCAAATCCTGGATAACTTGGAGTCAGCTTGTGCTGATCTGGCATTCAGTATGTCTTTCGGAAAAGCTGATTTCCTGACAAAAGCTGACATTTTGCATCAGTTCTTCACCAGGTAATGAGAAAAGCTTGGACCAAATCACTTCTTGTGAAAGCATTGAAAAAGAGTTGTAATTGCTGAAAAAAAAACGAATTTGCTCCATTCAGAAAAACTTTACGCCAGTATCATAGGTCATAGCATGGGTTCTATATAGTGTTGTAAAAGCAATAGTCGTTTTATGACAGGGCCACAGTATTTATCACTTAATTTCATGGTGTGAGTTACTTGTTTAATGGCAAAAACACTGAAATAGCAAGTAATGTCATGGTGGTATTTCTATATTATACTTCTAAAATATTATTGTATATCCAGTGAGAGTTAAAAATGTGTTACACTGTGTGAATTACATCAAGATTTACATCATTTACAGGTCTATTTCCTCCATGTCTGGAGGAGATAAGCAACTGTTGTCATTGAACAGTCGAATGCAGAGTTGGCATTAACAAAAGGGATCAAGCTCAGGTTGAGCCAAAAATCAGCTCAGGTTTAGAGCTGTTTATACTAAAGTGGATCTGAATTTTAGCTGATCCCCCAGGCTACTTTAAAGGTTCTGTGTTCTGGTGAAGTTTTGCAGAGACCTTTGGAACTAGAGGTTGGAGAGGAATCTTGTTGTGAATGAGTCGAATCCTACAGAATGCCAAGAAAATATGCAACCTTGGTCCTGTGAATGTGGCAGAGCAGTGGATGATCCATGCCATCAGGAGACACAACGTAAAAATTTTATTATAAAGCAATTTTAAAACCCAAAATTGTAAAATTAATTCCTTGGCTATATTATCAATTACATATTATAACACATTCATCTTCCACTGCATTCATAATATCGACTTGTGTGCTTGTATGTTATGAAAAGCTAATACACTGTGATTGATGTAGAAATATAGCAATTGAATAGCCCTTATCATCAAAAGACAACTGCCAACTTTCCATCATTTGAGATTCAAAATGGTGATCTCATAAGTTGTTGTGCATGCATGGAAGGATTCGAAGTATTTTACCTGTACAAGGCTAACTGGTGCATGACGAACAAGTGAAAAATAAAGAAATAAGCATACTAGGTTTAATTGATTTATGTTATTACATCATTTAAGCCATATTAAATAGGGACTATCATTAACATGTAACATATGCATTATATAACAATAGTGCAATGTCATTAATCAATGCAATCTGTATACATGATAACAAAACATTAAAAGGCACTTGTAGGTTGTCTTTAACTTTTCTCTTAGATGCAGCATAACCCACTTTACAGATCTGGCGCTGTCCCAGAAAGTTTGTCGAATCTTCTTGATGGAAGCCAACAGAACCACCTTGGCCACAGTAATCTTGCAAAGCAAAGCACATCTCAGGTAATAATACTTACACTAAATATGAAGGATAGACATTTCTGTGGTTGTTGTGGCTGAGTGGTAGAGGTATTCCATAGATAACCTTATGGTCCTAGGTCTAATCCCTGTTTCCTAAACTTTTCAGGAGGTACCTCTACTGAAAACCATTGACTTTTAAAGGGGACCATCAACTCCAATATATATTCAAAATTTTGGGTTACACCCCAGACTGCATAAATATTTATGTTTATTCAATGTACTGAAACATATTTCGTTGCTACAATGTGAACACCACTTTTCAGTTTAATACATAATGTGCTAAATATGGTCAACTGTCTTGCATTGAAGAAGAGCATTTATATGCTTGTTTCTTTGAAATCTTTCGATTTTGAAGTATGTTGGTCAGTCGGTTCAAAGTGTAGTGTACTATGTTGGCGTAAGTTATGACATAATGAAGTTGCAGACCTGTAGCTCATTCCATAGCTGAGCGATAGGTACTTTCACAATCTCACTGTTGAGTAAATCATTTGTAACTTTAAAACTATTGTATTTAGAGTATTTTGTTAAAATATGTTATTCATGTAGTTTTATATCAGCTATAACATAATAAAATTGCAGCCCTGTAGCTCATTCTGTAGCTGAGCAATAGCTACGTTGAAGTTTTCACTGCTGAGTAAATCACTTGTAACTTTAAAACTATCACATTTGGAGTATTTTCTTGAAATATGTTATTCACCTACTTTTAGATCAGCTATGAAATAGTAAAATTGCAGACCTGTAGCTCATTCCATAGCTGAGCTACTTTGAGTTATTCAAATTTGGACCCAATGCAAAAGATGTGTGGTTGGAATCTTGTAATGCTGCAAGTTATCAATAAAGTGCCGCCAGATTTCGAAGTTACCACTCAGCCGCGGCTGAGTGCTCGTTATTTTTGTTTGGGCATTTCAGTTCCAAGTGTAAGGGATGAGTTGGCTACAAAGCAGAAGCAAAGGGAAGAAAGAGAGAGGGAAAAGGTTGAGATCAAGAAAAAGAAAGCAGAGTGACAGTTACAGAAAGAGTTGGCTTCAACAGAAAGATATTTGAGTAATTTCTTAAACTAAATGTAAAGAAACAAAGTCCAACTTTGTGAAGCAGAATAACCTTTTCAATGTCAAAAACTTTAATTATTATATATTTAGCTTGATGCTATTTGAAGTGTTCATTTGAAAAAAATCTGCATTTGCCTGTACCTGTATATCAGCCCAGGGCCTCACTATGGCAGGGTATTGCTACCTTCTATACCACAGTGGCAGATCATTGGGTAGTCTTTTCTGAAACAAGGAACAGTGACCACAAATTATGTCTATGTAGTTGCTTGTAATAAATACATCTCTTTCAGATTTTCCTGACATTCAACCCCCAAAGAAAATATAACAGAAGGGCACCATTTTCCATGTACTTCTGAAACATGTAAAGAAATCAGTTGTTATGTTCATAATCTTTCATTTTTTACCCCATAGCCCTTAAGGGCTGTCTGGGTATTGTTTGCACCCATGGCGTCTGGATGGGCAGGTGGGCAGCAGGAAAAAGTTTATCCGGGCTGTATCTCAGAAACCGTAAGTTGTAGGAAGTTGATACATGGTAGGAACATTGGTTGGGATGTGTAGGTGGTCAATGTCTGGTCTTGATTTGACCTTGCCGTAGTGACCTTGACCTATAAAATCTTATCCGGGCTATATCTCGGAAACCGTAAGGCGTAGGAAGTTGATATTTTGTAGGGACATTGGTTAGGGGATGTAGGTATACAACGTCATGGTCTGACCTTAATTTGACTTTGCTGTAGTGACCTTGGCGTATAAAATCTTGTCCAGGCTATATCTCGGAAACTGTAAGATGTAGGAAGTTGATACTTTATAGGGACATTGGTTGGGGGTGTAGGTGTGCAACGTCATGGTGTGACCTTGATTTGACATTTGACCTTGATGTAGTGACCTTGACCTATAAAATCTTGACCAGGCTATATCTCAGAAAACGTAAGGTGTAGGAAGTTGATGCTTGGTAGGGACATTGGTTAGGGGTTGTAGGTGTGTAGCATCATGGTGTGACCTTGATTTGACCTTGTCGTGACCTTGACCTTTAAAATCTTGTTGCACCTTTGGGTCTGTCTTTTGATGCAGATTAAGCACTGTTAAAGTCATTTTAGAATTCATTAAGAATTTTACTTTTACAACTTCCCATTGTAACAGATAGAATTTCATCAAGTGTGCCACAAACTTTGTCCAACACCACACATAAGCATTCATTGAATGAATTACCACTTCTGTATGCATGGTAATATTCAAAACATCTAAACCTTAATTTGCCCATGTCAGATGTAGATAAAGAGTACATGCATTATCTTTCTCTTAGACATTATTTTCTCTATTTAAACATTGTTTGGACCTTTATATAACTGACAGTGCTCTGAAAGTATCCTGAACTTTGTACTGTTATAGTACTTCTATATCTCATGGTGTTAAAAATATTTCCCTAGGCTGTGGGGTACGGGCATCTCTGATGCTATATCTTTAATATTTGTATGTACCTTTTCCCTTAAAGGTAAAAAGGTTCCCTTAAAAAAAAAAGATGCATTCATATTTACGTAGACTTTTACCAATTCCATTTGTATAGAATCTATGTTTGCAATTCAACTTTAACTGTACAGGTTAATGATGAATGTCAAAAAAAGATACAGAGCAAACATACATTTATTAAGCATTTACTGTTATCTTCGTATGTCATACATTATGATAATTTACTGACATAATGAGTTTTCAGCAATTCTGTTACAGCACAGTTTTTTCCTTTCTTCAGATACAACACATGAAGAACAACCAACGCAATCTACAGCTGGCGGCAACACTCAAGGTTTTTAAATTTACTTTCTTCAGTCTTTGATGTTTTGATTTTTTCCAGTAACAGTATAATTAAGTTATTACTTTGGAGTTTTAATTGTATGTATGACACATATTTTCCAAATATTTTGTTTTAAATTTATCAGATAAGGACTCTCTATTTTATACATAACAAGAAGTATCAAGTCAAATGTTATAAAATTTATTTATTTCCTTTTACTACGAGTGCATAATATTTCAACCTTCTAAATTACATTAATTTCATGCCTTATACAATCTGAATTACTTACTCTTGTTAATGTACCTTAGTCTCTTTCTAGAGTGTGGCATGAGAATGCTGCTGAATGACCTGTACAACTCCCAAGCAAGTGAACCTGGAACAAGAAATCGTGAATATCCTTGTAAGTAAGCATCCCGCGAGGGACGTTTGTTTGCATATGGGAGGAATTCTCGTGGAAGGGTCCGCCGGCTCCGCAAGTTTGCCTACCTACAGCATCTTTACTTGTGGATGGAATTTCTTCAAACTTGGCACATATATTTAGTAGCCCTGGGAAAATTTTTTGAATTCGGTGCCAAGACATGTCAACCAATCAGAGAAGTCACATGACCAAAACCAGAATTTTGCTTGTCCGGATGATAACTTAAGAAGCGCTTAAAATATTCGCCTGAAATTTGATATATGGATGCACGGTATAAAGATCTGCAAATGATTAGATTTTGGTAGACTTCCATTAAAAAATGGCTAATTAATTAAGCATTAAAATTTTTATTAACAAGGAAAATACAAATCCCTTAACAACTTCTAAATTGTGCGAGATAAAGCCATTTCGACGAAATTTTTGACCCACTGGGTATCTCTGCTAAGTGTTCTGCTCAATTCCAAAAAAAATTCCTCTCTCCAAAAATGGTGGCCATTTTCAATTTTCGAATTTTTGACAAAAATGACAAAACTTTAAAGGTCTGCACTCTGATTTGTGGGAACACAATGCACTCATGTAGTGTTCATCACAAATAATTCAGAATTCTCTGATTAATGGGAACACAAAGCACTCATGTAGTGTTCATCACAAATAATTCACACGTTCACATATTTTGAATTTACGAATTTTTGACAAAAATGGTAAAACTTAAAATTGCTTGTATCTCCTAAACTGTGCGAGATAGAGTGATTTCGGCGAAATTTTTGATCCACAGGGTACATATACAAGATACTCTGCTCAATTCTCAAAAAAATTTTCCTCTTTCCAAAAATGGTGGCCATTTTCAATTTTCGAATTTTTGACAAAAATGACAAAACTTTAAAGGTCTGCACTCTGATTTGTGGGAACACAATGCACTCATGTAGTGTTCATCACAAATAATTCACACGTTCACGTATTTTGAATTTACGAATTTTTGACAAAAATGGTAAAACTTAAAATTGCTTGTATCTCCTAAACCTTTGCGAGATAGAGCGATTTCAACAAAATTTGTGGCCCACATGGTAAATATGCAAGATACTCTGCCCATTTTTCAAAAAATGTTTCCTCTTTCCAAAAATGGCAGCCATTTTGAATTTTCAAATTTTAAAAAAAAATGGTAAAGCTTAAAATTGCTTGTATCTCCCAAACCGTGCGAGATAGACTAAGAGCGATTTTGGCGAAATTTTTGACCCAGAGGGTATATATGCAAGATGCTATGCTCAATTCGCAAAAAAAATTTCCTCTTTCCAAAAGTGGTGGCCATTTTGAATTTTCGA
Organism: Sabellastarte sp. h YS-2021; assembly: GCA_964017235.1. Lineage (NCBI taxonomy): Eukaryota > Metazoa > Annelida > Polychaeta > Sabellida > Sabellidae > Sabellastarte > Sabellastarte sp. h YS-2021. The sequence goes on along the minus strand of OZ024939.1, from coordinate 21,614,645 downwards.
ATTTTTTACAAAAATGGTCAAACTTGAAATTGCTTGTATATCCTAAACCGTGCGAGATAGAACGATTTTGGGGAAATTTTGGCCCACAGGATATATATGCAGGATACTCTGCCCATTTTTCAAAAAAATGTTTCCTCTTTCCAAAAATGGAAGCCATTTTGAATTTTCGAATTTTTGACAAAATTGGTAAAACTTAAAATTGCTTGTATCTCATAAACCTTTCAGTGAAATTTGTGACCCACATGGTAAATATGCAAGATACTCTGCTCAATTCTCAAAAAAAAAAAATTTCCTCTTTCCAAAAATGGCGGTCTTTTGAATTTTCAAATTTTTGACAAAAATGGTAAAACTTAAAATTGATTGTATCTCCTAAACCGTGCGAGATAGAGTGATTTTGGCGAAATTTTCAGGCCACGGGGTGTCTAAGCCCACAGTCTTCCCAATGTTTAATATTTTTCCTCTTTCCAAAAATGGTGGCCATTTTGAATTTTTACATTTTTGCAAAAAAACTTAAATTGCTTTTATCTACCAAAACTGTGTGAGATATAGCGATTTCGGTGAAATTATTGACCCACAGTGTATCTTATCAAGATACTCGACCCAATTTTCAAAAAAAAAATTCCTCATTCCATTTGAATTTTTGTATTTCTGCCAAAAAATTAAAATTGCTTGCATCTCCTGACCTGTGCAAGATAGAGCAATTTTGGCGAAATATTTGACCTACACAGTATCTCAGCAAGTTTCAAAAAAAGTTTCTTCTTTCCAAATATGGCAGCCATTTTTAATTTAAAAATTTTGGTCCAAAATGGTACAATTTTAAATTCCTTGTATGTCCTAAACCATGCACGATGAAGTGATTTCGTCGAATATTTTTGCCGTACAGGGTTTCCAATTTTCAGCAAATTTTTGTCTTGCTAACATTGGCGGCCATTTTAGATTTTTGAAGTTTTGCTTGCAGAGTATCTTACCAAGACCTTTTGGCAAATTCTCACAATTCTTCCTTTATCCAAAAAAGCATTTCATTTTCAAATTTTCAGAAAAATGTGAACAACTTTCATTTTGCTTTAATCTTGGTCTGGTTCTGGGAATTGATTTTGAAAAATGTTTTTTGTTGTTGTGCCTTAGAGTCTGTCTTGTGGCAGAGATTAGACATTATGAAAATCATTTAGTATTATTACAAATGCTCGATCAGCAGGGTATTTAATCAAGATACTCTGCCCAATTTTCCCCACATTGGCATCTTGGCATACTCTGTCCAGATTTTAGAAATTTCTCCTCTTGACAAAAAAGCACCATGTTTAACATTCTTTTGTAAAAGTTGACAAAACAAAATTCTCATATTTCATTAACGATGCAAGGTAAAAGTATTTTGCAAATTTTGGGACACATAACATTGGTTTCTCAGTCAATAGAAAGCACATGTCTTATCTTTATTCCTTTTGCCACAATGCTTTTGTCTTTTAGAAGGAAGCTTGAAGCCTATTTCTTCTCCATGGACCTGACACTGTTCTGGACTTATGATTAGTGCCAAATAATACTTTTTACTGTTTATGGTCTTTTAATGACACAGAGAGTAACCACAATTGAAGTCGAAATAGCATTAAAATATTCAAATTCAAATGTCATCAAATATATTTATTTTCAAACATTCCTGCAAAAATTCACAATTACTAATTTCTGTATAACTAGTGCTCTACTTTTAGTAACTTTGCTGCACATAACTAACTACAGCACATAGTGCCTATAAAAAGTCTCCATTAACTTTCTATTGAATGACAATCATATCAATGCCATTGTTGTGACATACAAAGTAGGTCATTTTGTGTCCAATAATAGAATATTCAAATTCAAATGTCATCAAAAATATTTTTCTTTTCCAACATTCCTGCATAAAATTCACAATTACTAATTTCTCCTATATAATTAGTGCTCTAAGTTTAGTAACTTTGCTACATAGAACTAACTAAAAACCATTTTAAATTTTTAAATTTTTTTTTGGATATAATTTTACATTGACAGGGTATCTACTATCTAGGCAAGATCTTCTTTCTATTGTAAGCAGCCAACACCATCTTCCTTTTGGGATGCTTTGTTTTTGCCATGCAAAAACAATCGCTTTGCTTTTGCCATGCAAAAACAATCGCTTTTAGAGCGATCCTCTAATTATTATTTCACTTTACAAGCCTTTTAATTCGTCAGTTGTGATACTTTAGTAGTAATTAAGGCACCCCCAATCAATCTGATTGATTGATTATCACTTACATCAAGCTGGTAAATGTATACACATTTGGAATATTAATAAATTATTAATATTTCACTAATTAACTGAAAGGATTTGCACTATGTTCATTAAAAGTTCAAACTTTTAACGCACAGTAGTCATTGTAGGCTGATTTCAGTTAAACAGCTGTAATCACCAACATGTGATGGTTATAGAGGTAATCAATGAAGCAATTTAAACATATATATTGTGTATGTTTAACATGCTCATGTTTGAAACGTAAATTAGGTAGAAGGGCAGAATCAATTGACTACAGAGCAATGAATAATGGTGATGAGCCATTCAAGGACAATGTGACATGTCCTCCTGCCCCTACTAGTTTTATTTATTTATTTATTTATTTTATTATAGTGACATGTATATGTTTTACATACACAATAAATACAACAAATATAAAAAAATACCCAGCCCTCTATTGGGCTTATAAGTCACTTTGAAACTGTCAGTAAACTAAAATGTTGTGAAGATGGAACATTTACAGAACATTATATAGAGCAGAACAAACAAGAAGACACATGTAAGCAGGCAAAGTAACATGATTAATTCTCTAGAAAAGTTTTTCTTTTGATCCAAATACATTCAACAAATTTTAAAAGAAATGCAGATTTCTAGTGCACAGCAACATAAAACTTGGAGTTTTGTTGTACGGCTGTGATGTATGCCCCATATGGTGGCACAGACACTGCCTTACCACTGAACTCCAAGCAAAAGCTGATATGTATGGATCCTTCCATACAATTTAGGTGTCCCTCTTGTGCCACTGAAAATATTTGCAGTGTTTGCATTATGTTTGGGGAAACAGGGTTTGTAGCGTATGGAAGTTGTTTGAATTTTTTTTTTCATGTTGACTGTCAGCCCGAGAGATATGTGAATGAATGTGAACACTGTCCACAAATGAAAAAAAAATATAGCAGTGTTTACCATTGTGAGGCAGAAAGTTACTAATTGATCAGTAGCTTTAGAAATGAATCACCTCATTTTTAGGAAAATGCATATTATTTGTACAAACAACCAAATACTAAAAACAGTCCGTTAACGATAAGTAATTGCCAACTTTCCAACATTAATTGATTGTCAAACATTATTGGAATCCTCTGATTTTTCTGCCCACTGCCCAAGCAACTGAACCGTGTCTAGGCTGTGTGTCACCACGGTGATTTAAATTTTCATCGTTAGTCCTGCAGTTCATGCTATAGAAACATTTTGATAACAATAGATTGCTTTTAACACAGGGTGAAATTGTATGTAATATGTACTTGGATAACATTTAATTTCTGATGTTATTTAATTATATTCCTACTTGTAAACCAAATTATAAAGACCAATTTAATATAAACTATACGTTACTTTCTTACAGCTTTCATATAAAATGTAAAAATTTTATTATGTTCTCTTAATACTGTATCTGGTATATTTGTTTAATCTGTCAATTTTAAAATATTGATAAATGTATATTTTTGTTCAGTTTGTACTTGTTTTTATTTCTATTTTCTGTGGTAAACTTCTTTCCATATACATTTCTGAATGGAGTCATATTGAAAAACATTAATACACCAACATGTATGAGTGCATAATGTACCCATACAACACAATCTACATTAAAACTAGAAATAGAGAGCCAGTCCTAAATAACAAAATCAAACCTGCACACCACTAGTATTTTAGCAAACATGTCAGGCCAAGGTCATCTGCCATCTAACATATTTTGTTTTTATTTCTTTGTAAATTTAGGCATCATCCTCAGAAAATTCCTGTGGGCCTGCTCAACTCAGGCCCTCAACTCTGACAGTAAAGATGGCTTCAATGGCTATCTCTCCTTTGGTTTAAGAAAAATACCCAGTGATTTCCTCTTTACTGATGCCCTGTCAGCCTCTGGAGTTGGGGATTGAAAGGAGGATTGTGTTTTAGGTGGGTTGCATGTAACCAACCCACGTATTAGACTGATGTGTCCGACATCCGTCTGTCTGTCTGTTCACATTTTTCGCTTCCGAACTGAAACTCATAAACGGTTTGTCCAATTAAATTTAAACTTGACAGGGAGATAGATCACCATCATAGCTAGGTTCCTTTAGAAATTGGTGTAATTCTGTCCATTTGTTTGTCCGTTTTTTTGTCCATATGTCTGTCCATCTGTCCGTCCACATTTCATTTCCAGAGTCTACCTCAAAAACGGTTTGTCCAATCGAATTCAAACTTGACAGGGAGATAGATCACCATCATAGCTAGGTTCCTTTCAAAATTGGTGTAATTGTATCAGTTCGTTTGTCCATTTATTCGTCAACATTTCTTTTTATTGCGTTAATACATCTTACCTAGTGGACAGATGCATTTGTCCGGCGCCTTGCCGGTCTCACCAAACGTTAGAAAAAAAACGTCCTGAGCTGGGCTCTGGCCGGGACCGGTAGTGCCCTCTTAATTCGCCAGGTGGCTGTGTAGCCTCCCTGCCGGTGTACTGCGCATGCTCACGCATGCGCTCTTCCTCTTTTTGTTTGGCGTGTGAAGGATAACGCTTGATTTTGAAGAGAAACTTATTTTAATTTACTTTATATAGTGTGATGTTTTATTTGTGAAATATTTTGTGGGCTGAACAATTCGCCCGCATGGAGGCTCTGTTATCCCGTGGCAACATATTTTCAACTCCGGTGTCTGCTGTCAAGCCAGTTGACTCTCAGCACCTCGTATCCGATACTCCTTTTCTGGCCCCGGCTACCCGTCCCACCGGTCCGGTGCAGTTTCCGGTAGCCGCGGATGCCCAAGTTAAACCTGTTGATGAACATAAATCTAAAAAAAAATCTCACAAGTCCCGCAAAGAAGAGTCAAGTCACAAGACTAAGCAGGACTCTAAGGTTCATAAGAAACGTGACCGGTCCAAGTCACCGGCATCAAAGAAATCTCCTGTCACTCAGAGTAGGAAGTCTTCTCCACCGGTTGATCCCAGCTCCAGTCCGGAGGCTGCTGATCAAACCGGTTCTATGCAAACCACCTCAGACCCGTTGCCTGCCCATCACGGAACTATACCAACCGGATCTTCCACTTCTCATCTTACCTCTGGCTCCCTTCAGTCTGTTTCCGCAGCCTTCTCTACCGGGGCTGATACTTTACCACCGGAATCTCAGGAGTTCTTTGAACCGGTCTCAGATGTGGATTTTGATAAGTCAGACTCTATGTCCGGTTTGGACGAAGGACAGTTATCTGATTCTGCCGAAACCCCTGAACAAACTGAAGACATGACATACAGGGAAACAGTTCGCTCAGTCCGGGCTTTTATGGGGTGGCATCATATTCCGGCCTTCGAGTCGGATTTTTCTGAACCTGACAAATCAAACAACCCGTGGAAAGGGAAGCATTCCAGGAAGCCCACTAGAATTTCTGTTGCTATGCCACCAGATGACTGGCTTTGCCAGAAAATGGAACGCTTAAATCTACCCGTCTAGAAGGCTACCCGTCTAGGGCCCAAGATTCAGCTGGACTCAAATGTGATCAGTTCATCAAGGTTCCTAAATCCCAATCACTTTGGTATAAGATGCATATGATCAGACCGGATGGACCTCACAGGCCTGGACGCTCTGTATTTAGCTGGCATGATTCGGAGGCCAAGGTCAATTCCCTATTTCCACGCATTACCAAGGCATCTTCATATCCTTCTACCGGCCCCAATCCAGGCCCATCTCTCAGGAATATCTCCAGCGTTGGGAAAAGGCAGCTTCAATAGGTGCTCTACTGAACTACAGGATAAAATGTCTCAGAACATTAACCTCCTTTGTTCCAATATCAGTAAAGGCAAAGCTCCCAAAGAAGTGTCAGGTGCTTTGAATGACCTGTGTGACCTCATGGCTTTTCATCAGAAGGTGTCTATCGCCATGGGCACGTCTCGTCAGCACCTGGCAGACAACCTTTTTGTTATTGGTGTGAAGCAGGATACCATGAGTCTTTTAAGGAATGCCCCTCTGTTTGGATAGGGACTCTTTCCCGATGCGGCCATCATGACAGCCGAACAAGACATTCAGAAGTTTGAAACTAGCAGTGGTGCTCAGAGACCCGGTCCGGGTGCTTCTCAGTCCACTAGCTGGAGAGGGGCTCATAGGTACTGTCCTTATGATAGCAAAGACAAGAAATCTGCTGTGGCTGCTACTGACAATTCCTCTCAACAGCAACAGCCGTGGAGGCAGTTTGGTAGGATCAGATCTAGAGGTCGTGGAAGGGGCAGAGGTGGAAACCCTCGTTTCTCTAAGTCCCACCAGTACAAGCCCTACAAATGACAATTATTGCTTAGGTCCAACCCCAGTATTTGTAAGTCAGTTGCAGTTGGACCGTTCAAATGTTCAAAAAGCAGTTCCAAAGACATTAGATCCAATAAGTTGTCAGACTGTAAACTTGGATGTATCTTACAATGTTGTCTCTCATGTTCTTTCTGTTCCTTTACACGGGCCTCCACAAAGGAAAGGAGTAAGTCCCGGGCATTCAGTGAACAAAATAAAGCATGTCAAAGGTGTATGTTGTGTAAATCCATGTCGTTCTGCCCTTCCTGTCACAATTGTCCCCAATGCTGTTCCAGAACAGAATGTAGGGGGCAGGCTCCAAAAGTTTTGGCAAGTTTGACTGGAATTGGGTGCAAATCCTCGAGTAGTGTCCATCCTCAAGGAGGGTTACACCCTTCCCTTCAAGCAAAGACCCCTTCTGACCAGGTTCCCCTTGGTTCAAAGCGGTTATGCAAGTCCAACCAAAAACAGGCATCTCAAAGAAGCACTCTTAAATCTCATGAGAAAGTTGGTAGGAGAAAAGGTGGTTGTCAAGTCCTCCCTGGCATTTTACAATCGCCTTTTCCTGGTTCCCAAACCCAACAAGAAATGGAGGCCGATCCTAGATTTGAGTCGCTTAAATCTGTTTCTCAACACTGGTACTTTCAAGATGGAAACCCCGGAAACTATCCAGTTATCCTTGAGAAAAGGGGAATGGGTCACATCGCTGGATTTCAGCGACGCTTACTTATACATCCCAATTGCCCAAAGGTCAAGAAAGTATCTCAGGTTTTTCCTGTTCCAACAAACCTTGCAGTTTACAGCCCTTCTTTTTGGACTGGCCACAGCTCCCCTGGAGTTTACAAAGGTGGTCAAGGAGGTGAAAGTCAGGGCACAAGCGAGGGGTATCAGGATCCACCAGTACCTAGACGACTGGTTACTGAGAGCCCCTTCCCCGGAAATTTGCCTACAACATACCCAGACCCTCTTGGCCCTATGTCAACAGTTGGGTTGGGTAGTGAATATGACCAAATCGGAGTAAGTTCCCCAGGTCTTCAATTTTGTAGGTTACCGGTTCGACCTGGTCTCCGGTCGGGTTCTTCCCACTCAAGACCGGTGGGAAGCCCTTCAGGAAAAGGTGAAGTTCATAAAAAGCCATCACAACTGTACGGTAAGACAGTTCATGTCCTTGATAGGGCTCCTAACAGCCACAGAAAAGCAGGTGTACTCCGGTCGCCTTCATATGAGGCCCATTCAGTGGCATCTAAAATGGAACTGGCATGTCCCGGAGGTCCCGGAGAAAATTATTCCGGTCCCACAGTCTCTTCACCCTCACTTAGACTGGTGGCTGGACGGGGCAAATGTGCTGAAAGGTCAACCTCTCCACCCTCTTCAGCACGCCGTTCTACTGTTTACCGACGCCGCAAACGAAGGCTGGGGTGCACACTTAGGGGACTTCACTGCAAGAGGCGTCTGGTCACCCGTGGAAAGTCGCCTTCACATAAATTATCTCGAACTGAAAGCGGTCCTTCTGGCCCTCCGACAGTTCGAGCATCTGTGCAGAGACCACATTGTGCTTGTTGCGACAGACAACACAACAGTTGTCTCATACATAAACAAACAAGGGGGTATGAAGTCAGGCTCTCTCTGTGCCCTCCTGTGGAGGCTTCTGTCATGGTGCCATCCCAGGGGCATAACCCTATGGGCCAGACACATTCCAGATCGTTTGAATGTGATAGCCGACAAACTTTCCCGGCACAATCAAGTGATTCAGACGGAGTGGTCCCTCTCTCAACAGGTGTTCAATCAGTTGTGTTCCAAGTGGGCCCCACCACTGGTGGACTTGTTTGCGACCCGGTTCAATCACAAGCTGCCCAGCTTTGTGTCACCGGTACCGGATCAGACAGCCTGGGCAGTGGACACCCTGAGCTTATCCTGGGAACATCTGAATGTGTACGCTTTCCCTCCAGTCTACCTGCTTCCCCAGGTAGTCTCAAAGTTGCGGGATCAGGGTTGTCTCAGGATGGTTCTAATTGCCCCAGGTTGGCCAAACATGCCCTGGTTTTGGGACCTGGTGGATCTATCAGTTCAGATTCCCTTCAGTCTACTTCTAATAAAGGACCTGGTGATTCAACCCTTTAACGGGCTTCTTCACAGGAACCTCCAAACTCTCAATCTTCATGCTTGGCTCCTAGAAGCTCTACCATCAGGAAACACGGTTTCTCTGAGGAGGTGGCAGCACGAATTGAAGCTCCTCAGAGGGGCTCAACCAGAGCCGTGTACAAGTCAAAGTGCGCTATTTTTATCAAATTGTGTGAATCTAACAAGGCTAGGCTCAGGAAAAAGAAGAAGTGAAATCCATGCCTGGTTGTCCAAGAACATTAGACACCAAGAGGACTGGAGTAAGGTTTCTCTTTATCCTTCTCCCAGTTTCCTCTCCAAAAACCAGCTAGCTCGGGACGGACCCGCTGCTGTGGCCCCGGTGGTCATTCCGGCTTTAGCCCCCACTCTGGATAAATCCATGTCTGAGGACAGATCACTGTGTCCAGTGCTGGCTTTACGGTATTACCTGGACAGGACCCAGGATCTCCGTCAAGGGAAAGATTTAGTCTTTGTGTCCTTCAGAAAGGATTTTCAAAAGGACATTGTTCCGGCCATCGTTTCTTCCTGGATTAAGCAGACAGTGCTTTTGTGTTACCAGCTCTCAGACCAAAAAGGCCCAGGATTTACATCAGTTCAGAGCCCATGATGTCCAGGCTTTTGCAGCCTCTCAGGCTTTTCAAGGAGGAATTTCTCTGGATCAAATTCTCTCAGCCTGTCATTGGAAGGCCCACAATACTTTTACCCAGTTCTACCTGAAGGACTTGGCTTGGGCAGATTCCGAGCTGTATCATTTGGGCCCGGTGGTAGCAGCCCAACAAATTCAAGAGAGAAAATAATTTATTCTCTCCGCACCCTTTGTACATATTGTGTAGTCTGTATATATGTATGTCAAAAAAAAACCTTCCACTATCTTTGACTCTTGGTCTGCCACGATTCAAAGTGGGGCTAGGGGTAAATAAGATAGACTTATGAGTACTGTTCTTCTTCCTCATCATCTCCGAACTCTCAGCCTCGTTTAGGTCCTTCTCGCTGAGCCAGTACTAGACCTCCTTGAAAAACAAGAGGGGGAGGCAAAGGTGTTTGATCCTAGCGCTTGGCTCGCCTTTGCCGGATCCACCTGTTTGAAGTTAGATATAGAGTTCTTGGGAATTCCCCTTCTGGGCTACCCTCCATCCAATGGGTAGTTATTCTGCATCTGTCCACTAGGTAAGATGTATTAACGCAATAAAATGGAAAATTTAATAGGTAAATTAAATTTTTATAAGTTAATACCTTACCTAGTGGACAAGGGGATTCCCACCCTACCTCCCCGCTTATCTTATCCATAGGCGAATTTCTAGGTAGGCAACAAAAAGAGGAAGAGCGCATGCATGAGCATGCGCAGTACACCGGCAGGGAGGCTACACAGCCACCTGGCGAATGAACAGGGCACTACCGGTCCCGACCAGTGCCCAGCTCAGGACGTTTTTTTCTAACGTTTGGCGAGACCGGCAAGGCACCGGACAAATGCATCTCTCCACTAGGTAAGGTATTAACTTATAAAAATTTAATTTACCTATTAAATTTTCCAGTTTCCAGACTCTAACTCAAAAACACTTTGTCCAATCGAATTCAAACTTAACAGGGACATACATCACCATCATAGCTAAATTGCTTTCGAAATTGGTGTAATTCCATCCTTTCATTTGTGTGTTTATAGCATAGATACAATTATGTAACCTAGATTACAAGTTTTACGTTTCTTACCACATCTAACACATTCACCTTAACTGGGTAACCTAACATTTCTTTCCTTGTTTCTAAATGTAATTACAGCAGTTGCTAACCTTAATGTTGCCTGTGCAACCCGCCTTTTGGGGCTTCTTTGACCCTCTTGTGATTAAGTATTTTAGATTTGCAATAACTAGTGCATTTTATATGTTGTATGAGCATATTTTCAGACAATGCATCGCAAAGGAAGCATATTTAACACTTCAGAGTGCTTATTCTTAATTTTCAGGCTACAGTGGCACCAATGAAAAAAAGCACTGATGCCTTGGCAAGAAATACAGTTTCTGTGTGAAATGTGCAAGAACTCGGGCATTACTGTGATCACCAAGGCAACTGTAAACTTTCTAATGGGGAATGAGAAAGTACACAGGTTTACACACCAAAAGTAGACTGACACAGGAAGCCATCTGGTCAAAAGACGACTCAGCACATTCTCAAAATATGTGTTACACATGTCAAAAAGTAAACTTTGTAGCAACACCCTGTGGTTCTCCAATACAAGACTTTCAGCAGTTGTGGAGAGAGGGACAATAAAAATTTTCATGTTTTGTAATGTCATTAGGAACTAAACTTGGTTATACATTGGGATATGTCTGGCAAAATGTCAGCCCTCTTACCAGTTGAGAAATTAAAAATGCATTCTTTCTGTTTTTGTAATTTCTTTTTTTTTTATTTTGATATCTGCTCTAAAATGATGTGGTGGATTGTTTTCATATTTAATATGTGAGTATACAAAGCCCCTAGAAAGGCATCTTAGTCCTACTTTATAAATAACCTTAAAGTCTGAAAGATAATTTATGGCCTGTTCTCAAAGCTCAGTGTGGCTGTAACGAGTCATGTTTCAGTTTTCGTCCATGAAGTTCCCCATACATGGAACCTGTCTGTTGGTAGTACATGTTAAGAAACAAGTCACCCATAAAGCCTGTTTAATATAATGCAGCAAGTTAGAGCTTGTGAGAGGTTTTCAAATATTTTGAAAAATTTGTGACATGAGCTGGAAATGCTGTCCTTGCTGTGGCAAATATGTCCTACCCAAAGACAAAGCCTAACTTATGAAATCTAATGGATACTACTAAAATTTATTAATATACAAAACATGCCAAGCCACAAACAAGCTAGGATGAGTTAGATACTGGTATGTAACTCCTGAAACAATCAGATCCCAGTTAGATGTCCACTTAATGAAGACATTGAAAATCCTAAAATAACTTAATTATAGTGACTATAAGGTTATCACAGGGTGAACAATTTAACAGATTTTCATTGAATTTGGTGAAAAAGTGTGTCCTGAAGACATCTATGGACAACTTAGTTTTGGACAATGATGCATCTGACAGTTTCATGAGGTTATGTAGGTTATATCGTACAGAAATGGACCATTATCGATAATTATCAACCTTTCACAACCATTATTTTGCTTGTCAGGTTTGGCTAATAATGGGTGCAAAAGGCTGATAATCATTGTTAATGGATGATTGATATTGTGAATTTTTGTAACTTATTACAGTTTACTTTTGTTACTCTTGTGTATTTGTTTTATATTGTGACTCATAATTGTTCCATGGCAGTTTTAAAGCCCTTTTATATTGTATTGTTAACCCCAGCCCATAAAGGCTGAGGTTATAGTCATCCCCTGCACCGTCCGGGTGGCGGCGGCCAGCATAGAGCTTATGGGTGTTCCACCGACTAAACCCCCACACAGATTTTCACCAAATTTTCAGAGGATGTTTACCCAGAAGGATCTAGAGCTGGTTAAGTTTTTAGGGGGTATCCGGTAACAACTGTTGCCAATCTTTTAAGATTTTCAGGTATTAAAGTTTGTGGGTGTTCCACAGACTAAACCCCTGCACGGATTTTCACCAAATTTTTAGAATATGTTTACCCCAAGAGGATCTAGAGCTGATTAGGTTTTGTGGGGTGTTTTACGATTTACACTTTTACGATTTTTGGGTCTTAATGTTTGTGGGTGTTCCCCAGACTAAACCCCAGCACGGATTTCCACCAAATTTTCAGGATATGTTTTCTCCAAGAGGATCTAGAGCTGATTAAGTTTCGTGGGGTATCTGGTAACAACTGTTTCAAATCTTTTAAGATTTCCGGGTCTTGCAGTTTTGGGGTGTTCCACAGACTAAACCCCTGCATTGATTTTCACCAAATTTTAAGGTGTGTTTACCCAAAGAGGATCTAGAGCTGATTAGGTTTTGGGGGGTATCCGGTAACAACTGTTGCCATGGCAACACTTTGAGTTTTCAGGTCTTAATGTTTGTGGGTGTTCCAAGACTAAACCCCTGCACGGATTTTCACCAAATTTTCAGGATATGTTTGTCCCAAGAGGATCTAGAGCTGATTAGGTTTTAGAGGGTATCCAGTGGCAACACTTTAAATTTTCGGGTTCTTAAAGTTTCTTTCAAAATATTTTCTGTAGCCTACAATATTGCAGCTAGCTTCATCAGATTTGCACAAAATGTAAATGAATATGAAAGCGTGCCTGAGAGTAATTGTGTCCTTGTTTTGGAAACAAACTGACCACCATATCACATCTTTAATACCAAATAGGAGGGTCGTTATATCAAAAAGGCCTTATATCTCCCTTTTAATTGCTTCTAGGGCCACAGAATATGAAAACCACTTGTAAGAAATCATGGCCTGTGAATCTTTTGTAGAACATCTCGTGGGTTCTCTATGCTTCTTACAACAGAAGTTGTTCGTAAGATTTTAACAAATCTCCATTTAGCTGTACCTGCGGGCTGGGGTTCTTGCCTGCCGAGACTGGCTATTTTTCAATGATGACGGCACTTGTGAATTTATAAGCTAGTGGTATTATTTTAAATTAAATTTTCTATGTTAACTGATACTGTGAAGTGTATTACTTATTGCTGTTTGCTTTTTATTACTTTTTGTATTTATTGTTACTTTTGAACTGTTACATAATAGACGATGTTCTGATAATGGTTTTGCGACTGTTTTAAAGCCTTTTCAATTGTGTTTTTCAATTATGACTGACCTTTTGAATTTATAAGTAATTGATGTTGTGTTTTGTTTCTACTTTTTGTATGATTGATTGATAATATTGCTGCCATTTGTGCTATCTACACAGTGCCTTTTACTGTTATATTTTTAAACTGTGTTTTTATGCGGACTGATATTGTGAATTATATAACTTAGCTGTTCACCTTTTGTTACTTGTTTTTATTGTTAACTGTTCAACTGATGGATAAAAGTTCATGTTCTGAAACATTAGTTTATCATTTGTTATAGGATTCTTGGTAAGTTTGATTTTTGCTAGTTACACAGTGGTTTTGAGGAAAAGTAATCCTGTGTATTATTTCTTATAAGTTCATGAAATGGTCTTGATGTATGTGAGTTAAAATCTTTATAATGTATGATACCGCTATTATGATAATTTAAGTGATTAAAATGCATTGTTGTATGGATTTTAATGTAACATAAGTGGTTATTATTGCTTAGATTTTCTCTGTACTTTTGATAATTTAAATTTTTAATTCTTTGACAATTTTATGTATCCGTCATGTCCTTTTCATTCTGCTTATTGTCAGGATTAAATGGCAAGCCTAAGAACCACATTCTATTTCTGTGACAGTGACTGTATTAGTCACAGAGTCATGTATTATGTATTATCTTGTATTATTGACATTATCACTCAATTACCCTGAAAGATCTCTCTGTGAGAGAAGTCAGTCTGTTCAATTACCCAGTCAACTTAACCCAAAAGTTACATTGATATATGACTCGGTGATGGTAAATATAATCAAACTGAGTTAGCAGACTTACCCACAAGTCAGGCTGATCTAGAGATCTGTCGCCCATCTCTCAATATCAAGCTGATAGGTCACTAAGCTATTGCTTTGTGATGTTGTGTTCCTTCCGGGATTTGTAAGTAGGGGTGGCCAATTGCTGCTACTGTTCTGCTGCGAATGAGCTACAAATGTCACAGTCTTCCTTGAGAACTTAGGGATCATCACCAACCCCCTTCTCACAACATCTGACACACTTCTTATGCAAATCAAACAGAACCATTATGTGCGCGCATGATCTTTGCTTCTGTCCTGGAGAGGCCATGATGTGTCAGGAACACATAAATACATGTATATTGTAGAAATAAAAATAAAGCTCAGATTTGCAGCAAACATATAAACTTTTCTTCAAACTTCGAGATCACTTTCAAAAACACGTCTGCACACTACGCACACCAAACAAAAAAGATGTCATGACTTCACGCTGTCTAGATTTCAGAAATTGTCCCAATACTACAGGAGGCCATGAATGCTTTGTCAGTGCCTTGGAAATATTCAAAACTACCAACCCATTATTGTTAGTAAGCTTGGAGAAGAATGACACATTATTGTGACAACTGTAAGTTTTACAGGTTGAATTTGCATGAATGGGTTCATAAAATACTTCTTTAAGTACTTTGTAACTTGTAATTGTAATTTAGTTGTATTATAACTAGTTTCTAATTCAATTCTGCAGCTTTCATTATAATATTAAATTGATTTTGTACATTTACTGTTCCATGCAGTAACTTGACACAACGTGACCACAAAAACCTAAGTTGTTCTTCAAAAAAGTGATAAAAAAGTCAGACCCTCCAGACACCAGAGGGGAGGGGAATAGGGTTAAAACAGGGCTCCCCAACATTAAGGGGCTATCAACGTAACGCATCGTTTTCAAAGCAAACCAAACTGATGAACAAAGACTTGAATTACCTTTTCTAGGTAGTAATTTTTGGAGTCTTAAAGTCATATTAAATCCATAAATACACATTTATTTTTACCTTAAATGCTTTATAAATGAAAAAAAATATTGAAATAAATTGTTTTAGCTGTTTTTATTTAAACTACAATTTATATAAACAATAAATACTCATGACAAATACAAACTAAAAGTGGTGTAATTTTGATCACCTTATACATAAGACATGACTTCTGTCCGTGACCGAAAAAGCATATCAAAGAAAAACAAACTTTGGTTTTCCACACACCACTCAAAAGAAAAGTATCTCACGAAAATTTTGAATGATTTAGATTTAAGCTTGATATTAATTTGTAAAACTGAAAAATGAAATCACATTACTTTGCACATTCTCAATATTTATAAACTTTCCCATATTCCTTATGTTTAAAAATCAGAGGAAATTCTTTTCCAAAAAATAAATCATACAAATTAATGTGCTTGTTTTTCTGAGCAGTGTATATTTCATTATGGCCTCATTCTCAACATTTTATCATTGATTTTCTGTCACGAAAGTAAGGCATGTATTTCCATTTTTTCACTCACTTTTGAAAACTTTTTCCCTGTTGCTATAGCGTAGTAATACAAAACAACAGTTTTCATCACTTTGTAAATATCATGCCTAAACAGATAATAAACTGCAAACATACTTTGAGTCAAAACTTAACATTTGATATATAACACACTATTGGCTGAATTGATCTGTATTTATTTTAAGACTTTGAGAACTGTATTTTATGGGGATTGAATTTGTTTTACTACGTACTGTACTGTAAGAGGTGGCTGAATTGTAAACAAAAGTTTTATTGGCCATCCAAAGACTGTAATCTGTTGGAAAGATGTTAAAAACTCTAAAGATGTTAAAAACTGTTGGTTTCATGTCTGTTGACCAGTGATGAATAAAGTATAAGGTCCTTTCCCCTCAGAAAAAAAAAACTGAAGTAAGAACATTATCAAGTAACACATGTATACAATATGTGAGGTTAAATCATGAAATGCTCTTTCCGTTGCACCACATTCAATGTATATACACACACCATGTACACATATGATACATAACACTCAGCTATTATGAAGACCAACTACAACAAAATCAATACTGTCCTTTTCTTCTCACCTACTAAATTTACACACAGAGAGAGAGAGAGGCAGAGACTAAGTGTAGGGGTCCATGTACGCGGGTGCGGTATGCGGCTTGCGGATGCGGCCTGTTTGTAAACTAGTTGTAAAATAAATTAACATAGATAATAAGACGTTCTTTAAAGGACCACAAAATCCTTATTTGTTGTCCGATTTCGAAAATTCTTTCACCATTGTGTTCAGTTTAATGAGACGCAAATTTTGACACCAAATAACCTTAAATATCTTATGGATATATGTCCTCTATGGCTTGCGGTAGCTTGCGGTTTGCGGGAAAATTCGATCCCTGACCGAAAACTACCGCAAGCCGCAATCCGCACCCACGAGCTGCATCCGCAAGCTGTGTACATGGAAGCACTCCCAATAAAACTATAGCAATTGAATTTTTTACCGCAAGCCGCACCCGCAAGCCGCATACCGCACCCGTGTACATGGACGCCTACACTAACAGAAAAAAAAACATTGTTGGTTCACATTGGCTGGATTAGATTGGGACAATTTGTTTCCAGAAATGGAGGATCGGTTTTTCCAAAAATAAAAATGTTTTGAATGAAAAAAAATTTAGTGTTGTGGAATGGAAATCTGAGTTCAAATTTTCCCCTTTAATAGCAGTAACAGGATTACCATGAATTACTATCAGTATTTGAATTAAAGTACAAACATAAGTATACAACAACCAGATGAGCAGTTTCCAAAAAGAAGAAAAACGTCACAAATCTAATCCACTGAAACTTTATGACGTACATTTCTTTGTCGTAAACAATACAAAACTAGTTCCTGCTTGACAACGACAACAGTTTTTTCTGCGACGTCTGGTGAGCGTTACGTAAACAAATTCTATGTACTTGCGTTGATAGCCCCTTAATGAACATATATATATGCAGCACTCAACAAGTATACATATGTCAACAATGTAACATCTCTCCACCAACAAAATGTGCTCAAAAACACCAAAATGTGTATACAAAATGGCAACATAAAATTTTATGTATGCCATTGATACCTCAGATTAGGGCTAGTAGTTGTTTGGACGGCAGCCTATAATGACACCTCAGTCATATGGTGGAAAAGTAATTACTACAAAACACTGGATACCTCGGGCATTAACTTTAAAAGAATGTCTGGTTTTAGTAAGGAGTAATGCCTGATAAAGTGCTTGGTTATTTATAATTGTTTGCATATATTTTGACCCTCTTGGGTTAGAGTTGGCCGAGACGTTGGTATATCTGACCAGCTAAGGTGCAGATTTGGGCTCCGGCAGGCTCCATTAATGCAGTGCCCCACACAGTATCAAAATAATGATTGGTTAGTGCGAGTGCCAAAATTGTGGTAGGTAAGTATATTGTCTTGTACATTTATTTGGCTATTTGTGTTCTTATGAAGTGAGTTAGTATGCAGCTTAACATGGTTGTCATAGTGATCTTTACTCATACTCACTCAGTCCCATTGAGGGCCTTAGGGGGTTTAGGAGATGATCAAGGCATACCAATTTGTTGTAACTGTCAGATGTCATTGTATGCATATTTCATGTATTATCATATTGTATAAAGATGAATAAAGATTTTTGAATACAGATTTTATTTATTATTATGTATAATTCATAAAACACATTGTGAAGTATCATAGATTATCATAATGCTTGTGTTTTTATTTTGAAACTTGAAACAAACACTTAACTTATGTTAACAGTGATAAGGTTGTTGAATTGAGGGGATACTTCTCAAATAGTTCATGCAATTGTGATTTGAACACTATATCAATATTAGTTTGGGTAGATGGTAGATACATGTCATCCTTTTCACTCTTCACTATCACTGGATACTACTAGCTGTCACAGTGTCTGTTTCTTCCTGGGCTACAACTTCAACATGACTGTGCTAGCCAGCCCATATTGGGTTCATTCCTCATGTGGGCAAATTTGGGCTTGCTATTAAGTTTACTTTGTTCCTGTTACCTTGGAAAGTACTTTTTGACCAGCCTTTCTAATTTAGGTTTCTTTACTGGTTGGTTAAGTTTTATTTATACTCTTTAGATGAGTAATTGTTTGGTTTTCAGTATGACCAAAAATAACCCTGAAATTGTCGTCAGGAAAGCAGATAAAGGGTCTGCAGTGTCTGATTCATAAGAATTACCTCAAGGAAGCACACTAAATTCTATACTAAGATTGATCATGACCCAACACCTGAAGTGTCACAGAAAATCACTGAAAAACTTATTCAGATGAAAAGTAGAGGACTCCTATCAGAAAAGAATTTTGAGTATCTGAATTCCACAAACTGTAAACATGGACAGTTCTACCTCTTACCAAAAGTCCACGAAAAAGGAATCCCTGGTCAAAGGTCAAAGTTGGGGTTTTACGTCCCGTTCAACAGCCAGGGTCATATTGGGACAGGTCCTCAGAATTGCCACTTGTGGGACTCGAACCCACAGAGGTGACAGCCTATGATTAGATGCCAAAATTGCTAACCACTAGGCCACTGAGGACCTCTAGGAATCCCTGGTAGACCCATTTGCAGTTAAGTTAACCACCCAACAGCAAATATCAGCAAATTTGTGTATAAACACATAAAACATTATGTACCCCAAACAAAAACTCGCATCAGAGACACACAAAATTTCATCACTAAAGTTACCCAGCTTTGACCTATTCAAGGAGCCATCTTAACAACTCTAGATGTTCCCTCCTAATATACCAACATACCAAATCAGGAGGGCATGGTAGCAGTTGCAGACCACATGCACAAGGACCCCAACAAAGGCCCTATTGCCACCTATATTAGACCAACTCAAATTAGTATTACACAATATGTACTTTGAATTCAACAACCTATTCTACCTACATATAAGAGGTACAGCTATGGGAACAGCATTTGTACCTAACTTCTGTGTGAAAAGTTCTCTTAATTCATCACAGTGTTCAATTATATTCCAGTTTGAATAAATAAATTTCTATATATTAGGGTTCCTTGGATTGAACCTTGTACAAGTCTTTCTTAATCTGAGGTATTGTCCATAGGGACCCTTTTAGGTGACAGTATCTGTGTTTGGCACTTGTGTGTTGTACGAAAAGATGAGTGTCAGTGGATTTGGTGTAAAGGATGGTAATGATATTTTTTGTCCATAAAGTTTCACTGTGGTATCTCAGAAATTGATGCTTTCTTTGCTGGTGTCAGAAGTGAACTTCATGGTTGGGTCAAGTTCATTTCAGTAGATCACAAATTTTTTCAGTGAATCCTAGGACTCCATATGTCAGTGTGAGGAATGTGTCAGCATTAAATCTTTTCCGGATTAGAGGTTTTAATAGCTAGTTGTTCAATGCTTTTGCTTCAAATCTATTCATGAACAAATTGGCAAGGCCATTAATTGGGTTCAGGAGACTCTCAAACGTGAAAGATATTTTAAGAAGTAATAATTTTGATAAAGAGAAACCTCTCTGACAAACCAAAAGTGTGTAGTAGACTAGGAAAATCCACATATTGACCTAGACTTGTGAAAATTAATGAATTTACACAAGTCGTCACACATGTAAAACACAAGTGTATCAAATTACCAAAACCAGTGCTAATTACCTGTGAAATCAGTAACATTATTTACCTGATTGAATTTATGAAATGTGGACATCAATATATGGCTGAAACGGGCAAACCCCTTAGAACTAAGATTTATGAGCATATTTAACTCCAGTGCGAAAAATGCCATTAACACTATCACCCCAGTCTCAAAACATTTCCACTCTAGAGACCACTCTCACAAACATATAAGATTTAATGTGATACAATGGCACTAAAACAAAGCCCAAGAAAGGTGCAGAGCCAAAGAGTTGGAGTTTATTTGGGTGGTGCCACCCATTCACCCAATTGACATCAATCAATTTGTGTCACAATCAATTGGTCACAATCACTTGTTACACAAATAAAAAGCAAATCTACATGAATTGCTGACAGTATTTTTAATCCTTATTTGTTTTTGCTCCATGTATAAACATAGGATTTCTGTTAAATTAAATTTTGCATTAACCCAAGTGTTAAATATAGACTCTAAACAGAAATACTCGTAGGAGTAACCTTTTGCAGTACTTTTAAATAAGATTTCTATTTGAAAATAATCCCAACTTGGCACAATTTCATGCATTGGTAAAAAGTCCATTATTGTAGAATTTGAAATTCTACTGGTAGAAAGTCAAATTGGATTTCGGACCACAGAAAAATACCTCAATCTCTTAGATTTGACTTTCTGCCCATGGAAATTCCCATTTCTAATTTCTACTGCCAGAATTCAGACTTTCTACCATGACATCTATAGATATTTCAGCAAGATTATTTGTATTGAGTAAACATTTGACTTCAGAAACCTAGAAAAGTGTCTTGGCCCAGTGGGAAAGTTTGCTCATTTTCAGTCTTTTGGATCTAGTTAAGCTGAATATCTTGGAGTAAGGCTTAAATATGACTAGATATGCCTTGTTTAAAGTGGGCTGTACCCTTCTGAAGCATCCTATTTCCCCTTCAAATAAAATGTCATTCTGAAAAGTGTGATAAACTAATTAAAAACACCTTACAGCTGGATAAACACTGATGGTTTTTCTGTATGTTGTGTGTAAGCTGTGTTCACTGAAAAGGTTCTCCAGATAGAAGTAACAGCTTATCTTAACTTGAAAGTTTGCCTTAATTAAAATATGTCTAAGTACACCAAATTGTATTATTTTTTTGCTTATTAATTTCCAGGGTTTTGAAGACCACTCTACATATCTAACTATACCTTATAAACACTAACAAAGTAACAAATACTCCTGTGTCCAAGACAGGGTTCTTCACCATTGGCTGGATTTTGGCTCCAAATCTATTCTCAAGGAATTTACATTGAAGAAAGCCAAACCATTTTCACTTTATTATTTCAGACAAAGAGCTATGTTTTGTTGGAATCTATTTCCATAAGGTGAGTGGTGAAAATTTCTTTATATTCAGTGTTTTACATACTTCAGATGTATTCATAATGTCTGTGTTCTTACACGTTAGATTGAATTGGATAATCTTGGACAATTGTTAAAATTAGATTAAAGAAGGAAATAGTGTTTTACATACTTGGGATGTATTCAAAATGTCTGTGTCCTATATGCTATATTGAATCAGATAATCTGGATAATTATAAAAATTACATTAAATAGAAATCGGTAGTATGTCAGGTTCCTGACCATCTTCAAAGCTGATATTCCAACTGGACTTGAGGTATGTAGCTTCTAAATACCTATTTATTTTTTTGAACATCTACAAACATGCATGCATATTGAACATATTGAACATGGTCAGGGTCCATGGACAACCACATACATGTAATCCATGGACTATATCATGGAAACCTGACCATGGTCTAGTCCATGGACTTTGACCATGGTCATGTTTCCATGATATACTGAGTACATGGTCTCTGACCATGATTCCATTTAATAAAACATGGATGTCCATGGACATACATGCACAATGACCATGGATAAAGTCCATGGACAACCCTATGAATTACATGGACTAGACCATATTTTGACAGACCATGGACTCTGACCATGGTCGGTGAGCCCATGGTCTCTGACCGTGGTGCCATTTCATAAAACATGGATATACATGGACAACCATGGCCACTGGCCATGATTAAAGTCCATAGACAACTTGTTAAGTCCATCATCTTTGACCATGATGCCATTTAACAAAACATGGATATCCATGGACACTGATCATGGTTAAAGTCCATGAACAACCCTGTAAAGACAATAGACTAGTTTTGACAGACCATGGACTTTGACCATGGTTAGTGAGTCCATTGTCTTTGACCATGATGCCATTTAACAAAACATGGATATCCATGGAAATCCATGGACTTGTGCCCCGGGACATCCACCGACATCCATGAGAGTCCATGGTCAAAATGAATTTTATTCGCCTGGGAGGGATTCCCGTTATGGTACAGAATTTGTCACAGGTATATCAGTAGTATTTCATTTTGCACATTGTGCATTTATAGTTCATCATGAGTTTATCACATAAGGGTTTTGTATGTACCAGTATTTTAACAGTGAAACTATTAAAATGTGACTAAAAGTATATTTTGATTTCCTTTGTCATGGCATAACATGTATAATTTGCATATTGTATCATTAAATGATTACAACATCTATAATGGTACGACAGAGTACTTTCACTTTCTGTTGCTTTTACCTCCAGAGCAGTTCCCAATGGTAATCAGCCTCCCCCATTGGGTTACCATCCTGAAAATCTGCCATGTCTGGGTATTCAAGAGGTCAATCATTTCAAAAAGAACAATAATAAAAAAAAACAATTGGAACTTTTTGGGAACCAATCAGAGGCATCTGAGACCCAATGGAAATATATGATGAGATTTAGATAATTTGTAATTAAAAATCCTTAATAATTATTGTGTGTAATGGGACTTAACTGTATTATTGAATCAACTTAAAACAAGTGGTAGTGAGAATGCGCTGGACACGCTTTATATAACTTCTGTTTTAGATGTCTTCCCAATAGATGATTAACTAGCTCTTCTAGTGAACAGCTGAAAGTGGAGACAATAAAAATTGTCCAAGGAAAAAGCATATGCTGCAGCACCATATGTTCCAATATTTTCTTCTATACTAGACAGGTATCTATATATATTATATTACACTCAGTCTGTCTAACCAGGTATTACTTATAATGACTGAGCATTTTAGCCATTACATAAAATGCCTGAACTCTAAGCACAACTGAAATAAAAGCTTATTAAATGAGCTATTCTTACATCCAACCGTACCAGTTAGCACATATAGGGGCTGCACAATGTTTGTTACATTTTCAGGTTATGGCCAATATGTAAGGGAAGTACATCTGTGCAAGTGTTTTACTTACAAAGACAATTATAAATCCTATGTCCTGACTACATGTCAATTATTCTTGCAACCACATAAGAAATATTTTGGATACCAGATTTTACTGAATGACCAATGCGTTGTGTCTCAGCAGCATGTTACTTGCCTTTCACTCATGTACCACTTGTAAGAAGACCCATTTTTCCTGTGTTCAGCAAGACTTACAGTTGAAAATAAAAGAGGCTTTAGGTACCTTATGAAGGGTAAAAGATCTTGTGCAATGAAGTAAAATGAACCTTTACATATATTATTCTTAGGATGTGTTATTTCCGATTTTAGCCTGTTGTCTATCCCTGATCTTTCTTGTACTCATTTTTTTTCACAAATGAGTAAATAAAGAAACATCTTCCCTGTATACTTAAAAGTGATATATCTTTTAAGCTTTTAATATCTTTCAAATGTACTCGTTTAAGCTGTTAATTTGGGTACATTGACATAGTTCAACAAATGATTATGTTGTTTAATAAAGCTCTACATGGGTTAAATGGATTAAATTAACTTGTTATAAAATATACAGTAAAGTTAGAAATGGTCAGATTATTTAAAAATAACATCCTTTGATTATCTTGTAATATGGAAGCTTCTTTTATAGTCTCAGTGAGTACATAAATCTAGATGTTAATCCTGCTTGCTCTAAAAAACAGCGCAACTGCAATAAGGAATTGCAACTTCAATTACCAACTATTTTTAAAACAATTATCTTTATTGAAAGTGAGTGTAAATGTTAAGATTGACTATTACAGCACACCAACAGGTAATGAAGAATCATGTACTGGTACACTGGTAAATTTCTTTTTGACAGTATGAATGCTTCTTAGTGTAACGACAGATTTGTGTAACTGATAATGGTTATTCATGTTATTCTGCTGATTTTAACAGATATTCAACATATTTTTATGACATTGATTTATATCATGTGTGTTTGACTTATACTTCGAATCAGTGTCACAAATAAATGCACTTAACCAAATTCAGATCAGTTCTTTCCATTAACTGATACCCGGTGTCATTTTTGTAACAAAAATACCCGGTGTCATTTTTGTAACAAAAGTCATTTTTGTAACAAAAGCCACAGCCTTACTTACAATATGTAATGTATGTTTGAATAATTAAACTTGAAATAAATTACATTCACTTATGACTTTTGATGAATTAAATCTTAGCATGAAGAAAATTTTAAAGTCCCTTTGCAACAATTTTGTGTTATAATTTATGTAGTATTCATTAGATAGAGTATTTCTAGAACCAATCTCAAACCCCTTTCGTACAAAGATGTGCAGAGCCAAGGGAATTGAATCCAGGTAAGGAAGTTATTTTATGTAAACTTTAGTTTGGGAGCCACCATGTTGGAGGTTGTTTAAAGTCATAGTAAAAAATTTGTGAGCCTTTAATATTAAGCCAAAATTTCATTGATGAGCAGTCGACCCTAATTATTAAAACTTGACACATCCCTAGAATTTGGCTGTCACCTTTTTGTGGTGTGATTCCTACAAGTGACAAATGCTGAAATCCTGTCCTAATAAGACCATGGCTGTTGAATAAGAGGTATAAGCTTAGCTTTCACTTTTGATATGTCAGTACTTGGTCAGTTAAAGTTGCACATATTAAATGTAAATTTGCAGTGGCAAGTGATATGAGCTAATATTTATTATGGGCAGTTTTTTTTACTTTATTTTCAAGCAAATATTTAATGTTTCTGTGTTTTACGTTGCAACAGCAACAAAAAACTCCTCAAAATCCTGAACACCATCCAATTGCAAGTGAGGCAGAACAGATGGCTATTGAATTTACCTTTCAAAAAGCAAAATGTGACTGAAGTGACCAGCTCCAGTGATTTCCACTTGCCACTACACACTGAGCACAGCTTTGAGGGGTTTTAAAAGAGTCTGGAGGATGTTACTACAATGGAGTCACTAGTCAATAGTTGCAAATTGTAGGCCATTAGCATTTTAGATTACTAGTAATAAATAGTTAAGGACAGAGGCATGGAGACAGATATCATAATGTCATATTCAATTGATATGTGTTGCAGAGCATGGTGCTACTGCTTTGAAATTGTATGATAAAGAGGGTGTAGAAAACCGCAGTAGCCACTAGTTACTTTGATATCTTCTCACAGGCTGCCACCTCTGTATGACTTCACCTCCCCCAGTTGTCAATGCTTATAGATTGACCTATTTCCATATGACCCTGGCTGCACCTTCCTAGAGTTGCAACTCACTACTCACTTCTACACTCATCCCTGGAGTTACAATTAAAACCTAAACATTGAAAATTGTAAGTTTTTCCTTGTGATCATTAGCTTACCTTTGTATCCTGCTAGATTCATCACCTGTCCTGTTTGGGATGTTGGTGCTTGAGAAGTTATAGGAAGAATAATGGGTTCTCTTTAGTCAAAACCATTGTTGGCTTTGTACAATTGATATCGAAAGGGGCAAAAGAAGGATATTGGAAATTAAATTATTGCTAGAACCTTAAAGGTTGAGTAAAACATCTTGCTTAGATATATGGTTGTTTTTAGAAATTTTTTGCTAAAGTGTTCATGAAAGTATTTTACATACAACTAATTAAAAGAAGAAGCAATTACTTCAGGATAAAGTGTTAGTTTTTGTTTATGGCCTATGACATTAAAATCTGCGGCACTTTCACTGGTCCATTTGATGTATATGCTGGTTACTGAATAGGATCAAGTTGGTGTGCCTTTGTTCAATGCCCTGTAGATTTTTTAATGTAAGATACTGAAAATTCAACATGCATACAAATCTGTTTGTACCCACAAATATTAGAATACTAAATGGTTTACACTAAACCATTTCCATGAGTTTTCAATGCGGAAATACATAAAATTAGAAATGATTGCAAAATATTACATCAAACCTCCACTTTGGGTTTATGTGAAGCGACTGAAGCAAAAGTAAGACTACTAATTTAAAAAAAAACAAATTTGAAAGTTACTTCTTCAATATTATTAAAGATGCTGCAAAATCATCAGGAATCAAGGAGAAAGAGAATGGAGATGCCATTAGGAGATAGATAAAATATGCCTCAGACAGAAGTTGGGGCAGGAAGAGGAGAGAGCACAAAGCAAAATGTAAGCCAAAATCTAAGAGTTGATTAAGATAACAAAAATTTGCAAAATGTACAGCTACTGCAATGATCTTTGAGTCAAAGAAAATGAACCACATATTCAAAAACAACTACAAAAAAAGACATTGAGTCAACAAATTTGATTTTTTGTTAGATATATGAATATATCATTATATTTCCAGTGTTTCTGTTGTCAGCTATTTTTTATTTTTCATACTTTTGCAAACTTTGACTTTGTAACCAAATGTTTTAGACAATATTTTAATATAGCATATTTCAAAGACTTCTTAAATCTCCCAAGTAAAAGATAAAGATGGTTCAAGTTTCCTGAATTTCCTGAATGATTGATGTGCTCAAAATCAATAATTTTCCGAAATAGTATAAACAGGCACATTGGTCAAGTGAGAAGGCAGGTTTAGTATTCTTTAGCATTTGAATTAAAGAAATTAGCAGAATAATGAAAACTTGTCCCAATATAACCCTGGGTGTTGAATGGGTAAAAACAACAATAATTCAACAAAAGCAGTGTCTACTACTACACCAGTTAATAATTACATCTTAATGTCAAAGTTAATGACATGAATGAAACTTCCTTCCTAATTGTATTTTAGTAAAGAAACAGACTGGACTGCTGGCTCAAGATCCAGACTGACACTTATGAGATGATGGCTTTGAGTGGTGTTTTTTCTTGTTTGAAAATTGATATTTTATGTGAAGTCATTATGGATGTTACAAAGGTTTATTCTGAAGCTGAACACTAACAACAATTGGAATCAGCTAGAAAGATGGACAAAAAAATTCTGGCATTGTGGCTTCAAAATAGTGTTAAAAATGGCAGCTGATTTCTCCGATAACAGTTGGCACATAAAACATGCAGCATTTATAAGATAAGATTGATAAGATTTATTTCATTTCTGCATATACACATGTACATAGATATACTCTGGTTAACAATCATGTAAAAATAAAGTTATAGTATATAAGTGCAACATAAATAAGAATTACAGAAATATATTGAAAGGAAACAGCAAAAGACAGTAAATGTATTTCATAAGCATAATCTGTGCAATCCAGATTCAGATGTGGAGTCTTTGGATTAGCTAAATTTGTGAAATGCAATTTTCTCAAGACTTGGATCCAAAAAGGAAAAAAAATAAATAAAAACTAAAAAAATAAATAAAAAAAATAATATATCTGCTTATCTGGGCCATTCCTACAAGTACAGCAAAATTAAATCAACTTAGTACTTTATATTGATAAATTTGAAGACAACAGATTATGAAATTGACAAGATAATTCTCAAGGTTTAATTAAAGTGAATACATACTTACAAAATAAAGCATTACTTTAATTAATGGAGGAAACCTACAGCAAGCTGAATTCAACACAAAATATAGTTGTACACTTGCTTCAACAACTGGTTACAGAGTGTACCGGCTGGTAATTGCTACATAGCCTTGTACACTTTCTTCACCTACTGGTTACAGAGTGTGCCAGCAGGGTACCGGTTACACAGCCCTATGCACCTACTTCAACAACTGATTTCATAGTGTACTGACAGGTACCGACTACACAACCCTGTACACTTGCTTCAATAACTGGTTACAGAGTGTACCGGCTGGTACTGGCTACACAGCCTTGTACACTTGCTTCAACCTACCATTTACAAGTCTACAAACAGGGTGGTGGCTACACAGTCCTTACTGTACAGGGCTTCACCCCAACTGGTTACATAAAAAAGCTGGCTAAATATAGACCAGTAGCTGTCTAAATTCATTGGTGACCCCAGCTTGCCAGTTTTTTTGTGCCAGTTACAGAGACTTAACTGTTTACAGTGAATTACCGGTTATGGAGTCTTGGTACCGGACAAATTGCCTTGGTAGATTTGGTTACAGAATAATTCTTAGACCAATCAGTTGCCTTAGTGATATGACAGTGTCCCCAGCTACTGCCAGGCAACCTTCCCTTATCACACCTCTCAACAGCCTGTTATCGGTGCTGGACTTGACTGGAGAGATAATAGATTTCACCTTGACAAACAAGACCTGAATAAACAGCATGAAAGGAAATAGGCCTTAATCATAAAAAAAAAGAAAAAAAGTGGTTGATAGTCAGACAAGTTCTTCATCATGTCTGCCCAAGGGTCAGCCATCTCAATTTCTTGTAAATGCTGCACCTTGCAGGATGCTGGGGCAAGAGTCCTTTAAATGTGAAAAGTTTGTGTCAGCCCCACCGGACCGGACCACAGCAAGAACAGAGAGACTGTTTTCTCGGATCATTGTCACCAGACCGAACCAGTGTCCGGAGGGACAGAAATGTTTGTCAGACTAGCAAATGTCCCGAATGTGGCACACATCTGCCTGTAGGGTCCAGACTAACCCCGTTTCGGGACTTAGGAAGCCTTGGGGGGCTGGACCCTAGGTAGTACAAATGTTGAGGAGGGCTACACTCTCCCTTTCCAGTCAAGACCAAGCTTGACAAGGTCACCCAAATTATCAAATGCTATGCACATCTTCACAGGAACCTATATTGGTTAGAACCATTACATCAGCTTATGGACAAGGAATGGTGCAGTCGAGCCAGTTCAAAATCTCTGGGCTTCTTCAGCCTTGCTCGGTTCCAAAACCACACAACCATTGGAGACCTATTCTAGGTCTGAGCAAACCAAACCTTTCGGAGACCATCAGGACCACCCTCTAACAATGGGAGTGGGTTACCTCAATAGATTTCAAGGATATCTACTTCCATATACCTATACAGGAACAGTCCAGGACATATCAAATGTCATGTCCAGGGTCGGACATACCAGTTCAAAGCACTGTCTTTCGGTCTGTCCACTGCACCCATGGAGCTCACTGAGTAGCAAAGGAGTTAAAACTGATGGCCATACACAAGGGTACAATAATCCACCAGTACTTAGACGACTGGTTGGTGAAAGCCACATGCCACCGGGGTTGTCTCCGGCTTACACTAGATCTAGTGAAAATATGCCAAAGTTTAGTTTACCAGTTCGACCTCATGGCCGGTCGGGTCCGACCTATACCGGACCATTGGCAGAACCTTCAGGACAAATACTAGAAATACTGTCACTACCGGTTTGTCCGGTCCAGCAGTTCATGTCTGATAGGTTTACTAACAGCCACAGGAAAGCAATTTCACCTAGGCCGACTTCATAGGAGATCCATACAGTGGCATCTCAAAAACAACTGGAGGGTACCAGAGTCACTAGAAAAGGTGATTCCAATACCAAGGTGTTGCACCCACATTTACAAGGGTGGTTGCAAGAGGACAATGTCCTTACAGGCCAACCATTACACCCAAATAAAACATGATCTGCAAATTTTACAGATTCATCAAAAGCAGGGTAGGGTGCTCACTTAAACGAACACACTGCAGGAGGCACCTAGTCCCTCCTGGAAAGCAAGTTGCATATCAATTACCTAGAACTCAAGGCAGTCTTTCTAGCCTTACAAGAGTTCAAAGACCTCTGTATGCACAAGATAGTACTTGTAGAGACAGACAACACCACAGTGGTGTCAGACATAAACAGGGAAGGAGGCATGAGGTTGGGCCCACTTTGTGCTTTACTATGGAGAATCTTGACCTGGTGCGCCAGAAATCAAGTAACTCTAAAAGCCCGACACAGGCTGGCTGAGTGTGGTCGCAGACAAGCTATCCAGGCTAGACCAGACCACCCAAACAGAGTGGTCTCTCCTTCAGGAGGTCCTCCAAGCAATATGCAACAGGTGGCACCGGCCTCAACTAGACCTATTTGCCACGAGGTTCAACAACAAGTTGCCCGTGTTTGTGTCACCGGTACCGGATCCCCTGGTTACAGCAGTGAATGCACTCAGTTGGCCATGGTAGGATCAGGAAGCATACACCTTCCCACTATCAGCCATATTGGGCAAAGTGGTGATGTTACAGGACTCCCCATACAAGAGAATCATTCTGATTGCTCCGGGGTGGCCCATCATGCCTTGGCTTTGGGATCCAGTGGCCATGTCCAGCCAAATCCCACTGAGCCTGCCCAATCTGCCCAACCTGTTGACACAACCATTCAATCAGATCCCTCACAGAAATCTGACAAATCTTAATCTCGATGCTCGGCTCCTGGAGCCTCCGCATTCGAGGAGCAGGGCTTCGCTGAGGCGGTGGCAGCAAGAATTGAGGCTCCTCAAAAGGGATCAACCAGATCATCTATAAGGCAAAGTGGACCATTGTTACAAGTGGTGCGTCACTAATCAGGTGGACCTCAGGGTACCCCTGTAAAGTCAGTTGCTGACTTCCTTATGTACCTTATGAGGACAGGAAGATACAGCCCAGCACCATTGATGGTTACAGTTCAGCCATTGCTGATAAACTGGGAAATTCACCCTTCAACATCAGCAAGGACAAAAATCTCGCTCGTCTCCTGGATAGTTTCCACAGAGACAGACCCAAGGCAGGAGGGGCATACCCTCCTGGAACCTCTCACTGGTTTTGCACCAACTGAATAAGGCTCCGTTTGGACCAATCAAGGAGGCCTCCTTTGAAGCATTTGACCTTCAAGACGGTATTCTTCTTGGCCCTTGGGTCGGGCAAACGCAGAAGTGAGATTCATGCTTGGTAAAACAAAAATATTAGACACCAATCCATGAATCCAATTGGTCAATGGTGTCCCTGTATCCATTACCCAGCTTTCTATCCAAGAATCAGCTGGTCAGGAGGGTCCAGACAGTGTGGCCCCAGTGGTTATAACAACCCTGGCCCCCTTCTCTGGATAGATCCCTCAAGTCTGACTGGTCCCCATTTGTTCCGGTTAGAGCATTGCGCTACTATTTGGACGGGACCTTAGACCTCAAGTAGAATAAGGAGGTGGTTGTTTTGTCTCCTTTAAGAAAGGTTCCGACAAAGACATCTGCCTCTATCTCCTCTTAGATCAAGCAGACTGTGATCCTATGTTATGAGCTCTCTGACCAGGAGGCCCACTCTTTACATCAGGTTAAAACCCATGATATCAGGGCCTTTGCTGCTCCTAAGGCCTTCCAGTCGGGAGTCTCCTTAGATCCAATCTTGTCAGCCTACCACTGAAGTCACATAATACCCTCACACAGTTCTATCTGAAGGGTGTGGCTTGGGCTGACTCGGAGCTTTACCAATTGGGCTCGGTAGTGGCTGCTCAGCAGATCCACAGGTGGCCCTTAGATTGAGGAGTTTTGTCTACATGTACATAGTAAAAATGTGATGTGCTTCCTTTGGGAGGTTTATTGACATTCTGGGACTGAACTCATCCCTCTCTTCCCCTACCTCAGAGAAGGTCTGTTAAAGGGGGGGGGCGACGTCGGTATAGCCCGGGTAACCGGCTGCTGGCAACCGACCATGACCTTACAGGGTTTCCTGACCTAAGGTCAATCCAGGCCTGGGCCTATTGGTCTTCTGACAAAGTCAGCCTAGACCGTAGGTTAAAATTTGCTATTATGAGTTCACATATGTCCCTAGTAACTTACCCGCCGACCAAGCGGTAGTTATTCAGCAAATTGTCCATTGGATAGGATGTATTAACGCAATAAAATTGCAAATTTAATAAGTAAATTAAATTTTTATTGCGTTAATACATCCTATCCAATGGACAATTGCTAATCCGGTCGGCGCAGACCGGCCCGCCAAACGCCAGAAAAAGACGTCCTGTGTTGCCACCGGCTGGCCGGTCCGTAGTACTGTGCACTCCCCAGATGGCGCCTCGTACTTCCTTCCTGTCTAGACAACCTGACGTCATAGCATCTTTTTCGTTTGGCGCGTGTACTGTGCAGACGTGTTTTCAACATCTCCAGATATTTTAAGCAAAAGTGTGCATTATGACGGATTTTCAACCTTATATGTGGATTTTTTCAGTGTAGAAGTGTTACCTACTGTTCAAGCACGGATATACATTTAGAAATCTGTTGGAAACGCTCCCTAGTTGACTCAATTATTGTTGATGATAGGGCAGTACGTAATCGGCGGGAAATATGAAGGCAGCCATTTTGCTAGTTTCCTCCCATTCAACCATTGTGTTGTTAGGGGCAGATCGATTTTATTGAGGAATTATGGATATACTACTTACAGGTATTTTTATCCGTCTCCTTTGTTTTGAATGTACCATCTATAACCTTCCAGCTACAGTCACCATAGAAACTAGAAATCCCGGAAACCTCAGTCTACGTAGTTTTGAGCACTGTAAATAAAAGGGGATTCCTCATGGAAGGTGCATTCTTCATCAGAGCGCACTGGTACAGACTTCTCTGCTGTAAGGCATCAGTCACACTAGCCAGCTCGAGTATATAGTGTTTTTTCATCAGAAGCATGAGATGAATTCTTCAGATTTCTTCAGAGCGCACTGGTACCGACTTCTCTGCTGTAAAGCATCAGTCACACCAGCCTAGCTCCAGTATTTTTTCATCAGAAGCAAGAGATGAATTCTGCAGATTTCTTCAGAACACTCTCAGTCCCACCTTTATGGACCCAGCACTTGTGTCGGTAGTAAGGGCAGTGTATGGCCAGGAAACTGGTTTGAGTGTACAGCCGGCTGAGAAGATGAACCGACTTCAGACCGGCCAGGAATATCATCTTCAGAGTGCACTGGCCCAGGCTTCTCTGCTTTTAAAGCAACAGCCGGCCGGCCAGCTAAAAGAACGCGACCTCTGACGTCATATCCAGTCAGCCAATCGCGTGTCTTCACGAAACTGGTCACGTGTTTTCACCGACCAGTCACGAAGTTTATCACGTGATTCACCGAACAAGAAGGTCGGAAGTACATTCTTTGCACTCACGTCTACTGTGATTCCAGTTTTTAGTTCCTGTAATCCACCTCCAGCGTACTGGTACAGACTTCTCTGCTACAGACATCAGTCGACCAGTAAGCTTACGTTTACTGGGATATAAGGAAAGAACACGTCTAGTGAGGGCATCTCCCCGAAGTTGGTCACGTGATTCACCGACCAGGTCACGAAGCTGATCGTCATCTCTCATCAGCCAATCACGTTGTCCCTCCGACCAGCAAGCTGGTCACGTGATACACCGACCAACATTTGTTTCTAAATATAGCTCACAAGGGCTTTCCCAGCAACTGTCAAATCTACAATTAAGACGTACATTCAAAGAAATACTTTTATTAATGGAGGAAACCTACAGCCAGCTGAATTCAACACAAAATATAGTTGTAAAATTGCTTTAGCAATGGGTTACAGAGTGCACTGACTACACAGCCTTATACCCTTGCCTCAACAACTAGTTACAGAGTGTACCGACCTGTACCGGCTACACTGCCTTATACCCTTGCCTCAACAACCGTTTACAGAGTGTACCGACCTGTACCGGCTACACAGCCTTGTACACTTGCCTCGACAACTGGTTACAGAGTGTACCGGCCGGTACCGGCTATACAGCCTTGTACACTTGCTTTAGCAATTGGCTACATATGGCTTCAACCTACCGGTTACAAGTCTACCGGCAGGGTACTGGCTACACAGTCCTTACTGTACAGTTTTTTCACCCTACTGGTTACATAAACTGGCTAAATATAGACCAGTGGCTGTCTAAATTCGTTGCTGACCCCAGCCTGCCAGTTTTTTGCCAGTTACAGTGCCGACTGGTATTGGCTACACAGCCTAGTACACTTGCTTCAACCTACGGGTTACAAGTCTACTAACAGGGTACTGGCTGCACAGTCGGAATAATGCTGCGAGCCAACTGATTACAAAAAAAAAAAAAAAAAAAAAAAAAGGGCTGGCTGGCTAAATATAGACCAGTAGCTGTCAAAATTGATTGGTGACCCCAGACTGGCAGGCAACCTTCCCTTATCACATCTCTCAACAATCTGTTATCAGTGCTGGACTTGGCCGGAGAGATAATAAATTTTGTCATCAGGTCCGGCCAGGGGTCAGACATCTCACGAATAACAATTGCTCTGTAAATGCTGCACCTTGCAGGCTGCTGGCCCGGGGCGAAGAGTCTATTAATAGGAAAAGTTGTGTCAGCCCAACCAGACCACATTAAGAACAGAGAGACTGTTAACCTGGATCATTGTCACCAGACCGGACCAGTGTCCGGAGGGACAGAAAATGTTTTTCAAAATACCAAATGTCCCAAATGTGGCACACAATCTGC
This sequence comes from Sabellastarte sp. h YS-2021, assembly GCA_964017235.1. NCBI lineage: Eukaryota > Metazoa > Annelida > Polychaeta > Sabellida > Sabellidae > Sabellastarte > Sabellastarte sp. h YS-2021. Next base: position 21,580,237 of record OZ024939.1, on the reverse strand, counting down.
CTGTAGGGTCCAGACTAAGCCCTTTTTTCGGGAACTTAGGAAGCCTAGGGGGCTGGACCCTAGGTATTATAAATGTTCAAGGAGGGATACCTACTCCCATATACTTATACAAGGACAATCCAGGTAATGCCTGCTATTCGGTTTGTCCACAGCACCTTTGGAGTTCACTGTGATACCAAAGGAGGTGAAATTTGTGACCATACAAAAGGACTTAAGAAGCCACCAGTACCTAGACGACTGGTTGGTGAGAGCCAGATCCCCAGGCTTGTCTCCAAGATACACAGGAACTAGTAAATAATGTGTCAGCAACTGGGTTGGCTGATGAACTTACAGAAATCAGAGCGGGAACCCAAACAAGACTTTGATTTTGTAGGCTACCAGTCCGACTTCAGGTCTGATCGGTTCCGACCGACTCTGGACCGGTGACAGAACCTTCAAGAGACTATGTTAAAACTGCTATCCCTACCGGCTTGCCCGGTCCGGGAATTCATGTCCTTGATAGGTTACTGACGGCTACAGAAAAGCCAGTTAATCTAAGTCGACTCCATATGAGACCCATACAGTGGCATCTCAAAACAACTGGAGGGTACCAGAATCACTGGAAAAGGTGATCCAAGCCCCCAGGTCCCTGCACCCCCCATTTACAATGGTGGCTGAAGGAAGATAATGTTCTTACAGGCTAACCATTACACCCAATTAAACATGCTCTGCAAATATTTACAGACGCTTCAATAGAAGGGTGGGGCGCTCACTTCGATGAGCACTTTGCAAGAGCAACCTGTTCCCCTCCGGGAAGCAGGTTGTATATATAAACTATCTAGAACTTTAAGCAGTTTTTCTGACTTAAAGAGTTCTAAGACCTTTGCTCAGGCAAGATAGTACTTGTAGCAACTGACAACACCACAGTAGTGTCATACATAAAGGAAGGAGAAATGAGGTCGGGCCCACTTTGTGCCCTACTATGGGGAATCTTGACCTGGTGTACCAGGAAACAAGTGGCTCTAAAGCACGACACATTCCAAGCCGGCATAATGTGGTAGCAGACAGGCTGTCCAGGCTAGGCCAGACCATCCAAACAGTGGTTTCTCCTTCCAGAGGTCTTCCACTCGATGCAGTAGGTGGCACCGGCCCAAAATAGACTTATTGCCACGAGGTTCAACTACAAGACACCTCTGTTTTGTGTCACCGGTACCGGATCCCCTGGCCACAGCAGTGGATGTGCTCAGTCGGCCATGGTAGGATCTAAAAGGATACACCTTCTCACCATCAGCCATATTGGGCAAAGTGGTGGAGAAGTCACAAGACTCCCCATGTAAGAGATTGCTGAGGCTCTAGGGGCCCTGCATGGAGATTAAGATTTGTTAGATTTCTGTGAGGGATCTGATCGAATGGCTGTGAACAGGCTGGGCAGATTGATCTAGTGACAATGATCCAGGTTAACAGTCTCTCTGTTCTTAATGTGGTCTGGTTGGGCTGACACAACTTTTCCTATTAATAGACTCTTCGCCCCGGGCCAGCAGCCTGCAAGGTGCAGCATTTACAGAGCAATTGTTATTCGTGAGATGTCTGACCCCCGGCCGGACCTGATGACAAAATTTATTATCTCTCCGGCCAAGTCCAGCACTGATAACAGATTGTTGAGAGATGTGATAAGGGAAGGTTGCCTGGCAGTAGGTTGGGACACTGTCATGTCACATCACCAAAACCATTGACAGGTCTAAAAATTTTCTGTAACCAAATTAACCTTAGGCAACTCTGTCCGGTACCAGGACTCCATACCCGGTACTTAGCTGTAATCAGCAATTCTCTGTAACCGGCAAAAAACTGCCAGTCTGGGGTCACCAATCAATTTTGACAGCTACTGGTCTATATTTAGCCAGCCAGCCTTTTTTTTTTTTTTTGTAATCAGTTGGCTCGCAGCATTATTCCGACTGCAGCCAGCACCCTGTTAGTAGACTTGTAACCCGTAGGTTGAAGCAAGTGTACTAGGCTGTGTAGCCAATACCAGTCGGCACTGTAACTGGCAAAAAACTGGCAGGCTGGGGTCAACAACGAATTTAGACAGCCACTGGTCTATATTTAGCCAGTTTATGTAACCAGTAGGGTGAAAAAACTGTACAGTAAGGACTGTGTAGCCAGTACCCTGCCGGTAGACTTGTAACCGGTAGGTTGAAGCCATATGTAGCCAATTGCTAAAGCAAGTGTACAAGGCTGTATAGCCGGTACCGGCCGGTACACTCTGTAACCAGTTGTCGAGGCAAGTGTACAAGGCTGTGTAGCCGGTACAGGTCGGTACACTCTGTAAACGGTTGTTGAGGCACGGGTATAAGGCAGTGTAGCCGGTACAGGTCGGTACACTCTGTAACTAGTTGTTGAGGCAAGGGTATAAGGCTGTGTAGTCGGTGCACTCTGTAACCCATTGCTAAAGCAATTTTACAACTATATTTTGTGTTGAATTCAGCTGGCTGTAGGTTTCCTCCATTAATAAAAGTATTTCTTTGAATGTACGTCTTAATTGTAGATTTGACAGTTGCTGGGAAAGCCCTTGTGAGCTATATTTAGAAACAAATGTTGGTCGGTGTATCACGTGACCAGCTTGCTGGTCGGAGGGACAACGTGATTGGCTGATGAGAGATGACGATCAGCTTCGTGACCTGGTTGGTGAATCACGTGACCAACTTCGGGGAGATGCCCTCACTAGACGTGTTCTTTCCTTATATCCCAGTAAACGTAAGCTTACTGGTCGACTGATGTCTGTAGCAGAGAAGTCTGTACCAGTACGCTGGAGGTGGATTACAGGAACTAAAAACTGGAATCACAGTAGACGTGAGTGCAAAGAATGTACTTCCGACCTTCTTGTTCGGTGAATCACGTGATAAACTTCGTGTCTGGTCGGTGAAAACACGTGACCAGTTTCGTGAAGACACGCAATTGGCTGACTGGATATGACGTCAGAGGTCGCGTTCTTTTAGCTGGCCGGCCGGCTGTTGCTTTAAAAGCAGAGAAGCCTGGGCCAGTGCACTCTGAAGATGATATTCCTGGCCGGTCTGAAGTCGGTTCATCTTCTCAGCCGGCTGTACACTCAAACCAGTTTCCTGGCCATCCACTGCCCTTACTACCGACACAAGTGCCGGGTCCATAAAGGTGGGACTGAGAGTGTTCTGAAGAAATCTGCAGAATTCATCTCTTGCTTCTGATGAAAAAATACTGGAGCTAGGCTGGTGTGACTGATGCTTTACAGCAGAGAAGTCGGTACCAGTGCGCTCTGAAGAAATCTGAAGAATTCATCTCATGCTTCTGATGAAAAAACACTATATACTCGAGCTGGCTAGTGTGACTGATGCCTTACAGCAGAGAAGTCTGTACCAGTGCGCTCTGATGAAGAATGCACCTTCCATGAGGAATCCCCTTTTATTTACAGTGCTCAAAACTACGTAGACTGAGGTTTCCGGGATTTCTAGTTTCTATGGTGACTGTAGCTGGAAGGTTATAGATGGTACATTCAAAACAAAGGAGACGGATAAAAATACCTGTAAGTAGTATATCCATAATTCCTCAATAAAATCGATCTGCCCCTAACAACACAATGGTTGAATGGGAGGAAACTAGCAAAATGGCTGCCTTCATATTTCCCGCCGATTACGTACTGCCCTATCATCAACAATAATTGAGTCAACTAGGGAGCATTTCCAACAGATTTCTAAATGTATATCCGTGCTTGAACAGTAGGTAACACTTCTACACTGAAAAAATCCACATATAAGGTTGAAAATCCGTCATAATGCACACTTTTGCTTAAAATATCTGGAGATGTTGAAAACACGTCTGCACAGTACACGCGCCAAACGAAAAAGATGCTATGACGTCAGGTTGTCTAGACAGGAAGGAAGTACGAGGCGCCATCTGGGGAGTGCACAGTACTACGGACCGGCCAGCCGGTGGCAACACAGGACGTCTTTTTCTGGCGTTTGTCGGGCCGGTCTGCGCCGACCGGATTAGCAATTGTCCATTGGATAGGATGTATTAACGCAATAAAAATTTAATTTACTTATTAAATTTGCAATTTTATTGCGTTAATACATCCTATCCAATGGACAATTTGCTGAATAACTACCGCTTGGTCGGCGGGTAAGTTACTAGGGACATATGTGAACTCATAATAGCAAATTTTAACCTACGGTCTAGGCTGACTTTGTCAGAAGACCAATAGGCCCAGGCCTGGATTGACCTTAGGTCAGGAAACCCTGTAAGGTCATGGTCGGTTGCCAGCAGCCGGTTACCCGGGCTATACCGACGTCGCCCCCCCCCCTTTAACAGACCTTCTCTGAGGTAGGGGAAGAGAGGGATGAGTTCAGTCCCAGAATGTCAATAAACCTCCCAAAGGAAGCACATCACATTTTTACTATGTACATGTAGACAAAACTCCTCAATCTAAGGGCCACCTGTGGATCTGCTGAGCAGCCACTACCGAGCCCAATTGGTAAAGCTCCGAGTCAGCCCAAGCCACACCCTTCAGATAGAACTGTGTGAGGGTATTATGTGACTTCAGTGGTAGGCTGACAAGATTGGATCTAAGGAGACTCCCGACTGGAAGGCCTTAGGAGCAGCAAAGGCCCTGATATCATGGGTTTTAACCTGATGTAAAGAGTGGGCCTCCTGGTCAGAGAGCTCATAACATAGGATCACAGTCTGCTTGATCTAAGAGGAGATAGAGGCAGATGTCTTTGTCGGAACCTTTCTTAAAGGAGACAAAACAACCACCTCCTTATTCTACTTGAGGTCTAAGGTCCCGTCCAAATAGTAGCGCAATGCTCTAACCGGAACAAATGGGGACCAGTCAGACTTGAGGGATCTATCCAGAGAAGGGGGCCAGGGTTGTTATAACCACTGGGGCCACACTGTCTGGACCCTCCTGACCAGCTGATTCTTGGATAGAAAGCTGGGTAATGGATACAGGGACACCATTGACCAATTGGATTCATGGATTGGTGTCTAATATTTTTGTTTTACCAAGCATGAATCTCACTTCTGCGTTTGCCCGACCCAAGGGCCAAGAAGAATACCGTCTTGAAGGTCAAATGCTTCAAAGGAGGCCTCCTTGATTGGTCCAAACGGAGCCTTATTCAGTTGGTGCAAAACCAGTGAGAGGTTCCAGGAGGGTATGCCCCTCCTGCCTTGGGTCTGTCTCTGTGGAAACTATCCAGGAGACGAGCGAGATTTTTGTCCTTGCTGATGTTGAAGGGTGAATTTCCCAGTTTATCAGCAATGGCTGAACTGTAACCATCAATGGTGCTGGGCTGTATCTTCCTGTCCTCATAAGGTACATAAGGAAGTCAGCAACTGACTTTACAGGGGTACCCTGAGGTCCACCTGATTAGTGACGCACCACTTGTAACAATGGTCCACTTTGCCTTATAGATGATCTGGTTGATCCCTTTTGAGGAGCCTCAATTCTTGCTGCCACCGCCTCAGCGAAGCCCTGCTCCTCGAATGCGGAGGCTCCAGGAGCCGAGCATCGAGATTAAGATTTGTCAGATTTCTGTGAGGGATCTGATTGAATGGTTGTGTCAACAGGTTGGGCAGATTGGGCAGGCTCAGTGGGATTTGGCTGGACATGGCCACTGGATCCCAAAGCCAAGGCATGATGGGCCACCCCGCAGCAATCAGAATGATTCTCTTGTATGGGGAGTCCTGTAACATCACCACTTTGCCCAATATGGCTGATAGTGGGAAGGTGTATGCTTCCTGATCCTACCATGGCCAACTGAGCGCATTCACTGCTGTAACCAGGGGATCCGGTACCGGTGACACAAACACGGGCAACTTGTTGTTGAACCTCGTGGCAAATAGGTCTAGTTGAGGCCGGTGCCACCTGTTGCATATTGCTTGGAGGACCTTCTGAAGGAGAGACCACTCTGTTTGGGTGGTCTGGTCTAGCCTGGATAGCTTGTCTGCGACCACACTCAGCCAGCCTGTGTCGGGCTTTTAGAGTTACTTGATTTCTGGCGCACCAGGTCAAGATTCTCCATAGTAAAGCACAAAGTGGGCCCGACCTCATGCCTCCTTCCCTGTTTATGTATGACACCACTGTGGTGTTGTCTGTCTCTACAAGTACTATCTTGTGCATACAGAGGTCTTGGAACTCTTGTAAGGCTAGAAAGACTGCTTTGAGTTCTAGGTAATTGATATGCAACTTGCTTTCCAGGAGGGACTAGGTGCCTCCTGCAGTGTGTTCGTTTAAGTGAGCACCCTACCCTGCTTTTGATGAATCTGTAAAATTTGCAGATCATGTTTTATTTGGGTGTAATGGTTGGCCTGTAAGGACATTGTCCTCTTGCAACCACCCTTGTAAATGTGGGTGCAACACCTTGGTATTGGAATCACCTTTTCTAGTGACTCTGGTACCCTCCAGTTGTTTTTGAGATGCCACTGTATGGATCTCCTATGAAGTCGGCCTAGGTGAAATTGCTTTCCTGTGGCTGTTAGTAAACCTATCAGACATGAACTGCTGGACCGGACAAACCGGTAGTGACAGTATTTCTAGTATTTGTCCTGAAGGTTCTGCCAATGGTCCGGTATAGGTCGGACCCGACCGGCCATGAGGTCGAACTGGTAAACTAAACTTTGGCATATTTTCACTAGATCTAGTGTAAGCCGGAGACAACCCCGGTGGCATGTGGCTTTCACCAACCAGTCATCTAAGTACTGGTGGATTATTGTACCCTTGTGTATGGCCATCAGTTTTAACTCCTTTGCTACTCAGTGAGCTCCATGGGTGCAGTGGACAGACCGAAAGACAGTGCTTTGAACTGGTATGTCCGACCCTGGACATGACATTTGATATGTCCTGGACTGTTCCTGTATAGGTATATGGAAGTAGATATCCTTGAAATCTATTGAGGTAACCCACTCCCATTGTTAGAGGGTGGTCCTGATGGTCTCCGAAAGGTTTGGTTTGCTCAGACCTAGAATAGGTCTCCAATGGTTGTGTGGTTTTGGAACCGAGCAAGGCTGAAGAAGCCCAGAGATTTTGAACTGGCTCGACTGCACCATTCCTTGTCCATAAGCTGATGTAATGCTTCTAACCAATATAGGTTCCTGTGAAGATGTGCATAGCATTTGATAATTTGGGTGACCTTGTCAAGCTTGGTCTTGACTGGAAAGGGAGAGTGTAGCCCTCCTCAACATTTGTACTACCTAGGGTCCAGCCCCCCAAGGCTTCCTAAGTCCCGAAACGGGGTTAGTCTGGACCCTACAGGCAGATGTGTGCCACATTCGGGACATTTGCTAGTCTGACAAACATTTCTGTCCCTCCGGACACTGGTTCGGTCTGGTGACAATGATCCGAGAAAACAGTCTCTCTGTTCTTGCTGTGGTCCGGTCCGGTGGGGCTGACACAAACTTTTCACATTTAAAGGACTCTTGCCCCAGCATCCTGCAAGGTGCAGCATTTACAAGAAATTGAGATGGCTGACCCTTGGGCGGACATGATGAAGAACTTGTCTGACTATCAACCACTTTTTTTTTTTTTTTTTTATGATTAAGGCCTATTTCCTTTCATGCTGTTTATTCAGGTCTTGTTTGTCAAGGTGAAATCTATTATCTCTCCAGTCAAGTCCAGCACCGATAACAGGCTGTTGAGAGGTGTGATAAGGGAAGGTTGCCTGGCAGTAGCTGGGGACACTGTCATATCACTAAGGCAACTGATTGGTCTAAGAATTATTCTGTAACCAAATCTACCAAGGCAATTTGTCCGGTACCAAGACTCCATAACCGGTAATTCACTGTAAACAGTTAAGTCTCTGTAACTGGCACAAAAAAACTGGCAAGCTGGGGTCACCAATGAATTTAGACAGCTACTGGTCTATATTTAGCCAGCTTTTTTATGTAACCAGTTGGGGTGAAGCCCTGTACAGTAAGGACTGTGTAGCCACCACCCTGTTTGTAGACTTGTAAATGGTAGGTTGAAGCAAGTGTACAAGGCTGTGTAGCCAGTACCAGCCGGTACACTCTGTAACCAGTTATTGAAGCAAGTGTACAGGGTTGTGTAGTCGGTACCTGTCAGTACACTATGAAATCAGTTGTTGAAGTAGGTGCATAGGGCTGTGTAACCGGTACCCTGCTGGCACACTCTGTAACCAGTAGGTGAAGCAAGTGTACAAGGCTATGTAGCAATTACCAGCCGGTACACTCTGTAACCAGTTGTTGAAGCAAGTGTACAACTATATTTTGTGTTGAATTCAGCATGCTGTAGGTTTCCTCCATTAATTAAAGTATTTCTTTAATCGCACGTCTTACTTGTAGATTTGACAGTTGCTGGGAAAGCCCTTGTGATCTATTTTTAGAAGCACTTGTTGTTCGGCTTGTCACGTGACCAGTCTGCTGGTAGGAAGTACACGCGATTGGCTGATTGGAGATGACGTCAGTGGTCGCGTTCTAGTGTGAAACTTAACCGGCAACTTTACAGTATGCTGAACTGTCCACAAAACCTCACTACCGACAACAAGGCCGGGTCCGCAAAGCAGGGACTGGAGTCACAGTAGACATGAGTTCTGAAGAATGCAGTTCCGACCTTCTTGGTCGGTGAAATCACGTGGCCAGCTTCGGATTTGGTCGGAAGGACACGCGATTGGCTGACTGGAGATGACGTCACTATTCGCGTTCTTTGCGTGATACTTAACCAGCAACTTTACAGTCTACAAAAACCCCACTACCGACAACAAGGCCGGGTCTGCAAGGCAGGGACTGTAATCACAGTAGACGTGAGTTCTGAAGAACGCACTTCCGACCTTCCTGGTCGGTGACAACACGTGACCAGCTTCGTGAATAGGTAGGAAGGACACGCGATTGGCTGAGGATATGACATTAGAGGTTCAAAACTACGTAGACTGAAGTTTCCCGTGATTTCTATTGTACGTAGTACTAGAAAGACGTTTCTATGGTGACTGTAGGTTACAGAAGGCACATTCAAACAAAAGATACGGATAAAAATACCTGTAAGTAGTATATACATAATTCCTCAATATTGTCGATCTGCCCCTAACAACCCAATGGTTGAGTGGGAGGAAACTAGTAAAATGGCTGCCTTTATATTTCGCGTCGTAACTGCCCTATCATCAACACTAAATTGAGTCAGCTAGGGAGCGTTTCCAGCAGATTTCTAAATGTATATCCATGCTTGATCAGTAGGTAACACTTCTACACTGAACATATCCACATATAAGGTTGAAAATCCGTCATAATGCACACTTTTCCTTAAAATATCTGGAGATGTTGAAAATACGTCTGCACAGTACACGCGCCAAACGAAAAAGATGCTATGACGTCAGGTTGTCTAGACAGGAAGGAAGTACGAGGCGCCATCTGGGGAGTGCACAGTACTACGGACCGGCCAGCCGGTGGAAACACAGGACGTCTTTTTCTGACGTTTGGCGGGCCGGTCTGCGCCAACCGGTTTAGCAAATTGTCCATTGGATAGGATGTATTAACGCAATAAAATAAGCATTTGAGATTTTTCATGCCCAGATGTTCATTAACCAGCTTTCAAGTACTCGATCTGGAGTAATATTAAATTTTACTAACCAGTCTTACGCTTAACTTTTGTTTCTAAACTTTGACCAAGTTAAGCCTACATGCATAAATTATAATTGTATAATTATAAATATTAAAAGGTCAACAGATGAGCAAAGGTCACAGAGTCATCCAAAATACTTTTATAGAATTATACCAATAATTTCATGATCTGCAATATTTTGATAGTATTATTTCCCATGTGAAATCGTTTTCAGTTACATTTTTACCAGTACAAAGCAAATAGTCATATTATAACAGTCTAATTTATATAAAAAGTCACAGATAGTAGGAAACATAAAGGCACAATTTTAAAAATATAGACAGGTAACAAATGGTTTCCTCTGATAAAGGCATTCAACAAGAATGTAGATAATTCACAGTTTAATAAAAATACAAAAAAAATTGTGTAGAATGATTTAATCTAAAATTTACTTTAAAATGGAATTAATGCCACTGAATATAATGATGCTCCAGTAAGATAATCCATTTAACAAGACAATTATGAACATATTTTATTGAGCTGATATGGCATTGTGACTTCTATATATACAAACACCGAATGGATCAGTCAATGTTTTACTGGGGACTATCCTCCCCCACACCATCTTAAAGGTAATTTATTTCTAGAGGCCACTTTCAAAATCAAAGGTAGCTAGGAAAGTGTGGGGGCGGATAGTCACAAGTCAAAACCTTACAACAATTTGCCTCTGAATGGTTCTGATAAAGCAATATTGAAGTGAATGATAAAACTTAAGTACCTGATTTTTAGGTGCTTTAATAATGGATGTTACTTAGAATTTTTCTTTCATATTTGACCAGAGAAATTGTACCAGGGTCCTTTGCAATTAAGACCAAAAATTTGGCAAATATGTAACCAAACTGTTTCAAGTTAAAACCATTAGAAGCAATAATTGGCTTTTAAAAATACTAAAAATTATTAAATATTACATATGCAACACTAACATGATAACTTTATTTGAAAAATAGGTTTCACTCTTATATTGGCAAAATATTTAGGCTCTCCACAGGTGCTCATTTTTTTCAAAAATATTTAAAAAACTACCATGTTTTATGGAACGTGATTTTAACAATGCCTTTCCTTATTTTGTTGTATGAAACTGAAATAGAGAAAATAAAATAATTTAAAATTTTATTTTGTTTTATAATTCTAATTCTAATTCTAATTGGACTTTTATAGCGCTTAATCTCCCCAAATAAGAGGACTCTAAGGCGCAACTAAGCAATAAGCAGACATCAAATTTCTGTATCCAGGGGCATAGCAGGGGTCAAGCACCACGGAGAACGCCAGGGGAATGATCCAGTCTAAGGTGGGTATGCTTTGGTGTACAGGTGGGTTTTGAGCTGCTTTCTGAAGGAGGCCAGCGGGGGAGAGGCACGAATCTCATCAGGGAGAGCATTCCACACAGTGGGAGCATCAAAGGCAAAACTATTACCAAATTGTTTGACAGATTTGTGAACAGAGGGGCAAAACTTTGGAATGACAAGGAAATTAGCACCACTTTGACTGTGCCTAGTGCTATAAGAACTGCTGTAGGAGGAAAGATATGGAGCAAAATACCTGGGAAAGCCTGTGTGAAGATACTTATAAACAAGTGGGGCCGTCTTGAACACTGTGCGCTGTTCAACATGAAGCCAATGCAGTTTCTTTAGCAGAGGAGTTATACTGGTGTATCGACTGGTGTTTGATACAATTCTAGCTGCACTATTTTGGATGCACTGTAATTTGCGTAGATTGAACTTGGAGAGGCTCCTGAAAAGTGAGTTGCAGTAATCCAACCGACTACTAACCAGAGCATTAGCCACAAGCACAGAAACATCATGAGTGAGAAACCGCCTGACATGTCTGAAATCACGGAGTTTAACAAAACAACTTTTACAGACATTCTGAACATGCTTGGACAAAGAAAAGTCTGAATCAAACCACACTCCCAGATTTTTTACTGAATCAGCAGGGCAGAATGAGTTGCCCAAGATATTAATTGGAAAACATGCTTTCAACTTGTCCCGCTGTCTCTTCGAACCAAAGATGATAAACTCGGTCTTGTCTGGATTCAATTTGAGCTTACTAGTGGACATCCACTCTTTAACATCGTCTAGGCACCTATTTAGCTTTTCAAAGGCAGCAGATGCATTCTTCTGGGATAAATGTATATAAACTTGGCTATCTTCTGGCGTGAGTGCATAGAAATGAAACTTTATTCCCTTATGTCTACTGATAATCAAATTAAGGGGGGTGGTGTACAATGAGAACAGCAAAGGGCCCAGGATGGAACCTTGGGGAACGCCCAATAGGAGTTTACAAACATCTGACAAAGTAGATCCAATTTTTATTGATTGGTAATGGTCTGTTAGGTAGGATGTGAATAGCTAATGCCTTACTGTGAATTGAATAGAAAAATACACAGCTAATTTCCTTAAATAAAAGTTAAATAAAAACTACAATGAAATGTATGCAAAATTGTATGAATTTGCAAATTTAATAAGTAAATTAAATTTTTATAAGTTAATACCCTATCCAATGGACAATAGCTTATCCGGTCGGCGCAGACCGGCCCGCCAAACGTCAGAAAAAGACGTCCTGTGTTTCCACCAGCAGGTCGGTCCGTAGCACTTGTGCACTCGCCAGATGGCGTGTCGTACTTCCTTCTGTCTAGACAGCGTGACGTCAAAGCATCTTTTTCGTTGTCTAAACCTATTAGGCCCCTAGTAAACTGATAGCGGGGTCGGTGGGAGGGTCTTGTGTGTCCATTGGATAGGGTATTAACTTATAAAAATTTAATTTACTTATTAAATTTGCAATTTTATTGCGTTAATACATCCTATCCAATGGACAATAGCTGAATAACTACCGCTTGGATGGCGGGTAAGTTACTAGGGACTCAATAATTTGAACTCATACTCAGGATAATAAAACCCTTGCAGGCCTGGTCAGACTTTGAAGTCAATGACCTTACAGGCCATGGTCAAATATCATCATCCGGTTATTTGGGGTTGAACCGTCAGAGTCGACCTTGTTTCCACCCCCCCTCTTTTGTACAGACCTGCTCTGAGGTAGAGGAGGAGAGGGATGAGTTCAGTCCTACAGCAGTAAAGACCTCCCGAAGGAAGCACATTCCATTATTTTTTTTTGTTATTAAACTTAACTGTATTGACACTATTTACATATTCCTCCATCCCCTCTAGGTCCTGGATTGTTGGTGGATCTGTTGAGCAGCCACTACAGGACCTAAATGGTATAGCTCTGAATCAGCCCATGCCACATCCTTCAAGTAGAATTGAGTGAAGGTATTATGTGATTTCCAGTGGCATGCTGACAAAATTTGTTCTAAGGAAACTCCCGACTGGAAAGCCTTAGAAGCAGCGAAGGCCCTAACATCATGAGCTTTGACTTGATGTAGGGTGTGAGCCTGCTGATCAGAGAGCTCATAACATAGGATCACAGTCTGCTTAACCCATGAGGAGATGGTGGCAGGTGAGATGTCTCTGTCAAAACCTTTCTTGAAAGAGACAAAGACTAACTCCTTGTGCTGTCTCAGGTCTGAAGTCCTGTCCAGGTAGTAGCGCAGGGCCCTGATTGGACAAAGGGATCTGTCAGACTTGAGGGACCTATCCACCGTAGGGGCCAGGGCTGGGATGACCACTGGAGCCACACTCCCTGGGCCCTCCTTGGCCAGCTGGTTCTTGGAGAGAAAGCTGGGAGATGGAAACAAGGACACCTTAGACCAATCGGATTGGTGTCTGATGTTCTTATGCTGCCATGCGTGGATCTCACTTCTTCTTTTACCGGAACCCAGAGCCAAAAGGAAGACCGTTTTGAAGGTTAGATGCTTCAGTGTTGCTTCCTTAAGAGGCTCAAAAGGAGCCTTTGTCAGCTGGTGCAGTACCAGAGAGAGGTTCCATGAGGGTATTCCCCTCCTTCCTTTGGGTCTATCTCTGTGGAAACTTTCCAAGAGGCGAGTAAGATTATCCTCCTTGCTAACATTAACTACTGCATTTCCAAGTTTATCAGCAATGGCAGACCTGTATCCATCAATGGTGCTGGGTTGTAGCTTCCTGTCCTCGAAAAGGTATAGGAGGAAGTCTGCTATCGACTTTACAGGTGGTGATCTGAAGTCCACCTGATTAGGGTTGCACCACTTTGTAAAAATGGTCCACTTTGCTTCGTAGACTGATCTGGTTGATCTCCTTTGAGGAGCCTCAATTCTTGCCGCCACTGCCTCAGAGAAGCCCTGTTCCTTAATCTTTGTGGCTCTAGGAGCCATGCATGGAGATTTAGGCTGGTTAGATTTCTGTGAGGGATCTGATTGAAGGGCTGAGTCAGCAAGTTGGGCAGATTTGGAAGGCTGAGAGGGACTTGACTGGACATGGTCACCAAGTCCCAAAACCAAGGCATGTTGGGCCATCCCGGGGCAATGAGAATGAGTCTTTTGCAGGGAGAAGCCAGTAGTTTCTCCACCACTTTGCCCAATATGGCGGTCGGTGGGAAGGCGTATGCATCCAGATCCTCCCATGGCAGAGTGAGTGCATCCACTGCTACTGCCAAGGGGTCCGGAACTGGAGACACAAACTGAGGTAGTTTGTGATTGAACCTCGTGGCAAACAAGTCTATCTGAGGACGGTGCCACGTGTTGCATACTTTGTGAAAAATCTCGGGAAGGAGGGACCATTCCGTCTGTATGGTTTGACCTAGCCTGGATAGCTTGTCCGCTATCACATTGAGGTGGCCGGGTATGTGCTGGGCCCTCAGTGTTACTTGTCTTTGGGAGCACCAAGTCAATATTCTCCAGAGTAGGGCACAGAGGGGACCCAACCTCATGCCTCCTTCCTTGTTTATGTAAGCCACTACTGTAGTGTTGTCCGTTGCTACCAAAACCATTTGACCGGTACAGCAGCTTTGGAACTCTCTTAAAGCTAGAAAAACTGCTTTGAGTTCCAGGTAATTTATGTGCAATTTACTCTCGGGCACCGACCAAGACCCTCTTGCAGTGAGCTCGTTTAAGTGAGCGCCCCACCCTTCTTTTGATGCGTCTGTAAAAATTTGCAGAGCATGTTTTACATTGCTTTCTTCTAGCCACCATTTTAAGTGTGGGTGGAGTGATCTTGGCACAGGGATGGACTTTCCTAACGATTCCGGTACCCTCCAATTGTTTTTGAGGTGCCACTGAATGGGTCTCATGTGTAACCGACCGAGGTAAACTTGCTTCTCTGTGGCTGTTAATAGTCCTATCAGGGACATGAACTGCCGGACCGGACAGGTCGGAAGTACTAACAGCTCTTGTATCTTTCCTCTGACCCGACCAGACCGGAGGTCGAACCGGTAGCCTACGAAGTCGAAGACTTGTTTGGGCTCCAGTTCTGACTTTTCCAAGTTCACCAACCAGCCCAAATCCTGGCACATTTTGACCAGGATCTGGGTGTGTTTTAGACAAGTTTGAGGGGATGTAGCTCTTACCAACCAGTCGTCTAGGTACTGGTGGATTCTTATACCCTTGTGAATGGCCATCAGTTTTACCTCCTTTGCTATCACAGTGAACTCCATAGGGGCTGTGGACAGACCAAAAGGCAGAGCTTTGAACTGGTATGTCCGACCCTGGACATGAAATCTGAGATATTTCCTGGACTGTTCCTGTATTGGAATATGGAAGTAGGCATCCTTGAAGTCTACTGAGGTTACCCACTCTCCTTGTTGGAGGGAAGTTCTGATGGTCTCTGGTGTTTCCATCTTGAATGTCTCCGTTCTTAGGAAAGGATTCAGTTTGCTCAGATCTAAGATCGGCCTCCATTTGTTGTTGGGTTGGGAACCAGAAAAAGTCGGTTGAAAAACCCTAGGGAAATTTGATTGTGAACCAATTCCACTGCATTCTTGTCTATAAGCTGATGTAATGCCTCTAACAGGTAGCTGTTCCTCAGAGGATTGACATAACAACTTATGACTGTTGGGGATCTTGTAAGATGTGGCCGGGTCCTGAAGGGGAGGGTGTAACCCTCCTTCAAAATCTGTATTATTTTTGGACCGGCCCCTAGAAACATCCAAGTTTTCCAAAAGCTTTGAAGTCTTGCCCCTACATGAGGATCTGAAACAACATTTGGGGCACATGTTACAGGTTGGGCATAACACAATTGAGTGACACAAGAAACACCTTTCACAAATTTTAATTTTTGATCTTTGTACTGACAATCTGCTCTCCCGGGACTTACTTCTTTCTTTTGGGAATGCCCGGGAGCAGAAGTGACAAGACTGGCAACAGGCAAGTTTACATTTAAAAAGTCTGAGTTCTGTTCTGGAATGGTGTACGGGGTCAGCAGTCTCGCCTGTAAATGATCTACAAAATAACTGTCATTTGTAAGACTGCTGACCCTTGGCAGGTCGGGATGAAAAACCAACACTCTTTCCCCGGCCTCTCCTGAACTGACGTCGGCCTATGTTCTTCCAAGCCAGTCTATCCTGTTTACCCTCCGCCCGGCCTTCAAACTTCTTGTCAACCCGCTCATAGGGGTGGAAATGATTTTTGCCTCTAGCATAGGCAGTAGAAGACTGGTTCTTAGTACTATCATGAAGGGCAATTTCCTCCTCTGCTCTCTTAATAACTGCATCCAGGAACAATGTTCCGAGCTGAAGTGGAGCTGATCTAAGAGCAGCAAGAGTGTCTGACTTTACCCCGTTCTTGATGTGGCTGAGGTATGAATCACGTCGGGCAAGAGTAACATTTCCCATAGTAACAAACACGAAGTCTGTTAAGTGTTCCATGGCTTTAGCAGCCGCTTGGGTGATACTGTAACAGTTGTTAAAATTCATGAGAAATTGTAACTCATCAGACGCCTCCAACACTTTCTTGGATGCTTTTCCCTTGGCCTCACCCCGGATGATCTTTAACTGTGTCTGCATTTCCTGCTGAACCTTAAAGAGGCAGCGGTTGAAACTCGCGGATTGGTTGCAGATTACAGAAGCTTCTCTTGAGCTCTTTTCCCACTTCCGGAGCGTGTCCTGTGAAATGCGACGTGAGGCTGGAGGGGTAGAGGTCATACCCGCCTTCCTTGAAATCCTACCAAAACTACTGTTCAGCTTAGTTGAGCCCGTGTGCCAGCTGGTCACTGAAGACGTATCCTTCTCTTGTCCGGAGTAGAGCCCGTACCACTTATTTTGTGACCTAGCCAGTTTGATGAAACTGTCCATGGGTAAATGTTCGGCCTCAGCTGTTCTGGAGGGGTATCCTTCTACTAATGTCACATTAAGTCTGTTCAGTTTCTTACACAGCCACTCTTCTGTAGGCATGTGTACAGACACCTTGTTAGGAACTGGAACCTTGGGTCCTGCAAATGGATTGTCGTCGGACGGGTTAGAACTTTCCATGTCCAGCACGTGAGACCAGCCCATGAAGGAGCGTATGCCACTCATGGTCTCTCTATACGTTTGCTCTTCCGAAGTCGGTTGATCAGATTCAACAAAATCCTGATCATCTGATAGGTCCCCTTCGTCTACAAACAAAGTGAGTGGAGGCTGATCCGACACTTCACTGTCCGGTTGAGAATCCACACTTGAGAAACTATCTCGCCGACCACTTTGCAGAAAAGGTGATTCCGGACCAGTGATAGCAGAGGAGCCTGGTCGGTCGGTGATAGGTCGGTGAGTTGGGGGTCGGTCGGTGAGAGTTTTGCTGGTTGCAGCTTGTCCGGTGACAGGAAGATCAGAGTCTGAAGATTGTCTGTCGGACATAGGCTTGCCGGTCGACTGAGGTTTAGCACCAACGTCTGGACCAGTGCGCCTTGAAGAAGATGACCTTGGCCGGTGAGGATCCGGCTTGAGCTTACCGGCCGACTGATGCTGTGAAGCATGTACGTCTGGGCCAGTGCGCTCTGAAGACACCTGTTGCTGAGACTCCTGGGGAACAGAAAGCTTACCGGTCGACCGCTGCAAAGCAGCATCATTGTCTGGACCAGTGCGCTTAACAGGTGGAACATTACCTAGCTGATCAGTAGGCTGAAAGAACGGTTCTGTATCCTTAGCAATGACTCCGGGTGGAGAGTGTGTAGGGGTCACACGAACCTCAGAAGAAAAAGACGGTTGGAAGGACTTGGAAATCAGAAGGGCTTCGAGCCTATTAAAGCGTTCCGACCATTTATCATCCAGCTGAGATATCTTAGAGTCAGTGGAAGAAATTTCAACAGATTTCTTGCCTTTGGTAGGAGCTTTATCCTTCTTAGTTTTCTTTTCCGGGGGGGCAGACGATGTTTGTGCACTGCTAGACTCCCCAACAACCCCAATCACTGACACAGTGTCAGGATCCACCAAAGCTACTTCGTCTGAAGGGTTACTGTCTAAACGTTTTGCTTCCCTTTTCTCCTTTTTTATCTTGTAAGATGGAGTAGCAAGCTGAGTATGTTGTTCTGGGGTTAGGGAGTTGCAAATGGTACAATCCAAAGTTTCCTTGTTAGCAACACAGGGTTCTTCTCCCTTTCCTTTGTCGCGGCAACGTGCACAATAAGCATGGCCATCAAAAATGGCCATGGCGTGTCCACAACTGCCCCTCTTTTGACCCGGGGATGACATACTGTTCTACACACTCTAATACACAAAATAATATCAAAATTATGAAGATAGTTGCTTAAATCCACTATATATCACAAAAATTCTGGCTGAGATAAAAATCCGTCCACACAAGTGCGCGCCAAACGAAAAAGATGCTATGACAATACGCTGTCTAGACAGAAGGAAGTACGACACGCCATCTGGCGAGTGCACAAGTGCTACGGAACGACCTGCTGGTGGAAACACAGGACGTCTTTTTCTGACGTTTGGCGGGCCGGTCTGCGCCGACCGGATAAGCTATTGTCCATTGGATAGGATGTATTAACGCAATAAAAATGATATTTTACAATAATTATGAATGTTATTTCTTTGTAAAAAAAAAAATGTTTTCCAATTAACACCTAATTTCTAGCATTTTCAATACTTTTAAATTTTCTTGTCAACACCCTATGATTGTGTTTAAATAAAAAGCACTACAAACTACAATAATATCCTTTTAAAAGAAAAATATTTTAAAGAAAATAAAAATCGAGTCAAAATAGCTTGATGCAGCTCCAAGAATCCCTATTTTCGCCCACCTTAGAAGACTTAAAACAATGGTTTTAAATATATTTTCTAATTGATAAATCGAAGTTTCATACATCTATATGTATATTTTTTTTTAAAAATAAGTGTGATGAGTGTTATCCTATAAAATGTACATTATTTTGCATTTTTCATTTCAGAAAAATCACTTCCTGGTTCAGATCTACGTATATTGTTTATCCACATACATTTTCCACGAACGGAACTCCAATAAGGCTTATTATGCTGCCCCCACAATATTTAACATGAACACAGTGTAAGGTAAAACACTTTTAAATTAGTATTTAAGTACATTTAACTTTGTATGATATTTACCTCTGTTAAGCTGAATTGAGTGACAAAAAAAAATAGCTGATTACAATGATTTAATCTTTATAAGAATCAAGTATATATTGCTTTAACATGGATTTAAATTTGTTATGCGTTTGTTTGTCCGTTTTTCGTTCGTTTCTTTATCCATCTGTTTGTCCACATTTTCGTTTCCGGACTCTAACTCGAAAACGGTTTGACCAATCAAATTCAAACTTGACAGGGAGATAGATCACCATCATAGCTAGGTTCCTTTCGAAATTGGTGAAATTCTGTCTGTTCGTTTGTCCGTTTTGCATCTGTTTATCTGTCCATCCATCTCTCCATCCACATTTTCGTTTCCGGACTCTAATTCAAAAACGGTTAGTCCAATCAAATTCAAACTTGACACAGACATAGATCACCATCATAGCTAGGTTCCTTTCGAAATTGGTGTAATTCCGTCTGTTTGTTTGTCCGTTTTCCTGTCCGTTTGTCCATTTTTTGTCCATTTTACTGTCCATCCGTCTGTCTGTCCACATTTTTGTTTCTGGGCTCTAACTCGAAAACGCTTTGTCCAGTCGAATTCAAACTTGACAGGGAGATGCATCACCATCATAGCTAAGTTGCTAAGTTGGTGTAATTCCGTCCTTTTGTTTGTTCGTTTATAGCATAGATACAATTATGTAACCTAGATTACAAGTTTTACATTTCTTAGCACGTACGTCTTACACATTCACCTTAACTGGGTAACCTAAAATCTCTTTCCTTCTTTTCTAAATGTAATTACAGCAGTTGCTAACCTTATTTCTGCCTGCGCAACCCGCCTTTTGGGACATCTGTGACCCTCTTGTTTTTGTTTTAATTGACTTGACATATGTATTTATCTGGTGAATCTTATGTTGCAGGTTAACCTACATCTGGGCAAAGGTCTCTTCTGGGATAATTGGTGGTGATTTGCAGCAGCTATCTGAAAACAGATTCTGATAAATAAAAGAAAAATTGTACGTCATTTCCTTTTGGTATGTAAACCTATTAAAGTGTGATACTTACACTGATGAAATTACTTTCGTGATTTTTTTTAATTTTTATTTATTATCCACCGTGTGCAATATTTGACCCATATAGGGGGATATACAGAGCGGGATGTATTTTATTTGTATACAACTGTGCCTCTGTAGACATGGATAATAAGTGTCAATAATTTCAGTTTTTCCACAACATCTCGGAAACTATGTTTTCTACAATTATGAATTATATATCATTAGAAAACTCATTTCAAAGCACTTCTGCTCATGTTTGTTGCATAAAAGTCTATGCAGAAATGGATGAGCTATTGCAAGTTCAAGATTGAAGTCTTTATATTCACTGATCCCTGTGCCTTTGACAGCCGTTTTCAAATTTCTCATTAAATATTCATGTTATTTAACCCATAAATTGTACAAAATGGTGGATAATAAATGTAAAACATCCCTCATTAGACATATGCAGAAATAATACACACTTATGAAATATTGTTATCTTCATTCGTTATTTTTTTCTGTATATGTCATTTGGGAAGTTTTCCTATTATAAATGCTAACAGAATGGGATCTTAGTACAAGTTCTTTTGATAATTTTTCATACTAGTACATTTTTAAAGGTTGTCAGGAATGACCTTGATCACGACATGATCTGATATAACAGGCATTCGATGAAGTGAACTACTATGTCAAAGAGGAGGTGGTACCATGACAAGATGAAGTTATTATTTAATAGTGATATTGTTAAACAGTTACAACAAAGGACATTAGCACAAATATCTAAAACAATACGTAAAGTCATTTAGACATTGGTATTTGCTCACTCAGGCACTCATTATTGTATCCACTGGACGCATCTGGTGGATACTTTGGTTTAGTGTTCGCTACACAGCCGCCGCACGTACAGATTTTCAGCGTTAATGCTATCAGAGGAAAACTACACAAGCTAGGTTCACCAAATTTGCAGGAGGTCATCATGAAGTTAGCCTCATTCTGAAAAAAAGATGGCCGCCACGGGCATTTCTTTGAAATTTATCTACCCTTTCTTACTGGCTTGTTCTCATTGGTAGACTTAGGTCGAATCTCTTCATAGGTGATATGTATAACAGATATACATGTCCTCCACAACCTAGCAGACATTTGACCTTGAAGCTCTTAATTCAAGGTCATCCATGTGCCAAAGTACCCCATTGGCAGACTTTAAAAGTGCCTATATGTCCCTTATTACTGGTTCTGGAGCTTTGCAATGTGAAACCAACATATAGGAAATCATGGGCGGTGAATCTTTTAATGTGGTCACATTTGACCTTTGACCCCTCCTTCAAGGTCAAATGAGGATAGCAAAACTTAATAGTGCTTATAACTCACTTATTATTGGTTTTAGAGGCTTGCAATGTGAAGTCAGCTCATAGGAAATCATGGGCTTGGAATCTTCTGATATAGTCAAACAAGGACAGGCAAAGTTAAAAGTATTTACAACTCGCTAATTATTGATGCTATAGGTTTACAATGTGAAACTAACTTATAGGATATTGTGGACTGGGAATCTTCTGATGTCGTTAGATTTGACCTTTAGCCCCTCCTTAAAGGTCAAACAATGGTTCACTGGATACAAATGTGCATCGGTTCTCTGTTGTGTAAGTCCAGTTCAATATCATTCTGGAATATAACACCTGACAGATTTTAAGAAATGACAGATTAAGCACTACAAAAATAGATCTAAGAAAAGACTAAGTAATTCTTGTATCGTGTTCTTTTTATTTGAGTGTTACTATTTACACTTGATTTGTTTGTGATTTGTAAATTTGTTGTTGCGTTTCTTTTTTAGTTTTATATTTGAAAGTGGGTTTACTTGTGCTTTAAATGAAATCTGAGGGCTTCACATACAGTATGGTATATGGACAATGAAAGATGATATATCATTTGAAAGATAAAGGACCTCATCATGCTTCCTTCAGGGAGTTACATTTTGATTTGTCAATTTGTATTTGAACTAACTTACATTCTTTTACACAATAATTTACAATAGTTCTAGAAAAAATAATGTACAGGAAAACATAAACATTGGTAATATTGGCAAAATTATGAGTATTTTCCTAAATTTTTAAATGATAGTTTGCTCCAGTAAGTAATGCAGGGTAACATATTCTGACAGACTGGGAGACCTGGGTTTGATTCCCAGTGATGTTCCTTCGAAAAACATCATAGCTTAGTGATAAAGCACTCAGTTTGTTGGTTATGTTTGTATTTTGTTATTTATTTTATGTTTATATACATTTTACTTTCTTACTTATAATTCTTTGTTTTATGTTTACTTAAATGAACAGAAGTATTAAATCGGTTAGAAAAAAGGTTATTTTAAAAATGTCTCATTTTTTTTGTGTTACACTATTCCATGAATATGACAATGTATGCTTGAAAAATATTAAAATAGTCACAAACAATCGTGATTTTGTATTTCAGGTCTTTTACAATGTCATGTCAAAATCTGGACTTGTCACAGTTGCAAAATAAGCGAACCTAATATATCAGCGCCCATATGTTGCAACACATTTACCCCATAACCTAATTTTAAAGTTAAAGATTGAAGTCTTTATATTCACTGTTCACTTTGACAGCCTTTTTCACATTTCTCATTAAATATTCTTGTTATGTAATCCACAAATCATACAAATTGGTGGATAATAAAAGTAAAACATCCCTCATTACACCTATACAGAAATAATATATCACTCATGAAGATTAACAATATAATACTCGTGCTGCGCACTAGTATAATATTGTTATCTTCATTTGTGAAATATATTTTCCGTATATGTCATTCAAGAAGTTTTCCTACTATATTTGTAAGTTTAAGTGTTAATATCTATCAATTTATATCATATTATTGCTCATACGTGAGTATATTGAGTGGCTAAAATTATTCAGTTGCTATTTTTCACTGTTGCTGTGCAGAAATATTTCTTGACATCTACTTGAAAGGGCTGGATTATGTAATTGTTAATTTGTCAACAATTTGTAAAATTCTAAATGAATAAGTAACTTTCTTGTGCTTATAGGGAGTGACATAAGACAGAGTAATGCCTAAATCCTGTGTCGCAGTGAACTGTAGTAGGCACAATATGCAACAAAATGACACATCTTTTCACACATTTCCAAGAGACAGGGGAAGACGCCAAAGATAGATCAATGCAGTGAGTGATCAATGCAGCCGTGTAAACAGCGACAAATCCAAATGGTCACCATCAAAACATGCTGTTCTTTGTGGGAAACAGTTTATAGAAGGTTAAAAAATGTGATAAGGAATTAATTTGTTAAGGACAAGTTTGCACAAGAATAGATAACATAAACAATATTTTTAAACATCTAGTACAAGAAAGAAGCAATAACATGGGAAGGTTTACATTAATTTTATTGTTATATAAAAACATAATTTCCTTCCTTCGTCCTCACTCAAACAAAGTTAAACATGAGTAGGTTGTCTATTCTTATTTAGGTAAAGTTCTGTTTTTTGTTCAGACTTGATAATTATATGCAAAGAAAAGCCAAAGTATAAGATAATAATTAACATTGTTATGATTGTATTTGTTTTGTTTAAAAATGCATGTTATTTGTGTTTGTTTTCCATCTGTAAAGGCTCCACAAGTGGTCAAAGAACCAGATTTGAGACAGACAAATAGCTGTTTCAGGGACCACACACAGACAGTGTAATAAATGTGATTTCTGATGATATCCTGTGGTAATCCTGAATGATGTTCAATTCAGCAGCATTTTATGCCACTTGACAATATTTCATTTCAGAATGCACCTTAAATATAAATGCCCCAAATCCGGTCAGAGATTTAAAAAATCACTAATTTGTCACTCAACAACAACCTCAAATATATGGAAGGCAAGTGCTACATAGTTAAAGTACATATCAAAGCTGTAACACTGCTAAAAATATACATATTCTGTGTATATCACAGCAGTGCCACCACTGCAAATATAATGGTTAATAATGAGATGTCTCATTCGCCAGTTTAGCTTATTTATTTTTCCTGGTACCACCAGATTTTTTTGTCCTAGAACAAAAACTTCACCCTTCAAATTTTATAATTCTATTTGACAATTACATTTGTAGTGTCCCTTGCCAATTCAACTTGCCTATCTATTTTATTTTCTTTATTTAACAGAAAAAAGATTCTTTATTTTCAGGTCACCAAAGCTCAGATCCAAGCCACCCAGATTTTGTGCCATCTATATTTTCTCATATCAAAACTTGTACTCCTGCATCTTGTGATAGAAAGATGAAAAGGTATGAATCTGCAAAACATAGATGTCACAAACGGCAGAGAATACAATTTCAAAGTCCAAAAAGCACAAATGACTTATCAGACGAAGATGATTTAGGTGTTGAAGAAATTGACAATATCTGTCCTTTGCCATCAGAAAATGATGAGAGCTGCACTCCAGATGGGAAAGTGTCTGATAAAACTATCAGATTTGAAGTGGACTGTTTGAGGCAAGAACGTAACAATGCCTTAGATCAGATTAAACTCTTACAGAAACAGTTGTTAGATGCAAGGTTGTCTGCCAGATGTATATATGAAAATGATTCAAAGTGTCATTACTATACAGGAATTCACTGGGATGTATTCATCAAGACATTTAATTTCCTTGACAAGTTTAGCAGTCAAAAAACAGAAATAAGCAAGATGGATCAATTTTTCATCACAATTGTGAAGCTCTGATTTGACATGCCCTTTCAGTTTTTAGCAGACCGTACAGGCTATTTTGAAACAACAATTATTAAGATATTTTGGCATTGGATAAACCTAATGTTTAATAAGCTGTCATTTCTTGTTAAGGCTCCAGATCAAGATGCAGTTAGAAGGACTCTTCCTGTCCATTTCAAAGAAAAGTTCCCTCGTTTAACAACTATCATTGATTGCTTTGAAATCTTCATTGAAAGGCCAAAAAATTTAAAAGCGAGGGCAACAACATATTCTAATTATAAAAAACATAACACAGTGAAATTTTTAATTGGGTGTACACCTCTAGGATCAGTTTCATTTTTGTCCAAAGGTTGGGGTGGACGTGTGTCAGATTGTGAAATTGTGAGGAAATCTGGTTTCTTGGACAGTAATAGGCATTTTCCTGGCGATGAAATTTTAGCAGATAGGGGATTCACTGTGCAGGAAGAGATGGCAGTTTCCTGTGGTGCACATCTCATAATTCCAAGTTTCGCAAGGGGGAAAAAGTAGCTTTCAGCTCAAGAAGTGAAAAATTCAAGAAAAATAGCTTCTGTCAGGATACATATTGAAAGGATAATTGGCCTAATGAAAAACAGATATTCAATCCTGCAAGGCACTCTACCAATAAAGGTCATAAAATCTATCAAAGATGAAGCCCAGAGATCAGACAAATCTAACATTGATAAACATGTGTTGACATGTGCTATTTTAGTAAATCTAGGTGATGGCATTGTGTGAAATCAGACATGGTCTTTCTGAGCATATTTAACTTTTCCTTTATGCAGGGACATTTTAATGATTTGCAAAATTAGATTACATTGTGCAAATTCAGTACTGTACTAATGTTTATTTAACTTATCCCATGTAATAGTATACTTACATGTGGCAATTAAATTTGCAACATAACATAACAACATAAATACGTAGTTGTGCAATTATTAACAAACTTTTCATTGAGATTGAACTACAGTTCCTATTTATTTATATTGTGGTCAATTAATCAAGCTTACACACAATTTTGCAAATTTAATAAGTAAATTAAATTTTTATAAGTTAATACCCTATCCAATGGACAATTGCTTTACCGGTCGGCGCGACCGGTCCCGCCAAACGCCAGAAAAAGACGTCCTGTATAGAATACCGGCAGGACCGGTCAGGAGAGTGCATTCACCAGGTGGCGCATTGTACTTCCTCTTCCTGTCTAGACATCGTGACGTCATAGCATCTTTTTCGTGTCTAGTCCTAGTAAGACCCCTAGTAAGCTGATAGCGGGGCCGGTTGGGTGGGCCTTGCCTGTCCATTGGATAGGGTATTAACTTATAAAAATTTAATTTACTTATTAAATTTGCAATTTTATTGCGTTAATACATCCTATCCAATGGACAATTGCTGAATAACTACCGCTTGGTAGGCGGGTAAGCAGCTAGGGACTTGTATGAACTCATAATAACAAAAAATTTAGATGGCCCATTTGACCTAGGGTCAGAGAACCCTGAGAGGTCAAGGTCGGCTGTCAACTAACCGGTTAACCGGAAGTCTACCGACACTGCCCCCCCCCTTTTTCTTTCCCCCCATCATGAACTGAGGAGGGAAAGGGAGAAGGAGAGAGGGACTGAGTTCAGTCCCAGAAGAAATAACAACTTCCCTAGGGAAGCAAGTCACAGTTTTTTTGTTTTTTTTTTGTTTTTTTTTATATAATATGTACAATGAACATATTTACATTATGTACATATTAACATATTTACATTATGTACATATCTACATATACACAACATCTCCTCATTTCTGGTCCTGGTGGTGCACCTGTTGGGCAGCCACTACAGGTCCCAGGTGGAATAGCTCTGAGTCAGCCCAGGCAACATCCTTCAAATAAAACTGAGTGAAGGTGTTGTGGGATTTCCAGTGGCAGGCTGACAAGATCTGATCTAAGGAGATCCCTGACTGGAAAGCCTTAGATGCAGCGAAGGCCCTGACATCATGGGCTTTAACCTGATGTAGAGAGAGGGCCTCTTGATCTGAGAGCTCATAACACAGAATCACAGTCTGTTTGATCCATGAGGAGATGGTGGCAGGTGAGATGTCCTTGTCAAAACCTTTCTTGAAGGAGACAAAGACTAACTCCTTATTCTGCCTGAGGGCTGTAGTCCTGTCCAAGTAGTAACGCAGGGCTCTAACTGGACATAGGGACCTGTCACTTTTGAGTGACCTATCCAGGGATGGAGCCAGGGCTGGAATGACCACTGGTGCCACACTATCTGGACCCTCTTTAGCCAGCTGGTTCTTGGATAGAAAGCTGGGTGAGGGGTACAAAGACACCTTGGACCAGTCTGACTGGTGTCTGATGTTCTTATGTAACCAAGCATGGATCTCACTCCTGTGTTTACCTGAACCCAAGGCCAACAAGAAAACAGTCTTGAATGTTAGATGTTTCAGGGAGGCCTCTTTAAGGGGTTCAAATGGAGCCTTTGTGAGCTGGTGTAGTACCAGGGAAAGGTTCCAGGAGGGGATGCCCCTCCTGCCCTTGGGTCTGTCTCTATGGAAACTATCCAGGAGACGAGTGAGATTTTCGTCTTTGCTGACATTAATGGTTGAATTGCCCAGTTTGTCAGCAATGGCTGATCTGTAGCCATCAATGGTGCCTGGTTGTGTAACTGCTTGTCCTGAAACAAGTGCAGGAGGAAGTCAGCTATGGCTTTCAGAGGTGGTGCCCTGAAGTCCACCTGATTACTGAGGCACCACTTTTTAAAAATGGTCCACTTTGCCTCATAGACAGATCTGGTTGATCTTCTCTGAGGAGCCTCAATTCTTGCTGCCACTGCCTCAGAGAAGCCTTGCTCCTTGATTGCTGAGGCTCTAGGAGCCAGGCATGTAGGTTCAGGTTCGCCAGGTTCCTGTGAAGGACCTGGTTGAATGGTTGAGACACTAGGTTGGGCATGCTGGGCAGACACAGAGGGATCTGGCTTGACATTGCTACCAGGTCCCAAAACCAGGGCATGTTGGGCCACCCTGGTGCAATCAGAATTATTCTGTTGCAGGGGTAGTCCTGTAGCTTCTCCACAACTTTGCCCAAGATGGCTGCCGGTGGGAAGGCGTATGGGTCCAGGTCCTCCCAGGACAGGCTGAGTGCATCCACTGCCCAAGCCTGGGGGTCTGGGACCGGTGAGACAAACTGTGGTAGTTTGTTGTTGAATCTGGTGGCAAACAGGTCCACTTGAGGTTGGTGCCACCGGTTGCATATGGCTTTGAATACCTCTGGATGAAGTGACCACTCCGTTTGAATGGTCTGGCCAAGCCTGGATAGCTTGTCTGCTATCACGTTCAGCCGGCCGGGGATGTGACGTGCCCTGAGGGTAACCTGCTGCCTGGTACACCAAGACAGTATTCTCCACAGTAGGGCACACAGAGAGCCCGACTTCATTCCCCCTTCTTTGTTGATATAAGCAACCACTGTTGTGTTGTCTGTAGTAGTGTTCTCAATAAACCCTTTTTAGTAGGACCGGGTAAGTAGTGATTTCATTGGGCGGGTACCCGGGTACTCGCGCCGATGGGCGATAATATCTGAAAGTACAAAAATCTTCATATTTACACACTTAAAACCTACAGAAATAATGGGATCCACCCATTTGCTTTATTTCTTGTCGGCCAATTAGTTTGCATTCAAAACAATATAACACGGAAGAAATGTTAAATAAAAAAGACTTTCGTACATTTAAAACACGGTTGTTTATATAAAAATGGAGTCACATGACCTATCACAAAAGCATTACCGCACCATACACTACTGCTCGAATATAGGTTTGGAATTGAAACTTTATTTTTATTTCAGGTTTTTAAGTGAATTTTATTAACGTAAAATTATTAACTACTGTGTGAAAATATTGTACTCGTATTTATATAAGGAGTGCATGTCACTATATAGCCAATATACAGCGTTTTATGGACTCGGAATTAAGTAACTGTGTTAATATACTGACGATTTTCAAAGAGTTCCGATATTTAACAATATATAAACAACCAAAATAAAAGACAAAATGCTATAAACGGTGTACAAAGGTGAGAAAACAATATTCTTGTGTATTTTAATTTAATAGTTTCATTTTTAAGTGAATTAATGAAGTCCAGATACTTCTGTACTCGGGTCAGCCAACGTGGGCGATATTAACAGAAATAAAGCTCAGATTCGGGTACTCGGGTATGTGATTCCAGATTCGGGTAAACATTCAGGGTTCGGGTACCCGGATATCCGGATACCCGTTGAGATCACTAGTCTGTAGCTATCAACACTGTCTTGTTGCAGACTAGGGTTCGAAACTCTTTTAGAGCTAGAAATACTGCTTTTAGCTCTAAGTGGTTTATGTGCAGCTTGCTCTCTGGAAGGGACCAGGTTCCCCTTGCAGTGTGTTCGTCTAAGTGAGCGCCCCACCCTTCTTTTGATGCGTCTGTAAAGATTTGCAGAGCATGTTTTAGAGGGTGTAATGGTTGACCTAGAAGCACATTGCTTTCCTCCAGCCACCACTTCAGGTGGGGGTGAAGGGACTTGGGAACCGGTATCACCTTTTCCAGTGACTCTGGGACCCTCCAATTGTTTTTTAAGTGCCACTGTATGGGTCTCATGTGAAGTCGCCCTAAGTGGACTTGTTTTTCTGTTGCTGTGAGCAGGCCTATGAGTGACATGAATCGTCGGACCGGGCAAACCGGATCCGACATTATGGATCTGATCTTGTCTGTCAAGGTTTGCCAACGATCTTCTGTTGGTCTGACCCTGCCCTCTTTCAGGTCGAACTGGTAACCGACGAAGTTGAAGACCTGTTTGGGAACCAGTTCTGATTTTTCCTTGTTCACCAGCCACCCTAGCTCCTGGCACAGAGTGACTAGGGTTTGAGTATGCCGGAGACAGGTGAGTTGGGTAGAGGCTCTCACCAGCCAGTCGTCTAGGTACTGGTGGATCCTTATACCCTTCTGAAGAGCCATGAGTCTGACCTCTTTGGCCACCACTGTGAATTCCATGGGAGCTGTGGATAGGCCAAAAGGTAGGGCCTTGAACTGGTAGGACCGACCCTGGAGGTGAAAACGCATGTACTTCCTTGACTGACTGTGAATTGGTATGTGGAAGTAAGCGTCTTTGAAATCTATGGATGTGACCCACTCCCCTGCCTGTAGGGAGGTTCTTATTGTCTCTGGGGTCTCCATCTTGAACGACTCTGTGTTTAAAAAGGTGTTCAAGGTGCTCAGGTCCAGGACCGGTCTCCACCGGTTGTTGGGTTTGGGTACCAAAAATAGCCGGTTGTAAAAACCCAGTGAGTTCTGATTTTTTACCGGTTCGACTGCATTCTTGTTTATCAGCTGATACAGTGCCTCTAAAAGGAAGGACTGTTTGGTTGGATTGTGGTAGTTGCTTATTACAGTCGGTGACCTTGTCAAGTGGGGTCTGAACCGGAACGGGAGAGTGTACCCCTCCCTCAATGTGTTGACTACTTTTGGACTTGAACCCAAGGCTTCCCATTTCTCCCAACACTGACTTAATCTCGCCCCTACAGGAGGATCTAAAACAGCATGTTGGGCATTGGTTACAAGATTTACAGAAGACGAGTGACCTACACAAGAAACACTTTTCACATATTTTATTTCTGTATATATTTGACAAGTATTGGGATTTATGCCTTTCTTTTGTGGCAACCCTGACACAATATGAGCATTTGCAACATCTGAGTTTACAGTCAAATTTAGTGTCACTTTGCTGGTCTCTGCAATCACTGGTGCTGGGTCCAAGTCTTCCTGACCGGTTACAACTACAGAGTTCGTCTGACCGGTC
Organism: Sabellastarte sp. h YS-2021; assembly: GCA_964017235.1. Classification (NCBI taxonomy): domain Eukaryota; kingdom Metazoa; phylum Annelida; class Polychaeta; order Sabellida; family Sabellidae; genus Sabellastarte; species Sabellastarte sp. h YS-2021. The sequence goes on along the minus strand of OZ024939.1, from coordinate 21,549,673 downwards.
TTCACAAATTTTACACAGTAATTGTCATTTAGACGACTTGGACCCCTTGGCAGGCTTTTGGGAGTAGTTGGAGGCTTTGCCTCGACCTCTCCTGCTTTGCTGGTTGTCTCTGATCTGCTTCCAAGCCGGGACGTTCTTCTTGTCGGTGTGACGACTAGCAGATTTGTCACTTGTTGAGTATGGATGGAAGCGACCTTGTTGTCAGTGAGAAGTACCGGAGGAACGCCTCTCCTCACTCTTATTTATTTCCTCTTCAGCCTTGGCCAGCAGCTGATCCGGAAATAAAGCGTCTAGATGGACTGGAGACGTTCTCAAGGCGTTTATAGTGTCGTGTCTCACCCCAGCATGCAAATAGTCCAGGTAACTATCCCTGCGAGCAAGGGTGAAGTTGGCCATGTTGATGAAGACTGCCTCTGAAAGGTCTTGCATTGTCCTGGCCATTGCTTGAGAAATTGACCAGTTGAAAGTGGTCAAATATTCCAGTTCATTAATGGCTTGTCCCATCTTTTCTGACGACTTTCCTTTAGTATCCAGACTCAGGGTTTTTAACTGAATGTTCATAGAGTCCTGAACCCTGGTCAGGCACCTTGACAAACCAGCAGCCTGGTTGCACATTACTGTCTGTTCACGTGCTGCCCTTTCCCAGCATCTGAGCAGTTCTTGGCTGAAGACCCGGGAGGGTGGAGCAGAGGGCATATTTCTTCTGGCAATCCTGCTGAAAGAGTGGCTGAGTTTGGCCGGGTCCGGTGACCAGGTACGAACTGTTGAACCTTCACTTTCTTTGTCAGCATGCATCCCGTACCATCTGGATGGTCTAGGGGTTTTGATAAACTGATCCCTGAGGAGGCCAGTGTTGTCGGTGTTCCTGGTGGGATAGCCCTCCTTGATGGTGAGGTTGAGGCTGGACATCTTTCTACAAAGCCAGTCATCAACTGGAAGTTTCACACTGACTTTGCCGGTTGGCTGAGTACGGGCACCGGCAAAAGGGTTATCATCAGCAGTGGAGGACACAGTCTCGAACTCAGGAACCCTGTGCCAGTTCATGAAGCTCCTCACACCCCTCATTGTTTCCCTGTAGTTGGCCTCCTCAGTTGGCTCAGGGGAAGGGTCATCTTTGGATGCCTCTCTGTCTGCTGACCGGTCCCTGTGGGTGTCACCACCCAGGGAACCGGTAGTACTGAGCTGGTCAGCCTCACTGTCAGATGCTGTACTCAGTTGATCATCACCGGTGGGCTGAACCTCTGGGAATGAACCGGGAGCCTGAACAGGCTGGGTTGCCATCCCTGCACCGGGGGCCTCAAGGGGCTGGGTGGCAGTCTGCATCTCTTCTGCAGCATTACCGGTGGCCTGAACAAGGCAGGGACCGGGTTTCTCAGAGGGCAGGCTCTTTTCAACAGGAAGCTTGCTGGTGGAAGGCTTAAAGAAAGGCTTCCCAGTGGGAGTCACATCAGCAGCTGGCTTCACAACCGGTTCAACCGGCACTGTGAAGGTCTTGGCTAGCAACATGGCTTCTAATCTTGAAAATCTTTCTGCCCACTTATCATCCAAACTCTTGAGATCTTCAGCTGAAGGATGGCTGCTGGATCTCTTCTTAGATGAAGACGGCTTGGGTGATTCACTACGTTTCATCTTCTTACTACTGGGTGTAGATTGGACGGCCTTGCCCTTTTCCACCTTTGCCAGTACACTGACGTGTGCTGGATCCACGAGAGTGGAGGTGGAGTTGGCTGGAGTCGTAGTTGTCATCTTCTTATCTTTCCTGTCCCTATAAGCTGGGGTGGCCAGCTGAAGGACTTGTTCAGGGTTAAACCCCTTGCAGATAACACATTCCTTCTTCTGGACGCAGGGGTCGTCGCCTAGCCCTTTGTCCCTACAACGTGCACACTTGGAGTGGGTATCAAACCCAGCCATAGCGTGTCCGCATGAACCTCGTCTCTGTCCTGGAGATGACATAGTTGTAGATAATTCTTTCAAACTTCTTCGAGATGAAATAAAGCAGTTGAGTTCGTAATAAAACGAAAAATTCCTTGTCGTTGAAAACACGTCTTCACTCTCCACGCGCCAAACGAAAAAGATGCTATGACGTCACGATGTCTAGACAGGAAGAGGAAGTACGATGCGCCACCTGGCGAATGCACTCTCCTGACCGGTCCTGCCGGTATTCTATACAGGACGTCTTTTTCTGGCATTTGGCGGGACCGGTCGCGCCGACCGGTAAAGCAATTGTCCATTGGATAGGATGTATTAACGCAATAAAAAATACAGATATCACAAAATCTCTGAAATCAACCAGGCCTGTTAAATAGTGGGTAAATTGTTTGGCAGATAGGATGCCAATCATACCCTCAACTGCTAACAGTAAGTTAAATTTATTAAAACAAAACATTGCAGTTCTTATCAAAAAGCAATGAAATCTACAAAAACGTCACATACAAGTGTACAATTTTTTTCAACTTAGGCTTCATTTCAAGTATTTGCAGTGTAACCGAGAAAGTGTCTAAAGATGTCTGAAGATGTATATAAATATTGGCAAACCTTTCCCCCAAAAGTTGATATCACCAATATTGATAGACAATGTACCCACAACTGTTAACTGTATTATGAAGTAGATCAAAACAGGGCCCAAAAATTAACAAAACATGACAGTTCTTCTAAAAATAATTTCTGTAAAATTAAAATGTAAAAAGTTATAGGAAGAAAATTTTCTTCATGATTTGGTTTCTTTCTAGTTAAAATTGGGCACCAAACCATGTGCTAAGATGAAATAATAATTTTTACAAGAACTCTGACTATAATACCTTTTGATCTAGAGAGGTAATGGAAAAATCTCTACACACTGCAACAGCAACAGTGTACCCATGCATATACCATAGTACATGAATCTGGTGTATACAATTAAAATTGAAAGCATGTTTCCACAGCGAAATAGTTTTTCAGTTTTTACTTTTCTTGCATTCTCTGCAAAACCACTCTTTTTTGGGAACAGTTTTTCGTTTCAAACACGAAAGATGAAACCATTCATATTTGCAATATGGATTGTCACAGCCGATCATTTGGTCACTTCTTGATTTTTGACAATAGCAGTATAATTTTGTAGTAGTTTTGGTTTGTGGTGTTGCAATTTCAACACTGGCCTGGTTTTCTATTGATCTTGTGGTTAATTCAGGAAGGATATAAAGTTGCCACATATGTGACAATGTTGAAACCATATTGCTAATGAAGGTTTCATCTTTCATAACATGGGTAACAACCAGAAATTTGGGGGCCCAGTAAACCATTTGAGCAGAGGTGACATTAAAAACATACATTTGCAGTTGGATCTGACTGTAGTATGGATGATTTTTTTTAACATGTTGTCTTCACTTAAGCAACAGTTTGGTTGATTGTAAATGTCTTTCTGAATTAACATTCTTAAAGAATATGGGCACTTTACTTCCACAACTGACTCAGAACAGCAAGAGCATTTAACAAGAGCATCTGGTGAGGCTCCTAAATAGGGTTCACTGACTGAAATTCTCATCCCAGTAGAAAGGACTTCAACATCCTCATGCACACTTGAAAATGCATCTTTAAATTCATCTAAGGCTTTTTTTTTCATTGATTACACCCCACTGGAGTGCAGGAACAGATGGTTTGACATTTGGAGTGCACACACTTTTAATCAGTGATGCTGATGGTACTGTGGTATGGATGAACTGGTGTGCTGTAGAAGCAGTTATGCGCCCTAATCACATTTTATGCCACAAAGGGGACAGTGATTGGGCTTGTGTTTGTGTTTCCATATATGCAACCTCCTTTTCATTTGTTCTTATTTTATTCATATGTTCTGAGTGGGATAATGATGTACTTTGACTGAACAACGACCGCATTTCAAGAGGCAGAGTATGCATTACAGAAGAATTTCCAGTACTCTCAAATGGTTTACAAAACCCTGCAAATGAGCTTATGCCAAAAGGAGGCTTCGTACATTGTGCTAAAGATTTCAAAAAATTTACTTGCTCTTCTTGAGATGCAGAGTTCATGGGCATGTGTTCTATATTATGTGCATACTTTTGCTTTACTTCATCTTTGTAAAACTGAATGTCAGCAATTGTGGCTGGACTAACTTGCTTCAAAAAACACTGATTCCATTTACATGGTTCTTCAGTGCATGCAATAGTGGTGTATCCCTTTCGCACAGCGGCCTCAATTTTAAAAAGCACTGCCGCCACATGAGAACAAGATTCTCCCAGCCTGCAAAATTAATTATATCATTGTATGAATTTGGTACAAACACACTCTACAGCAGTGTAACTCTTTATTGAGGTCACAATGGCCTATTGACTTAGCATATTTGGTGTATAATCCAAGGTTGTTACCTCAGTGTTTATTTGACACCTACACATGATGATGCTGTGGGCCTGTCTCAATGTGACCTTGGCTATCGAATAACATTCACAGTAGCATTACTGTATAATTCATATAGGATATCAGCAATTTTTAGTTACTGCTTATCTCTCTCATAAACTTGTGTGTAGTGTCATGTATTAATTGCATCCACCAGGTTACACTGTTACAAAGCACCTACAGTGTGTGGAGAATCTATTAATAATCTCAAAAAGTTTAGAATCTGAAATATACAAGGTATGTTCAATAATGAAAATTTTCTATGATAAATTTATTTGGCCTCATTTTGAAAATAGAACAAATATAAGATGGGTGGCACACATATTTTGAAGAAAACAGTTAAGGTTTAGAATTTTGTAAATGCAACATAAAATACTGGAGCAGTGACTTACTAATTTTTAGATCAATTATAATAAAAACTACAGTCGTTGATTACTTAGCAATTGATAAGACTGACTTTATTTTATTTGGTGCCAAGTCTCAACAAGAAAAGTTTAACCCATTCTTTCCAGTAAATATATTGGGTGAATCACTGATACCTTCAGATGCCGTTAAGAATTTGGGTGTCTGGTTTGACTCAGACTTTTCCTTCACCAAACATGTTAAAAATGTATGTAAACTATGTTTCATCCAGATGAGGGATCTTAGACAAATTCGACAGTACTTGACTCGTGATGCTGCTCTTACGGTTGCAAACGCACTTGTGGGCAATAGGCTTGACTACTGTAACTCCTTGTTTAGGGGTCTATCTGTTGCTAACCTACGCAAGCTACAATGCATTCAAAACAGTCTGGCCAGAATTGTTTGCAGAACCACATGTCTTTCTCACACCACTCCACTAAGAAAAGCCCTTCATTGGCTACCCATAAGGCACCGTTGCATCTTCAAGACTGCCTTGTTGGTATATAAATACCTACATACTAACTGTCCAAAATATTTCAGCCCATTTCTCAAAGTTAGACAATGTGCCTATAATACTCGGTTGAGTCAATCTGATGGTATAATTCTACATGTTCCTCAATACCAACCATCTATTTACAAATCCACAAAGCAGTTTGGTCTAAGCTTTGCATATGATGCTCCCAAAATATGGAATGAACTCCCTGATAATGTAAGATCTGCCACTTCCATTGCTTCCTTTAGAAAAAAACTTAAGGCATACCTATTCTGCCAAGCTTATCCTCCTTAGTATTTTCCACCTCATATGGCGTTCTCCGTGATGTCGACCAGAGCTATGGACAAGGACAATGATTTTTGAAACTATGCTTATGATGTTGCGCCTTAGAGTCTCTCACTTCAACAGAGATTAAGTGCTATAAAAGTTGAATTGGAATTGGAATTAGTGGTTGAAGCTGCTTTAGTGTAAGGACAAAGTAACAACAAATGTTGCATATCACATTTGTAACATTTTAATTATTAACATACTCTGCCTTACAGTCGCAGTGTGCAGCTATTACTTTTCCTTCTTGGTGTATCACTATCCATGGATGGTGTGGGTCATCGTTCATTCTTTGAGAGGGACAAACATCTGCCTTCATTAGTATGTTCTTGGTTCCTTTTATGTGTATGTGGAACACTGTGTGGACCCACCCAGACAGGAAGAAGTTGTGAGCCTCCAAACTCTTGTAACTTTTCATTGACTGCTGTGTGAAAGTGACACCTACAAAATAATCCAAGCCATGGCTAGATAGAAGGTTTTACTCAGACAAAATGAAGTGTTTTGTTAAAAGAAGCTACACTATTGTTAAAAGTATTTAAAAGCATTATGTTTAACAAAGCAATAAAATGCATAACTTATACAATGTATTGTGTTATTAAATCTTTATCCCCTAAACCATGGTCAGTGTTATCGATCACTATGGTCATAGAACTCTGAAAAAGAAAAAAAGTTGGATGCAGCCATTACAAATTCGACATGAGCACATATGGGTACAATCACAACATCTAGTGTTTCTTCATCAAAAACACCAAGTTTAAATAACTGAGCTTTCACATTGGAAAAAGCCAATCATAAGTAAAAAACTTGTAATATACCTGGGCTTTCAATGAGGTACGAAAACACATCCGGCCACTGTAGATCTGGCCAACGAGTTGGGTTATTTTGCCAAGACCCTGCTGGTAACTTGTATGGACATTCTGTCAACCCTGAGGCACTCAGTTTTAAAAGATATCTCTCCTTTGCCGCACTTGCTAGGGTTTCAAAATAGGTGTAAGACATTTCAACTGAAAAAAGAAAACCAAAAAAGTTATACATTGATACACAAATGAGGTTACAGAATAAAAGTGTTGTAACATGTGGGCACTGATATATTAGGTTTGTTTATTTTTGACAAGTCCAGATTTTGACAAGACATTGTAAAAAACCTGAAATGCAAAATGACAATTGTTTGTGACTTTTTTTAATATTTTTCAAGCATACTTGGTCATAATTTATGGAATAATGTAACAAAAAAAGTGGGATCATTTTGATAATACATGATAACTAATTTAATGCCTTTGTTCATTTAACTGAACACAAAAACAAAGAATTATAGGTAAGCAAGTAAAATGTATATAATCATAGCCTGTTGCCGCGAGTGAGACTGCTCGATCTTATTAAAGCTGAGAGATACGGGGGCTGTGAGAGATTAATAGCCTTGAATACCAAAAGATTATACTTGAAGAGGATGCGATGTTGAATTGGGAGCCAGTGGAGTTTTTTTCAAAAAGGGTGTAACATGACTCATTTTGTCAAGTCTGAAGATGATGCGGCAAAGAGCATTCTGGACTCTCTGTAGTTTGGCTATGTTAGACTTGCTTACTCCATATAGTAAAGAGTTACAGTAGTCTAGACGACTACTGACCATAGCATTTGCCAGAAGTATTGCTATCTCGACTCCAAGGAATTTGCGAATTCGTCGCAAATCACGAAGATGATAGTAACATGCTCTGCAAACCTTGGCAACATGATTGTCAAAGGAGTTGTCTGAGTCGAAAATAACACCCAGATTTTTTACTTCCACCGACGGAGAGATATTGTTTTGGAGGAGTGGAACAGGGAAATTTGGTGCAAGCGACTCTCTGATGGCTTTTTGACCTATAATGATAAATTTGTTTTTTTCTGGGTTTAGTTTTAGTTTGACACCGTCCATCCACTCCTGTACAGACTTGAGAAACTCGGTCAGCTCTTCCATGCTAGAGTCAAAATTCCTGGAGTCAACTGCTAGGTAGATCTGGGTGTCATCGGCATACAGGTGATGAGTAACCTTGAATTTTGAAATAACTTGACTGAGGGGACTAGTGTAGAGGGTGAAAAGGAGAGGACCCAGCACAGAGCCTTGGGGGACTCCGAAAGGGAGAATTACCGCCTCAGAGAAACTATCACCTATTTAAATTTTTTGTTTACGGTTTGAAAGATATGATTTGATCCATGACAAAACAGTACCATCTAGACCAAACCAGTCATGCAAGCAATCATATAAAAGAGAATTATCAATCGTATCAAACGCTGCCGAGAGGTCTAATAATGTTAGGGCCACTGCCTTTCCTGAGTCCACTGAGAGAGCTATATCATTTTGAATCTTCAACAATGCGGTTTCAGTGGAGTGGGAACTCTTATAAGCAGACTGGTTGACATTTAAGAGCCCCTCGAGCGAAATAAATTCATTTAGCTGCTTAGCCAATATTACCCATGTTTATTTTTTCCTGTACACTATTCTTTCTAGAACTAGTGCAATTAGTGTTTAAGAATGTAATATTTCTTCTTTTAATGCAAATCATCAAATTAAAATGTAACTCCCTGTAAGAAACATAATGATGTCCCGCATCTTTCAAATGATACATCCTCTTTCATTGTCAGTAGAATGTACTGTATGTGAATCCCTCTGATTTCATTTAAAGCACAAGTAAAACCACTTTCAAATACATAACTAAAAAGAAAAGCAACCACAAAATTACAAATCACAAAAAAAAATCAATTTTAAATAGTAACACTAAAAAAAATAACACAATAGCTGTAATACTCGGTCTAATCTGAAAACGATTTTTATATTGCTTAATCTATCATTTATCAAAATCTATGAGATGTAATATTCCAAAAAAACATCTTGAATAAATGATTCAGTGCCTGTGTGAGTACATCCCAATGTCTTACTGACTTTAAGTAATATTTTAGATATTTATGATAATGATTTTGCTTGGATCAAATTTTATGTAAAATTTTCTTCTTGACTTTTGAATGACAGTATAATAACTGATCAAGAATTTGCGTGTGCATAACGAAACTCAGAAGTTGATACAAAAAAAGATTAAAATCTTATAATTTTTAAAAAATTGTCAAAAATCAGTCCATGCACTTACATCTATCAGCCTCATATTATTAGGAAGTTTTAGAAATTAGCTATCTCAGGCTTTTTATTCGGTTACATTTGATTCAGAAATGGCAAAGTAATGCATAATTTTGGAATCCCTGGTCACACAGACAATGGAAACTTTTGTATATGCAATGGGCGAAAAAAGGTGATTTTACTTAAATACACTTTAATATCAAGAGTTGGGCCGCAAAACCATATAGTTACCTGAAATATATGCAGAAAAAACTTTTCAAGATCACTTAACCAAGATATGTAGACTAAACGTTTATAAATAAGAAATTTATAAAATGTAGATAGCAGCTTCCTGACAAGTTTGTTTTCACCGAGTTCATTTTTACGACATCGCGACCGGAAGTGAGGCTGTGTCGAAGAATATATGGAAGCAAAACTTTTTTTTTCAATAAGAATACAGTAGAAGTGGGTTCGATGTAACAAAAAAGTGTATCTTCAACAGAAATAGATTTCTACTGTAGAAGGGAGACACTGTGCAAGAGACACTTTCAGTATGAGAGTAATGAGCTCATTTACTGTGTCTTGAATGTAAGACAGATGAGGCAAGTTTTATGAACTGGTTAAATTTATTCATCAGATCTGTGGTATTGTTGGAGACATGGGGTCAGGTGTATTAGGTGGCATATCAGCACTTCACATCTGAGGTCATGGGTTTTGGCCATAATAACAAGTGAGACAAGAGTTACTTTACATTGTTACTATCACCCAGCCACCTACAGTATTGATGTAATTCTTTGAAGTGATGTTAAACCCAGTAACTACCAAGGAATCACAATTGCTATACCAGCATAACTGGCATCATGTGACATACATCAAGAGTGCAATTATTACTCAAACTGAACTGCAAATACCACCCTGACTAGATATCACTATGTTGTCACTTCAAATGTACTATAAAAATGTTTGAATCTAAAGATTATCTACTAGCATTGATAGTAGGCTGGTTTGTAATAGTAGACCCCGGGAGTGTTATACCTTCCCAGACCGGCTTCACCTCGGAAATGTGAACCAAACTTTGTCTCAGAATTATCTGAAGCCTGTGCATTTGGATTCTACATGGCCTAAAACATTCCAGGTTAAATTGTCTGACGTGTAGCTCATTTACGAGCTTGGTTATTTGTGGAATTAAATGTTTTACATTGATTTTCCATTCACATTAGTTTATGTTTTGTCTGTTACTTTTTTATTTCTTGGAATATTACGCCCAAATTTAGTCAGAATGTTATCTGTGTATCCCAAAATATGACAGCATTGTCTAAAGTTTGCTAGTTTGGTAATTAACAGAACCTAGTGTTTCATACCTTCTTGTATTTCTTCATAAAATGCAGAAATGCATTTGTTTGAGATACGGTTAGAGATAAACCCTGAATATTTGCACCAGATGATGTATGGAAAAGCATCTGGCCATATTTGCAAAAATTCATTCTCGCACCACTTTTAGCGGCCATCTTGAAGGTACATGCAAGGGTATCCAACTTTTCTGTAATTATATTCAATTGATAATAATATGTAACTGCCAAATTTTTTTTCCTCAAAAGAATACCTCTCATTATCAATCTATTCATATTTTGCATGAATTTCTTAAGTTTCATTCCACTGATGTTCATTGGGACTCTTTGGTTTTGCTGCCCAAAACAGTAGCTCTTTCTTTCATAAAGCACCACTCTGGTTCTTGCTTCATGTCTGCTTGTTGGTATATATTGAATGCTCACATACATCTTTTGTGAAATGTCCTCAACATGAACCACTGTCAATATCTACATTTATTGCCCAACTGAGCAGTACAAATGGTACTACCATTTCAAACCCATGTACCATCTACTTATTACCACTAAAACACATATAAATCTTTTCTCTTGATTTTCCTAAATTCTCTAAACTTCCAGGGACCAAAAACGAAGGAGACATGAAAGCTTTTCTGTACCATGTCAACTTGTCAAAATCACTTGACCTTAGAAAATATCACAGGTCAAAGCTGACCTGACAAAAAGGTCTCTAGTCCTGAATTTTGTTTGATTTATAACCCAGTTATAACCTCTTAGATAACTTTAAACCATTATGTAATATATATACTGTACAGGTGAAATCATGCTGTACAGTTGAGGACCAACTATACATAGTGAAATAGTTGAAGAGATTGAAGAAAACCACATTTAACTTTGAAAAACATCAGGCAGAAGTAGGCATCTACTAACTTTCCCACTTCAGATTGTGCCAGGAATTAAACCCTGGACCTGAAAGGTTACCCATACACCATGAAAATGCTAATACATATGTGTAAGATGCCGAGCTGATTCAGCAGACCTTAAAGTTTTACTTTTTACTTGTTTATTATTGGTTGTACTGTATATACTTCATGGAATTGATATATTCTGATAAACCCATTCAAATGAAGGTTTTGACATTGATTTGAAGACTCACATAATATAAATGTACATGTAAATAAATTTAGGAACAAGGAAAGTTGTATTAATGGGCTGCTGATTAACATTAGTCAAAGTATAAGCAAATCAAAAGGTGTATGTCATAATGTTTTGCTGACTCTACTTTTTATATGTTGTAATCTTAGGTTCAAATACCTTTTTTTTAGGGCATGTGACAAGCATGTATTGAAAGTCCTCACTTCATTTCTAATACATGTAGAATCTTCATTAAGGTTTACATTTGATAAATGTGACCATGTTCTCCCTCCCTGTTTATGTAGGTAAGGAACGTAGTGTTGTATGTGGCTATCAGAACAGTCTGACCCTTGGACAAAGGTTTGGGCTCCTTTACTCGCAAGAAGTTTATGTGTAACTTGCTTTTTGGAATAGATCACACACCTTTGTTGGTGCAGTCTCATAAGTGAGTACTCCAACCTTCAATTGATACATATGTAAAGATCTAGAGAGCATATTGAAAGGTGTTTACAGGTTAGCGTGAAAGGAAATTTTCGTCCCTTTGCCACCAATGGAGATGCAGCTGGTGAGACTTTGAAACATAGATTAGTTACTCCAAGACTCAGAAACATGCCAGTTTTTCTTCAAGTGCCACTGGATGGTCTTCATGTAGATGCGACCTAATGGCACTTGTTACTATGTTGTAGTTAGGAAGTCCATTAGTTGCCTGGCTGAAAAAGTTGGTTTTGTTAGTAATGAGATCTCCTGTGATGGGTTTGGCTACTACTTGAACTAAGTCACACTGGTAACCTATGGAGTTGAAAGCTTGTTTTGGTACCAGCTCTAATTTTTGTAGGTCGAGAACCAATCCAAACTAGAGGATCGCTTGCAAAAAAGATGTTTTTGCACAGCAAAAACAAAGCGACCTGTATAGGATATAAAGATGAATGCTAAAGTATTAAGAAAATGCTCTGCTTCTAGCTTATACTGTTGTGGCAACCAAAATCAGCGTAGTTTGCTCTATCTAGCACGGTTTTCAAGATATAAGCATTTCTGTGTTTTGCAATTTTTGCAAAAAAAATTCGAAAATTCAAAATGGCCGCCATTTCTGGCGAAACAAAATTTTTTTTGTAAATTGGCATGGCTACTCTGCAGAGATGCCCTGTGGTTAAAAGATTTCGTCGAAATCGCTCTATCTTGCACGGTTTTGAGATATAAGAGTTTTTGTGTTTTGCTATTTTTGCAAAAAAATCGAAAGATCAAAATGGCTGCCATTTTTAGCAAGACAAAACATTTTTGAAAATTGGGATGACTACTCTGTAGATATACCCTGTGGGTCAAAAATTACGTCAAAATCACTCTATCTAGCACTTTTTTTGAGATATAAGCATTTTTGTGGTTTGCAATTTTTGCAAAAAAATTGAAAATTCAAAATGGCTGCCATATTTGGCGAGACAAAAGTTTTTTTAAAATTGGGATAGCTACTCTGCAGAGATACCCTGTGGGTCAAAAATTTCGTCGAAATCTCTCTATTTCACACGGTTTTCGAGATATAAGCATTTTTGTGTTTTCCTTATTTGGAAAATTTGTAATGATCAATTAATCATTAATTACTCGGTCATTTTTGAACCAAACAATGCCAAAATCTAATGATTTCTAGATTTTAATAGAATGAATGTATTTGCCAAGTTTCAGGTGAATTGATAAAATCCCTTTCAAGTTATCATCCAGAGAAGCTTACCAATCAAAAAAAAAGACATTTTTGGTCATGTGACCTCTCTGATTGGTCGAAATGTCACTGCAGCATATTCAAAAAAAAATTCCTCAGGGCAACTGCATACACCTGCCAAATTTGAAAAGAATCCGCCCAACGGTCACAGAGTTATGAGGAAAAGAAAACGCAGAGCTCACAGAGAGCCAGATATCCTCCCATATACAGGATGCTTAATTCTTGGCACAAGGCCAGAAGGGTTTTGGCATCCTGAACACAAATATCTCTATCTTAAGCTGTATCTATCCTATATCTTGAGCTCTGATCGACCAGCCCGTCGAGTTACTAGTGGATTCTTATACCTCTTGCCTTGAGCTATGAGTTAGACCTTGATGATTGTGAACTGTGAAGCTGTTGAAAGGCCAAATGGGAGAACCACAATCAGGTTTGATCCAGATATTGGAACCTGAGATACTTCCTTAGTTTAGGAATGTGACAGTAGGCATCAGTGAAGTCTAGCGAGGTTACCCACTCTCCCTTTTGCAGGAAATGTCTTGTAGATTCTTGAGTTTTCATTTGACCTTTAGAAACTTACTTAAGATACTGATGTCCAGAAGTGGTTGTCATTTGTTGTTTTGTTTGGCAACAAGGAACAATCACTTGTAGAAGACCACAAGGGATAGAATCATAAGCAGTCCAAAGACATGTTTCAGAAAAAGTAAATGCAATATTTCAATCGGGTAGCTGTTCCTGAGGGGACTGGCATATCCGTTTCTGATCACGGGTTCCTTGGTAAGAGGGGGACATGATCTTGAAAGCTAGGTTGTATCTCTCCCTCAAGATTGAAAACACCCTTAGACCCAAAACCATGGAGGCTCAGACTTGTCACAAAATTTTCTAGTCGGCCTCCCACAGAAAGAATTTTGAAAACACTCGGGACGTTTTCACATTGGGAGAAGAAAAATGGTTAATTATAGACAATACACATTTACGTGTTCTATTCTGGATTTTTGGTTCTTGGGACTTGTTTCGAACTCCTTCCTAACAAGGTCTTTCAACACAAGAGCAACACTTTTGGCAGAGTGAGCATTGAGACAACATGTTAGTCTGAACACCGCTGGACCAGGTTGAAAAATATCATATGTCCGTACTAGACTGTCCGGGAAATAGTTTTCAACATCATGAGATACAGAAGAAATGAAACAGTACAAAGATCAAGAGACTGTCAAAGAAAACAATGTCAGTTGCCTAAAGGTTGAATCAATATTTACATTGAGAAAATAACATTTGAGAAAAAAATGTATGTAATGATAATAAAGTACTAAAACAAGGCAATTCAATGGCCAGATAAAAGCATTAATCAGTAAATTAAAACTTATGAAGCAGTCAAGTTTATTAATTGAAGTATAGCTGTCAAAGGAAACAGCATAATTGGAAAATTTAATAAGTAAATTAAATTTTTATAAGTTAATACCTTACCTAGTGGACAGATGCATTTGTCCGGCGCCTTGCCGGTCTTGCCAAATGTTAGAAAAATACATCCTGAGCTGGGCTCTGGCCGGGACCAGTAGTGTCATGTTCATTCACCAGGTGGTTGTATAGCCTCCCTGCCGGTGTACTGCGTATGCGTGGTGCATGCGCTCTTCCTCTTTTTGTTGCCTACCTAAGAAAATCGCTTTTGGCTTAGAATAGCGGGGACGGTAGGGTGAGAATCCCCCTGTCCACTAGGTAAGGTATTAACTTATAAAAATTTAATATACTTATTAAATTTTCCATTTTATTGCGTTAATAGATCTTACCTAGTGGATAGATGCAGAATAACTACCCATTGATTGGATGGAGCATAGCCCTAAAAGGTGGATTCCTGAGAACTCTAAATACACAAAGGGTGGATCCCTTACAGGTTAGTCAACCAACTCATAGGGATAACCCTTACCCCCCCCCCCCCCCCCCCCCCCCCCCCTCCTTGTCTTGTACCTAGGTCTTTGGTCTTAGTACTTAGTACAGACTCGGCTAGAGTAGCACATGATCTACAGGGGAATGAGAGTTCTGAAGTCCCAGAGGAAGAAGAACAGGAACTATGAAACTATCTTTGTCATGCTCCTGGACCCACTTTGGATCATGGCAGAACAGGAGGAAGATAGTGGAAGGTTTTTTTTATATATATATACATTATGTACAACAATAGTGCTGGGAAAATGTTTATTTGCTCTCATGGATCTGTTGGGCTGCCACCACAGGGCCCAAATGATACAGTTCAGAATCCGCCCAAGCCAAATCCTTTAGATAGAACTGGGTAAAGGTATTTTGGGCTTTCCAGTGCCAAGCTGAGAGGATCTGGTCCAAAGAGACTCCTCCCTGAAAGGCTTGCAAAGCTGCAAAAACCCTAACATCATGGACTCTAACCTGATGTAGATTTTGGGTCCCTTCATCTGAGAGCTGATAACACAGAAGGACTGTCTGCTTAATCCAGGAAGAGATCGTGGCAGGGACAATGTCCCTCTGGAAACCCTTCCTAAAGAGGACACAAAAACCAAGTCTTCTCCTTTGTGGAGGTCCTTGGTCCTGTCCAAGTAATACCGTAAGGCCCTCACTGACTTGTCCCCTGACAGGGACTTGTCCAGGGTCGGGGCCAATGCTGGGATGACAACCAGAGCCACAGAGGCAGGACCGTCCCTAGCCAGTTGATTTTTAGAGAGCAAACTGGAAGAAGGACAAAGTGAGACCTGAGTCCAGTTTTCTTGATGCCTGATATTTTTGTATAGCCATGCATGGATTTCACTTCTTCTTTTGCCTGAGCCCAGAGCTAGAAGAAAGACTGTCTTAAGGGTCAAATGCTTGAGAGAGGCCTTTCGCAAGGGTTCAAAGGGAGCCTTAGTCAGCTGGTGAAGTACCAGTGACAGGTTCCAAGAGGGAACGCCACACCTCCCTTTGGGCTTATCCCTATGAAATCTGTCTAGAAGACGAGTTAGGTTTTCCTCCTTACTAATGTTCAGTTCATCATTGCCAACCATGTCTGCAATGGCC
This sequence comes from Sabellastarte sp. h YS-2021, assembly GCA_964017235.1. NCBI lineage: Eukaryota > Metazoa > Annelida > Polychaeta > Sabellida > Sabellidae > Sabellastarte > Sabellastarte sp. h YS-2021. The sequence goes on along the minus strand of OZ024939.1, from coordinate 21,533,807 downwards.
GTCCTTCAATAGTACTGGGTTGCAGATTTCTCTCTTTGAAAAGGTACAGAAAGTCTGCAATCTGGTTCACAGAAGGCGACCTGAAGTCCACCTGGTGTGACTCACACCATTTGACAAAAATGGACCACTTTGACTTGTAGATGGCTCTGGTTGAGCCTCAATTCTTGCTGCTACTTCATCAGAGAACCCTTGTTTCCGGATGGCAGAGACTCTAGGACCCAAGCATGCAGATTGAGATTGCTGAGGTTCCTGTGAACTAGACCATTGACAGGTTGAGTCACCAGGTCCCTTTGCAATGGCAGACTGAAGGGAATCTGAACCGACAAGTTCACCAGGTCCCAAAACCAGGGCATGTTTGGCTACCCTTGAGCAATGAGAATGATTCTGCGACAGTCCTGATCCATCATCTTGGAGATTACCTGGGGAATCAGGGAGACTGGAGGAAAGGCATACACTTCCCTGTATTCCCAAGGTAGACTCAAGGCGTCTACTGCCCAGGCTGCTGGGTCCGGAACTGGTGACACAAACTGGGGTAGCTTGTGATTGAACCGGGTCGCAAATAAGTCTACTTGTGGCTGGGACCATCTGGAGCAAAAGCGATTGAACACCTGCTGAGATAGGGACTACTCTGTTTAAATCACTTGGTTATGTCTGGAAAGCTTGTCTACTATCACATTCAAGCGACCTGGGATGTACCTTGCCCTCAGGACTATTCCTCTGGGGTGGCACCAGGACAGAAGCCTCCAAGGGAGGGCACAGAGAGAGCCTGACTTCATACCCCCCTGTTTGTTTATGTAAGAGACCACGGTTGTGTTGTCTGTTGCAACAAGAACAATCTGGTCCCTGCACATATGCTCGAAATCTTTCAGTGCCAGGACTGCTTTCAGCTCTAGATAATTTATATGGAGGCGACTTTCTATGACTGACCAAATGCCTATTGCAGTGGAGTCCCATAAGTGTGCGCCCCAACCTGCGTTTGACACGTCGGTAAACAGTTGAAGAGCATGTTGAAGAGGATGCAAAGGTTGACCTTACAGTACATTGACCTCGTCCAACCACCAATCTAGGTGTGGGTGGAGTGACTGAGGAACTGGCATGACCTTTTCTAAAACCTCTGGGACATGCCAGTGCCGCTTCAGGTGCCACAGAATGGGCCTCATATGAAGACGACCAGAGCACATTTGTTTTTCTGTTGCTGTAAGAAGGCCTATCAGAGACATGAACTGCCTGACCGTACAACTTTCCCGGTTCTTTATAATCTCAACTTCTCCTGGAGGGTTTTCCAACGGCCCTGAGTGGGTAGAACTCAACCAGTTATCAGGTCAAACCGTTAACCTATGAAATTAAAGACCTGTTTTGGGATTAATTCTGATTTATGTTTACTACCCACCCTAACTGCTGGCAGAGGGCCAAGATGGTCTGAGTATGTTGTAGGCAGGTTTCCTGGGACGGGGCTCTCAGTAACCAGTCGTCTAGGTACTGGTGGATCTGGATACCCCTCCCTTGAGCCATAAGCTTCACTTCAGACCGAAAGGAAGAGCTGTGAACTGAAAAGTCTGATTGAACAGGAAGAACCCGAGATATTTTCTTGACCTTTGAGATATTGAGATGTAGAAATATGTGTCGCTGAAGTCCAGCGATGTTACCCATTCCCCTGTCTTTAAAGATAACCAGATTGTCTCCGGAGTTTCCCTCTTGAAAGTACTTGTGCTGAGAAATAAGTTCAGCTGACTTAGATCTAGGATTGGCCTCAATTTTCTGTTGGGCTTGGGAACAAGAAAAAGTCGGTTGTAAAACGCCAGGGATGACTTGGCAACCACTCTTTCCACTACCAACTTGATCACAAGACTGAGTAAGGCCTCTTTTAAGTACCAGTTTTTCACTGGATTGGCATAACCACTTTGAAGTTTGAACCAATGGAAACCTTGTCAACAGGGGCCTCTGCTTGAATGGAAGTGTGTAACCGTCTTTGAGGATAGAAACTACCCGAGGATTTGCACCCATCTCTTGCCAAACTTGCCAGAATTTTTGCAACCTTCCCATTACACTCTGTCCGGTGACAGCATTGGGGGCATTGGGAACATGAGGGGCAGAAAGGAATGGACTTACACAACATACACATTTGACATGCTTTATTTTGCTCTGACAATGACTGGGACTTACTTCTTTCTTTTGCGGAGGCCTGTGTAAATGAACAGTAGGAGAATGAGTTACAACAGGATAAGATACATCCAACTTTACACTCAGAGAATTTACTGGCTTTGCCCGTGAAACAACTGAGTCTGGTACTGTCTGTACAAAAGAACTGTTTAACAACTGAGTCTTGTGACACTTTGGGCCCCCCGGACTGATCTTATATGAAGGGGGTTTGGAGCCACACAATAATTGTCATTTATAATGCTTGTGAGACTGGGATTTGGAAAAACGATGGTTGGAACCCCTTCCACGTCCGTGTCCCCTTGAACAGTTCCTACTGAACTGACACCAGGGCTGCTGTTGAGACTGGGAAGCTTGTTCAGAGGAAGAGGAGGCCTTTTTATCCCTGCGTTCGTAGGGTTTGTATCTGTGAGAGCCTCTCCAGCTAGTGTGCTGAGGAGCACCCAGTCCGGGTCCCTGAGCAACACTACTGGATTCATATTTTTGGATGTCTTGTTCCGCAGTCATGCTTGTCATGACAAACCATACCCAAACATGGGAGTATTACGTAATATGTTCATGATGTCTTGTTTCACTCCAGGTTTTACAAAGTCTAGGTAAAAGTCCCATCTAAGTAAAATCAAGTTGGACATATCCACAAACAAGCTGTCAGCGAGATGCTGATGTGATGTGCCCATGGCCACTGATACCCGTTGACGAAAGGCCATGAGGTCATGCAGGTCATTCAAAGCATCCGTAACCTCTTTGGGTGCTTTTCCTTTGTTGAGCCGGGAAGACAAACGAGAAATGTTCTGAGACATCTTGTCCTGCAGCTCTGCTGAACAACGACTGAAGCCAGCTGCATGATTGATAATATAACTGTCTTCTCTAGCAGCCCTTTCCCACCGACGGAGGGATTCCTGGGAGATGGGTCTTAAAGGAGGACCAGTTGAAGGGTATGCTGAGACCCTAGTAATTCTGGGGAACTGAGAGTTCACCTTGGATTCAGTGTTTCTCCAATTAAAAACTGAGCATCCCCGTCTGTGGAGGCCTTCTGGTTTCAACAAGTGCATTGTATACCATTTGGATTGGGACTTAGGCACTTTAATGAATTGGTCCCGCTTAAGTCCTGCTGAGTCCTGGGATCTCGATGGATAGCCTTCCGCCACAGTTAGGTTTAGCCGCTCCAATTTCTGGCACAGCCAGTCATCTGGGGGCATGGCCACAGATATCCGCTTAGGCTTCCTGGGATTGTTGCCCTTCCAGGGATTATTGGACTTATCCGGTTCAGAGTAGTTGGTTTCAAAGGTAGGGATGTGATGCCAACCCATGTAAGATCTAACTGACCAGACCATTTCTCTATAAGACGTATCATCGGAACCGGAAATTGAGCCTGACCGGTCTATATCATCATCTGAAATCTGTTCATAAGGACCAGTTTCTGTATGTGGTGGGTAAGCACAGGCACTGGTACCGGTAAAGGTCTGTCCTTGGTCCGGTTGAGACATCTTGGACAATGGCTGGTAAGAAAAACTTGCTACCACCTTAGTAGAGCCAGAGGAAGGTTGGTTGCTATTCCCTTTTAACAAAGCCGGTTGTATAGCAGACTCCGGACCGGAGCTGGTATCAACCAGGGGGGAAGAAGAACGACCCTGTTTCCTAGAAGATGGCTTTGACACCGGTGAAACAGACCGGTCACGTTTCTTCTCAGAACTACTGCCACAGTTTTTTTCTTTTTTTTTTTTTTACAATATATATATATATATATATTTAAGATGTCATATATACTGCAGGCAGCCATTTTACACACCCTGGCTTATGGCGGACTTATGACATCAAGTATGAACAATGTCAATCATGGATTTTACATAGTGTCTTCAGACCATGCAGACCAGATCATTAACTTCACTGTGAAAATGTCATATGAGGATATCAAGGTTTCCGAAGACTGTATTTTGGTATGTATGACGTCACCAGTACCTTGTGATGTCATAAAGTATGACCAGCAGTTACAAATCTGTCAGATCTTACAGTCAACATCAATAACAGTAGAACATAGTTTGATGATAGCAGATGCTTCTCAACTGTCACCACAGGTTTTTCCACCAGAGACTCAGGTATACAATATTATTTTTGGAATAGTACAAATATATTGACAAAACTTCATACATATTCATTGACCCATATAACTATGCAAAAGACTTCATGGAAGACCTTTCTCAGTTAAACATGTTCAAATTTTGAAAACAATCAAAGCCCAGCAAGATTTGCTCATTTTATTTAGAGAAGAAATAAAGAAGAAATATAAGGAGTGACTTTTAATTCCATAAGAACAGTTGAAATCTTTGTGTGTCATATCTAATACACCACTCACAGCACATTTCCCATTTATGAATTTAATTAATTCTCTCAGAGATAAAAAAATGAAAACATGTCTGCTCAACATGGTTTTGTTACCTTGATTTTGTCCAAAAAAATTGGTTTTATGTTCCATTCAACAGCCAGGGTCATATTGGTGTATTTTATGCGGTTTATTTATCTGGCCACAGATGCGTCCTTGGTCTAGTATATTTAGTGTTTCACATCACGCCACGTACCAGATCAGTTAAATTGTGGAGGGTAGTTGGAAGGGCAGAGGAAACCAGTACATACAGTTGGTCAAGGTTCTGTACTGTAACCTTTCGACTAGCGGCAAGCGATTACCGGGTTTCCCACATGAGGTTTGGCCAGGATTCAAACTCTGACCTCAGAGGTGAGAGGCAAGTGTGTCACTACTGTGTCACAGTTTTTTTCTGGTTTAGAAACAGTTGTAACCACTTTGGACTCAGTCTTGAGAGGTTTGTCTGAAGGTTTGTCCTTTCTCGACTTGTGAAACTTTTTCTTGGTTTTTGACTCCACAGACTTCTCTTTTCCAGAGGCATCCACGCCTACCAGAACCTCAACCGGTCCGGGACAGGTAGCTGGAGCCAGGAAGGGTTTATCAGAAATGAGAACTTGAGTATCCACCAGGTTAACTGCAGATACAGGGGTGGAAAATACATTTCCCCTTGAGAGGAGAGCCTCCATGCATGAAAATTGCTCGGCCCATTTGTCTGAGATGGCTGATAATTGTTCTGAGGTGATAAAATTAGAAACCTGAGCAGAAGAAAAAGATGGCAGAGGAGAGGATGGATGCACAGAAGGCTGCGCAGACTGACCACTTGGTGACTGAAAAGTAGAGTCTTGGTCCAATGGCTGTAGTACAGTAACGTCTTTTGGAGAGACGAGTAAGCCAGCTTTTTTGTCTTTCCTGATTTTGTATGAAGGTGTAACAGGTATTTCCTTCTGCGCATCAGAGAGTCCATCACATATACTGCACAGCTTATCAACTCCGCAATTGTCCTCACCAATAAGTTTATCTCGACAATCGACATCATGCGCACTTGTCGTGTAAATCAAAGATAGGCATAACATGGCCACACAAACCCCTCCGTTGTCCTTTTTTATCTCCTGGAGATGCCATGACATTTTATAAACAAAACTACTACAAAAATTTTCACTAAAATGACAATATAACACACATGAAATAAAATTGAAAAGTTTCCCTTAAATATCAAGAGTTCCTTCACGCACCAAACAAAAAGAGGAAGAGCGCATGCATGGCATGCCGGCAGGAAGGCTATACAGCCACCTGGCAAACGAACAGGACACTACCGGTCCCGACCAGAACCCAGCTCAGGACGTTGTTTACTGATGTTTGGCGAGACCGACAAGTCACTGGACAAATCCATCTGTCCACTAGGCAATAAAATATTATAATAAGTAAAGATACATACAATAATTAACTTCTGCAATCAATATGATAAGAGAAATATGTCTCAAATAAGTTAGGTGAACACACTTTGGCAGAGCCAAGGTCACACACCATGATTTAAGGTCAAGGTCATTACAGCAAGGTAAAATTAAGGTCACAACATGAAGCTGCATGCATAAAACCTCTAACCAATGTTCCTACTGAGTATCAACTTCCTATGCCTTATGGATTCAGAGTTACAATCTGGGCAACAGTTTAAAGGTTAAGGTCATTGCATTAAGGCCAATGGTCAATTAAAGGAAACACATTACATTCCACACCTACATGACTAAACCTACATTAATGTGTCTACCAAGTACCAACTGCACCTTATTATTTCCCAAATATCGTCCAGACAAGATTTTAAAGGGCAAGGTACCCACAGCAAGGTCATGAGGTTGCACACTATCAACCCCCAAATCAATGTTCCTCTAAAGTATCAACTCCCTACATCTTACAGTTTCTGATATATAGCTCAGACAAGATTTTTAAAATCTCAAAGTCACCACAGCAAGGTCATGAGGTTGCACATCAACCTCAAAATCAATGACACAAGATTTACGTAGAAAACTTTTGGTATGGGCGCTTACATACAGCTTACATCCAAGCTACTAAATGAATCTATCTTATTTGACCAACAGTTGACAACCTTTCCTCTCCTGCTGATTTCAGGTTAGGGCAAGAGTGAAGTCTGTATCACCTTGCCTGGGATTTGGGGGGCTTAATTGGACTTTATGTAATTGGTCTTATCTCTCATAACCTAAACAAGTGGCCATCAATGAGATTTTGATTCATCTGCTCCAACCTGTGGTAGAACTAGTCATCAGTGGGTTTATTAACGAAGACCATTCCGACAGGTTGGCTGAGCATGCCAGTACACAGGTTGTCATTTCTGGAAGGACATATTTGTGATCTGGAAAAAAGGGCCAGTTTATGTTAGACCCCTCTTACTGTCTCTTGATTTGGTTCTTCACTATGTAAGGTGTCCTGCTCCAGATTAGCCTCCGATCCGATCAAGTGTATTAATTTCTTTTTTTGCATCTCAACACAGCATATCCCAAAGAAGAGTATTTAAACAGGGAATGATGGCTTTAATATCCACTGATATTCCAAAACCAAGAACCAGTAATAAAGGCCAGATATAAGGTCTCTTTAATATTGAAATAGTATTTAATATGCGACACAAATCAAAGGTTAATCTGATCCCATAAAGAGATTCACAGCCAGATTTGCAAATTTAATAAGTAAATTAAATTTTTATAAGTTAATACCCTATCCAATGGACAATAGCTTATCCGGTCGGCGCAGACCAGCCCGCCAAACGTCAGAAAAAGACGTCCTGTGTTTCCACCAGCAGGTCGGTCCGGAGCACTTGTGCACTCGCCAGGTGGCGTGTCGTACTTCCTTCTGTCTAGACAGCATGACGTCATAGCATCTTTTTCGTTGTCTAAACTAATTAAACCCCTAGTAAAGTGCTAGCGGGGTCGGTGGGAGGGTCTTGTGTGTCCATTGGATAGGGTATTAACTTATAAAAATTTAATTTACTTATTAAATTTGCAATTTTATTGCGTTAATACATCCTATCCAATGGACAATAGTTGAATAACTACCGCTTGGATGGCGGGCAAGTTACTAGGGACTTAAGAATTGAACTCAGGATAAAGAACCTACTGGCCCGGTCAGACTTAAAGTCAATGACCTTGTCGGCCATGGTTGAATATCATCATCCGGTTATCTAGAGTTTAACCGTCAGAATCAACCTCGTTCCTCCCCCCCCCCCCCTCTTTTGTACAGACCTGCTCTGAGGTAGAGGATGAGAGGGATGAGTTCAGTCCTACAGCAGTAAAGACCTCCCGAAGGAAGCACATTCCTTTTTTTTTTTTTTTTTTTTTTTTTTTTTTGTTTTTTTTTTTTTTGTAATTCTTAACTGTATATACACTATTTACAATTTTTACATCTCCTCTAGGCCTTGGATTGTTGGTGGATCTGCTGAGCAGCCACTACAGGGCCTAAATGGTAGAGCTCTGAATCAGCCCATGCCACATCCTTCAAATAGAATTGCGTGAAGGTATTATGTGATTTCCAGTGGCATGCAGACAATATTTGCTCTAAGGACACTCCAGCCTGGAAGGCCTTAGAAGCTGCAAAGGCTCTAACATCATGAGCCTTGACTTGGTGTAGGGTGTGAGCCTGCTGATCAGAGATCTCATAGCATAGAATCACAGTCTGCTTGATCCATGAGGAGATGGTGGCAGGGGAGATGTCTCTATCAAAACCTTTCTTGAAGGAGACAAAGACTAACTCTTTGTTTTGCCTGAGGTCAGAGGTCCTGTCCAAGTAGTAGCGTAAGGCTCTCACTGGACAAAGGGATCTGTCAGACTTGAGGGATCTATCCAGAGTAGGGGCCAGAGCCGGAATGACCACTGGGGCTATGCTCTCTGGGCCCTCCTTGGCCAGCTGGTTCTTGGAAAGAAAGCTGGGAGATGGAAAAAGAGATACCTTAGACCAATCGGATTGGTGCCTGATATTCCTATGCTGCCATGCGTGGATCTCACTTCTTCTTTTCCCCGACCCTAAGGCTAAAAGGAAGACTGATTTGAAAGTAAGATGTTTCAAAGATGCTTCCTTAAGGGGCTCAAAGGGAGCCTTTGTTAGTTGGTGTAGTACTAGAGAGAGGTTCCACGAAGGTACTCCCCTCCTTCCTTTGGGTCTATCTCTGTGGAAACTGTCCAAGAGACGAGTGAGATTATCCTCTTTGCTGACATTGATTATAGTATTGCCCAGCTTATCAGCAATGGCAGACCTGTATCCATCAATGGTACTTGGTTGTAACTTCCTGTCCTCAAAGAGGTATAAAAGGAAGTCAGCAATGGACTTCACAGTTGGTGTTCTGAAGTCCACCTGATTAGAGTCGCACCATTTTATAAAAATGGCCCATTTTGCTTCATAGACTGATCTGGTTGAGCTCCTTTGAGGTGCCTCAATCCTTGCTGCCACTGCTTCAGAGAAGCCCTGTTCCTTAATCTTTGTGGCTCTAGGAGCCAAGCATGGAGATTCAGGTTGGTCAGATTTCTGTGAGGGATCTGATTGAAGGGCTGCGTCAGCAGGTTGGGTAGATTGGGAAGGCTGAGGGGAATCTGGCTTGACATGGCCACCAGGTCCCAAAACCATGGCATGTTGGGCCAACCCGGAGCAATCAGAATGATTCTCTTGCAAGGGGAGTCCTGTAGCTTCTCCACCACTCTGCCCAAGATGGCCGTCGGTGGAAAAGCGTATGCATCCAGATCCTCCCATGGCAGAGTAAGTGCATCCACCGCTACTGCTAGGGGGTCCGGAACCGGAGACACAAACTGAGGTAACTTGTGATTGAACCTCATGGCAAACAGGTCTATCTGAGGCCGGTGCCATCTGTTGCATAGTTTGTGAAAGGTTTCCGGAAGGAGGGACCATTCTGTCTGTATGGTTTGACCAAGCCTGGATAATTTGTCGGCTATCACACTGAGGTGGCCGGGGATGTGCCGGGCCCTCAATGTTACTTGCTTCTGGGTACACCAGGTCAAAATTCTCCAAAGTAGAGCACAGAGGGGCCCTGACCTCATGCCTCCTTCCTTGTTTATATACGCAACCACTGTAGTGTTGTCGGTGGCTATCAGAACCATATGACCAGAACAGTGACTTTGAAACTCTTTTAAAGCGAGGAAAACTGCCTTGAGTTCCAAATAATTTATGTGCAGCTTGCTTTCCGGAACCGACCAAGACCCTCTTGCAGTAAGTTCGTTTAAGTGAGCACCCCATCCTTCTTTTGATGCGCCTGTAAAGATTTGCAGAGCGTGTTTTATAGGGTGTAAAGGCTGACCTTGTAGCACATTGCTTTCTTCTAGCCACCATGTTAAATGTGGATGGAGTGACTTGGGTAAGGGTATGAACTTTTCTAGGGATTCCGGTACCCTCCAATTGTTTTTGAGGTGCCACTGTATGGGCCTCATGTGCAACCGGCCGAGGTGAACTTGTTTCTCTGTGGCTATCAGTAGACCTATCAAGGACATGAACTGCCGGACCGGACAGGCCGGGAGTGCCAACAGCTCTTGTATCTTGTCCTGAAGACTTTTCCACCGGTCCTGTGTCGGTCTGACCCGACCAGACCTGAGGTCGAACTGGTAGCCGACGAAGTCGAAGATTTGTTTTGGTTCCAGCTCCGACTTCTCCAAGTTCACCAACCATCCTAGGTCCTGGCACAGCTTGACTAGGATTTGTGTGTCTTTGCAGCAAGCTTGGTGGGAGGTAGCCCTTACCAACCAGTCGTCTAGGTACTGGTGGATCCTTATACCCCTGCATATAGCCATCAGTTTCACCTCCTTTGCTATTACAGTGAACTCCATGGGTGCTGTGGACAGGCCAAAGGGCAGAGCCTTGAATTGGTAAGTCCGACCCTGAATATGGAACCTGAGATATTTCCTGGACTGTTCCTGTATTGGTATATGGAAGTAGGCATCCTTGAAGTCTACTGAGGTAACCCATTCCCCTTGTTGGAGGGATGTCCTGATGGTTTCCGGTGTCTCCATCTTGAATTTTTCCGTTTTGAGGAAGAGGTTTAGTTTGCTTAGATCTAAAATTGGCCTCCATTTGTTGTTGGGTTTCGGGACCAGAAAAAGTCGGTTGAAGAAACCCAGAGATGTTTGATTGTGGACTAATTCCACTGCGTTCTTGTCTATAAGCTAATGTAATGCCTCTAACAGGTAGCTGTTCCTGAGAGGATTGACATAACAGCTTATGACGGCTGGGGACCTTGTAAGATATGGCCGGGTCCGGAAGGGGAGAGTATAACCCTCTCTCAAGATTTGAACTACCTTTGGACCGGCATCTAGGTAAGACCAAGTTTTCCAAAAGCTTTGAAGTCTTGCCCCTACAGGTAGATTTGACACAACATTTTGGGCACATGTTACAGGTGGGGCACAAGGCAACTGAGTGACACACAAAACACCTTTCACAAATTTTAATTTTTGACTTTTGTACTGACAATCTGCTCTCCCGGGACTTACTTCTTTCTTTTGGGAAGGCCCGGGAGCAGAAGTGACATGATTTGCAACAGACAAGTTTACAATTAAATTCTTTAAAGTCTGTTCTTGGTTGGTGTCCGGGGTCAGCAGTCGCGCCTGTAACTGATTTACAAAATAACTGTCATTTGTATGACTGCTGACCCTTGGCAGGTCGGGTTGAGAAATTAGCATTCTTCCCACGGCCTCTCCTGAACTGACGTCGGCCTATGTTCTTCCAAGCTGGTCTTTCTTTTTTACTGTCTGACCGACCTTCAAACTTCTTGTCAGCCCGCTCATAGGGGTGGAAGCGATTTTTGCCCCTGGCATAGGCCGCAGAGGACTGATTCTTACTGTCATAATGAGATATTTCTTCCTCTGCCCGTTTTATAATAGCATCCGGGAAAAGTGTTCCAAGCTGAAGAGGAGCTGATCTAAGTGCAGCCAGAGTGTCTGACTTAATCCCATTCTTGATGTGGCTGAGGTAGGAGTCACGTCGGGCAAGGGTTACATTCCCCATGGTAATGAAAACGAAGTCTGTTAAATGTTCCATGGCTTTAGCAGCCGCTTGAGTGATACGATTGTTGAAGTTTATGAGGAACTGTAACTCATCAGAGGCTTCCGACACTTTCTTTGATGCTTTACCCTTTGCCTCCCCACGGATGGTCTTTAACTGTGTCTGCATTTCCTGTTGAACCTTAAAAAGGCAGCGATTAAAACTCGCGGACTGGTTACAGATTACAGACGCTTCTCTTGCGCTCTTCTCCCATTTCCGGAGTGTATCTTGTGAAATGCGCCTGGAGGCTGGGGGGGTAGAGGTCATACCCGCCTTCCTTGATATTCTCCCAAAACTACTATTAAGCTTCGTTGATCCTGTGTGCCAACTAGTTACTGGAGAAGTCTCCTTTTCTTGTCCGGGGTAGAGCCCATACCACTTATTCTGAGACCTAGCCGGCTTAAGGAAACTATCCATAGGTAAATGTCCGGCCTCAGCAGTCCTGGAAGGATATCCTTCTATCAAAGTCATGTTAAGCCTGTTTAACTTCCTACACAGCCACTCTTCGGTGGGCATGTGTACGGACACCTTGTTCGGAACCGGCACCTTGGGTCCTGCAAATGGGTTATCGTCGGATGGATTAGAACTTTCCATGTCCGGCACGTGAGACCAGCCCATGAAGGAGCGTATGCCACTCATGGTTTCTCTGTAAGTCTGTTCTTCGGATGTAGGTAACTCTTCAGCAAATTCTTGATCATCCGAAAGTTCAGCTTCATCTACAAACAAGGAAATTGGGGGCTGATCCGACACCTCACTGTCCGGGTGAGATTCAACACTTGAAAAACTGTCTCTCCGGCCACTTGGTAAGAAGGGTGATTCCGGACCAGTGATAGCAGAGGAAACTGGTCGGTGAGATGAAGGTCGGTCGGTGGTTGTTTTGCTGGTAGAAAGATGTCCGGTGACAGGAAGATCAGAGTCTGAAGATTGTCTGTCGGGTATAGGCTTGCCGGTCGACTGAGGTTGTAAACCAGCGTCTGGACCAGTGCGCCTGGATGAAGTTGATCTGGGCCGGTGATGCTCCGGCTTAAGCTTACCGGCCGACTGATGCTGTGAAGCATATACGTCTGGACCAGTGCGCTCTGAAGACACCTGTTCCTGAGACACTTGTGAAGTTTGAAGCTTACCGGCCGACCGCTGCAAAGCAGCATCAGTGTCTGGGCCAGTGCGCTTAACAGGTGAGTTAGTTCCTTGTTGATCAGTAGGGTGGAAAAAAGGTTCCGTGTCTTTAGCAATCCCTGAGGGTGGAGAGTGTGTAGGGGTCACACGAACTTCAGAAGAGAAGGTAGGTTGGAGAGACTTGGAAAGCAAAAGGGCTTCAAGCCTATTGAAGCGCTCCGACCACTTTTCATCTAATTGAGTAATCTTAGAATCAGTAGAAGCAAACTCAACAGATTTCTTGCCTTTAGCTGGAGCTTTGTCCTTCTTAATTTTCTTCTCAGGGGGGGCAGACGAAGACTGTGCACTATTAGATTCCTCAACAACCCCAATAACTGACACTGTGTCAGGATCCACCAAGGCAACGTCCTCAGAAGGGTTAGTATCCAAGCGTTTAGCCTCACGCTTTTCTTTTTTGATCTTGTAAGACGGCGTAGCAAGCTGGACACGTTGCTCTGGGGTTAGGGAGTTACAAATGGTACAATCTGTAGTGTCTTTCTTAGATACACAAGGTTCCTCCCCTTTTCCTTTGTCGCGGCAACGTGCACAGTACATGTGTCCATCAAAAATGGCCATGGCGAGACCACAACTGCCCCTCTTTTGACCCGGGGATGACATATTGTTCTACACACTCTTAGAAACACAATAATAATAAAATCACACGAAAAACTTGAAGAATTCCACTCTATTTCACAAAAAACTGGCTGAGATAAAATTTCCGTCCACACAAGTGCGCGCCAAACGAAAAAGATGCTATGACGTCATGCTGTCTAGACAGAAGGAAGTACGACACGCCACCTGGCGAGTGCACAAGTGCTCCGGACCAACCTGCTGGTGGAAACACAGGACGTCTTTTTCTGACATTTGGCGGGCTGGTCTGCGCCGACCGGATAAGCTATTGTCCATTGGATAGGATGTATTAACGCAATAAAAACTTGCTGCAAGTACTAACAATCCAATTCCCTAGGTCAATAATAAGGAAGATATAGTGATTTAGGATGAATGCTCAAATGACCTTGAAACACTGGTCAAAAGTCAGATGAACAAAGTGCAAGATTAATTTATACACACAACTTAAAAATACTTTAAAATTCACAAGACTTGATTAATACAGATTCAAAACCAGATTAACACTCCAGCCTCTGATGAGATAACTCAAATGATGGTCGAACATTGGTGAGAGTATGATTCACCAAAAAAAGACAAACAAGGTCATAAGTTGTTCAGCTACATTACTTAAGCAACTCACCGGTAAGACATGTTTTAGAGTTAGGCTCAAAATTGTGAAAATACCAATACTTGTCATGAATCAGGGGCTGTGACTGACTGGTAGTTGCTTTTAAAGAGCACTACAACCTTGAAAACAAGGGCAAAAGGGGTTTTGGTCTATTAGTGCGAGCCACAAAGCCATAAGAGATGCAAGTAGTGCACTGAAGCGATCACCAATTGCAGTAGTAATGTAGCCCATTGCCACTTCAGTGAGCAGACAGGCACTCGTCGCCACACTACATGAAAGTCTGAAGGAAAAAAGAAAGAAAAACAAGTGAACTCTACAAGCATGACTCTCACTAGAGCTCGTGCTCAAAAATGTTACATGTCTTGATAAATGGTTTACAGGACCAAGTTTGCAGTTATGTCAACTTGGTTTGGCTTTGGAGGTCAAATGTGAATTGTCCAAAAGCCGCTTTATATGATAATTACCATGAGATATAAAAATGTGTAGGATATTTAAGGACAAGTAAAGACCAGTATATCTCCCTCGGTGGGTGCTAATTTTGATCTCGCCCTGATAAGTCCCTGCAATTTCCCTTTCTGACTTAGAGTGCATTAGAGGATGTTGAATCAATTTTGCGCCATACAAATGTTTCTATTCAGTATTATATTCCAGGCAAGTGTGTCCTATCCATCAATTTAAAAATATTGCCATCAGCCTTGAATAAGAACTTTTTGAACAAAAGAAGCTTTTTAATATATTTATGTATTTCCTTTATTGTAACAAAAGGTGGTAATAAATAAATAAAATACAAGAAGTAACAATTGCAAACAAAATTTTTTAAGTGCCATTAAATATAAAGAAAAGCAATAGATTTTAAATAAGTCCACATGTAACAGATTTTAAACAAAATAATCCACATGTAACAAAATATAAATAAAGTAACTTGTGATAACTAATGAACAAACTAAAAGCAAATATGGCAGATTTTAAGATAACAATCCAAATGTCTGATGTTCTATTAAAGACAACTTACGTAACAGAGTTCAAATGATATAAATTCTGATTTACAATTCTTCATTAACTAACAAAATCAAATTATGTATCAGACATTAAACAAAATGATTACAAGCCACAGACAACAGATTGTAAATAAAATAACTTTCAATGTACAATTCAAAATCAATAGCAGATTATGTTTTTTAAATAAAACAACAATCAAAATGGAACCGCTTTTAAATAAAATAACAATGAACATGTCTGACATACAATTTCACAGTAAAAAACAAATTATGCGACAGATTTAAAAAAAAAAAAAAAAAAAAATTAAGTACAACTAACAAAAAAAAAAAGAAATGTAACAAATTTTAAACAAATTATTCCAAATGTAACAGATTTCAAGTACCTTCAGATGAAAATAAAAAATTCAAAAACAAATGCAAGAGAGTTTAAGATAACCATGCAAATGTCTGTACAATTTACAATAAAAAAATCATGTAACACACTTTAAATAAAATAACTTCTGATTTACAACTGACAATCAAAACCAAATTATGTACCAGATATTTAATAAAATTATTACAACCCGAATGCTAAAGATTTTAAAGAAAATAACTTCCAATGCAGAATTCACACCCATAATCACATTATGTGACAGACTTTAAATAAAATAACAGTCCAAATGCAACAGATTTTAAATGAAATAACAGTCCAAATGTTTTACATAAAATTAACAACCAAAAATAACTTATGTGACTGATTCTAAATAAAATAATTTACCACAGATTTTAAATAAAAGAATAATCTGAATGCAACAGATTTAAACTAAATCTGTCATGCAGTTTTGAGATACTCTCCAGAAATTAAAAAATCCAAATTGAATATAATTATGTCATCAGTAGAGGTTTAAGGTCACCTTAAAATAGACCACACCTTGAAGACCAGTTTAATCCACAAACTAAATTTGATTTGAATCTGTGAGACCATTTTTAAGGTATTGCCCTGAAATTGCAAAAGTTAAATTAAATATAAATGTCTTATTAGTGGATGTTTAAGGTCATGTTAAAATAGGGCACATATCCATGACCGGCAATATCCACATGCCAAATCTAAATTTCATCCAACAAGCAATTTTTGACATTTTCCAGAAACAAAGTGTGAAGACGATGCTGGTCATATGTGTGATCCATCAAAGCTGAGGGACTCCAGACTGTCACAACCTTAAACTCATAAGTTTATGAAATATCAGTAATTTAATGTAAACTTACAAAGAGACCTTAATCTTTTTGTCTCAATATATGTACATGATGAATTATCAATGAAGCAAATCTCAATTAGCACATCAAATAACTTCCAAACACTCCAAAAAAAATTCCTAACCTTAAAGTCAATGTTAGTTTGCAGTTGTGAGAGAGTTTAAGGTATTTTTTCATGAAGGTTCTGTTCAAGCTTTGTTACATACACAACTGAAACATGCCTAGAATTGCACAGGGTTTAAAACCCTGTTCAAATTTGCCAAACTTAAACTGAATATAATTCTGTTATTTCTGGGAGTTTAAGTCACCTTAATGCATGGCACTTAACAATGGCCAGTTACATACACATGCAAAATTTGAATAAATTTCTCAACTTATTTTTTCCAGTTTTCTCTATGGAAAAATAATCTTAAACTCAACATAATTATTTTATTCATGGGAGTTTAAGTTAAAACATAAAATCGGACACACCTTGAATACCAGTTACAATCACATGCCAAATCTGAAATGAATCCATCAACCCATTTGTGAGATACTGTTCTGAAACGAAAAACAGAAAATTTAAGTCTTAAATTTAATTTTTAAAAGTTAATATCTAACTTAACAGACTACAGCATATGCCCGGTGCTAGCCAGTCCCGCCAAACGCCAGAAAAAGACGTCCTGAGTTGAACTCCCGACCAGGACCGGTATCTTCTATCTACTTGTTGGCTAACTCCTCCCTCTCTCGCCAGGTGGCCCATGTATGACATCATCTTTTTGTTGGAAACCACCTGTTGAAGGATCAACGAGAAAGAACAAGAAGCGGCCCTGCAGGGAAGGCAGGGTGGAAATTATCCATCTGTTAGGTAAGATATTAACTTATAAAAACTAAATTTAATTCTTAAATTTTCAGTTTTATTGCATTAATACATCTTACCTAACAGACTACAGCAGAATAACTATCCAAAAGATTGTGGATGACTGGGGTGAAAATGAAAAGAAATTATCCTGATCAACCTGATTAAGGTTCCCAGGTACCAACTGGTGAACCAGTCTTACCGGACAGGGTAGCCTCTCTCCGTCCCCCCCCCCCCTTGAGGAACAGAAAACAACCCCATGGACTCCTCCTAATTAAGGGGCAATGACACCCAAAGGGCGGGGAAACAAGCAATGATGAACTTGAACACAAACAATGTACACTATTATACATTTGGGAGTGAACCTAGGCCTACTGGTGAATCTGCTGAGCAGCCACGACAGGACCCAAATAATATAACTCCGAATCCACCATGTCTTGGTTATAGAACTGGGTGAAAGTGTTTTGTGATTTCCAATGACAAGCTGAAATGAGCTGATCCAAGTAGATCCCCATGAAAAGCTCTAGAAGCCACGAAAGCCCTAACATCATGGCGTTTAACCTGTTGCAAGTTTAGAAATTTCTGGTCTGAAAGCTAGTAGCAGACAATGATAGTTTGTTTAATCAAGGAGGATAGTGTAGCAGGAGAAATATCCTTGCTGAAACCCTTCTTGAAGGAGACAAAACCTAGCTCCTTATTCTACGATCCTGGGTTTTATCTAGATAATACCTCAGCGCTCTAACTGGATAGAGAGCAGTCTTCGTAAGAGATTTGTCCAAGGACGGGCTTAGCGCCAGAATGACTGCAGGATCCACACTACAAGGACCATCCCTAGTCAGTCGGTTCTTGGACAAGAAGGATACAGAGACACCTTGGACCAGTCCGCTTGGTGCCTGATAGTCCTATTGAGCCAGGTATGCATTTTGCTATGCTTGCCTGAGCCCGAGGCTAGGAGGAAGACAGTTTTTAAGGTAAGGTGTTTGAGTGAGGCCTTTTTCAAAGGTTCAAAAGAAGGCTTAGTGAGTTGGTGAAGGACGAGGGAGAGATGCCATGCAGGAATACCCCTACAACCCTTGGGGCTCTCCCTATTGAAACTGTCCAAAAAGCGATTAAGGTTTTCATACTTGCTGATGTTAACGGACTTATATCCCTCAATGGTACTAAGTTGCAGTCGTTTATCATGAAACAGGTATAGGAGGAAGTCCGCTACCTGTTTAATAGAAGGTGACCTGATGTCCACCTGGTTGGACTGCAACTATGAACAAAAAGGGCCCTATTTGCTTCATAGACTGGTCTGGTTGCTGTTCTTTGAGGAGCCTCAATTCTCACTGCCACTTAATCAGACAGGCCCTGTCATTTGATTGCCTTGACCCTAGGAGATTCAGACTAGGAGAGGCATGGAGATTCAGACTGGCCAGATCCCTGTGCCAGCTCCCATTTAAAGGTTGAGTCAACAGATGGGGCTGTTGAGGCAGGCATAGAGGGATCTGAAAAGACAATTCTAACAGATGCCAAAACCATGGAATGTTTGGCCAACCTGGGGCAATTACAATCACCTGTTGGCAGTCGTGAGTC
Source organism: Sabellastarte sp. h YS-2021 (assembly GCA_964017235.1). NCBI lineage: Eukaryota > Metazoa > Annelida > Polychaeta > Sabellida > Sabellidae > Sabellastarte > Sabellastarte sp. h YS-2021. The sequence continues at coordinate 21,515,214 of OZ024939.1, read as the reverse complement.
ATGATCTTGTTCACCACATTTCCTAGAAGGGGAATGGGGAGAAAGGCATACAGATCCTGACCCCAGGATAGGCGTAGGACATCCACCCCCCAAGCCTGTGGATCTGGGACTGGAGATACAAGCTTGGGAAGTTTGTTATATCTTGTTGCAAAAGGTCCACCTCGAGAACATGCCATCGCCGGCAAAGGAGGTTGAACACTTACTGTTGCAGTGACCATTCTGTCTGGATCACCTGATTGTAACAAGAGAGCTTGTCAGGAATTACATTCAGATGACCCGCAATGTGTCATGCCTGAAGAGTGATGCTACTGCGGTTGCACCGAGACAGGAGCCTCCACAAAAGAGCACAGAGGGATCCTAACCAGTATGAGACCATAGTGGTATTGTCCATGGCTACCAGGACAACCGGACCCTGACAAAGACCTTGGAACTCCTTTCTGGCCAACAGAATGACTCTTGCAAAGCAACCATAAACCTCTTGAGGTACAATCCTGTGAGTGCCCACACCTTCTCTTGAGGCGTCGGTAAATATTTGAAGGTTGTGCTGTCAAGGGTGCAAGGCCTGTGCCAGGACACTCTCCTCCTGTAGCCACCAAGCTAGATGATGGTGCACAGAGGTGGGAATTGGGATAAACTTCTCCAGGGATTCTGGGATATGCCAATTCCTTTTCAGATGCCACTGAATGGGCTTCATGTGTAGGCATCCTAATGACACCTGCTTTTCTGTTGCCATCAGGAGACCTATAAGAGACACTAGGAAGTCAAAGGTCAGAGGTTCGTGGTCAGACTTGTTCAGATTCAAGACCCAACCTTGGTTTTAAAAGAGGGCCAGAAGGGTCTGAGTTTGGTAGGAGCAGGGTTTCTTCATCTGACTGTTGATCAACCATTCATCCAGGTACTGGTGTAATCTGATTCCTTTTGCTATGAGTTTTACCTCTTTTACCAAAATGGTAAACTCCATAGGAGCGATTGGAAGGCCGAATGACAATGCTCAAAACTGGAGGGTGTGACCCTGTAGATGGAACTGAAGAGATTTCCTGAAGTTTGATTGATAGGGATGTGAAAGTAGTGATGTGAACCACTCCCCCTGCTGTAGAGACAACCTTGTGGATTCAGAGGTTTCTATTTTGAATTTCTTGACCACCAGAAACTGGTTAAAGGCACTGAGATCCAAAATGGGATGCCACATGTTTTTTGGTTTTGAAATCAAAAAGATGGGGTTGTAAAACCATAGGGAGGACAGGTTCAAAACTAGGTTCTACTAGTGTTAGCCAAGTCACTTTGGTCAATGCCATGGACACCCTTGGCATAGAGTCCAACACCAATATCACACCTGCAATTGGTACACCAATACCAAGAACAACCCTGAGTGATGACACACTTCAACTTCTAGAGCAGGCTGCTAATTCTTTAGGCCAATCAACAGAAAATACTAGAAACCAACCTTCCAAAAGAAGGAGGCAAGAGTCACCAGAAGGAGACACTAGAATCAACTACCCAAAAGAAAGCAAAGCACTATATCTTAAGACTAAGTCTCTACATAGGAAGAAACCTTGGCCACTAACATCCATCACATTAAGAAAAAACCTACAGGACAACAAATTCACTGTCCAGGCCAACTTTAATTGTAACATACCTTCCAAATAGAGACACTGTGTTCAGAGACAAATGGTCACAGATTACCAATGAGGCCAAACATAAGCTGACCCTACTGATCCTAGATGACTTGAAAACAAAGTATCAAGATGTCAAACTGGAAATCCAAGCCAATCTTTCAGATCTCCAGAAACTCCTCACCAGAATTCAATTTGAGGAAATCACCAAATTCTTGTCTGACAGATATAAGGCTACTGCTGGGGCAGCTTTGAACAAAGCTTCCAAAAGAGTTAATAAAAGAAACCCAAGAAAACCCCAGCTAGGTCGAGCAAGAAATTTCCAGGAGGCTAGAAGACCACAGTACAGGAAAGACAATGACAAGAATAAACTCAAGAAACTCTTTATTGGTCTTATTAATAGTTTACAATTAGTATGTTTCATACATTGACCTACTTTAGACTCCTCGGAGTCCAATTTTAGACTTAATAAAATACCGTATTTTTTGTAATAAACGCCCCCTCCCTATTAATCCCCCCCCCCTCTTCTCTACCTTTGCAAAGTTCATATTTCGGGGTTTTACATCCCTCTCAACAGCCAACACTTTTGCGATTCCGGGATTCCGAAAAATGGTGCATTTTAGTACTTCCCAAGCGAATATCGCTTACGAGAAATAAAGAAAATAAAAACAAAACATGGTAGTTTTGGTCACAGACGCATTTAAATCTGCAATAATAGGAGATAAAACTACATAATTTCTTCAGATTTAAGGTTTGTTTTAAATATTTTAAGCTGTCTCGCCATTATACATGCCAGCAAGCGAGATCAAGGCAGCAAGTGTTCATTATCGCCCATTGCCACTGGACTCGAGATATGATTTTATTTATCTGTAATAGTCGCCCCCCCTTTGGAAAAATGCATCGCCCCGGGGCGTTTATTACAAAAAATACGGTATTTCCATCATGAATCTATATTCTTTCACTAATCATGGCTGCTCCTAAGGAGATCCTAGAGCAACTTAAGCTGGACAGACATACCTACCCAGCTTGCATTTTACCACCTGGTAAGTCTATGGAAAGTCTTATAGGACATACAGTAATTAATATATCTGACATAGACTTAGAGCAACCACAAATTGAGGCCTTACAAAAACAGCTTAACTTTTTGCCCAACACGTGGACCTCCAAAGAAATCCCTGATTAGGAAAGACTTCAAGGCTTTCACAAAAAACTGGTCTTACAACACCACTTTAATAATGACAATAACATTCTAGATGAAAATGATAAATCACTGGTTAATATCCTTGCTGATAACTTAGACAGTGATACTGCCCCATACAAGAACATCCACGATAAATTCAAACCCAAAAGTTCATGGATGCCTAACAATACCCATATATCATTAAAAAGCTTCAAGATTGCTTTTAAACACAACCTACTTAACAATAAACCAACTACCCATAAAAACAATAACCTCAGCAGAGCTCAAAGATCAGGTCTATTATCCTTGACCAACAACCCAGAGCTCATCTTCAAAAAAACTGACAAAGGCTCAGCAGTAGTAGTGATGAACACCACTGATTACCTAAGAGAAGGTTATCGATAACTCATGGATAATAAATTTTATACCAAAATAAACCTTGACCCTACATCAGAAGTCTCACAGGAAATTACTCAGAAACTCATTCAAATGAAAATGAACGGTCTGATTACAGAGAAAAATTTAGAATTTTTCAAACCACAAAATTGTAAACATGGTCAATTTTACCTGTTACCTAAAATACATAAAAAAGTTATCTCAGGTAGACCCATCTGTAGTTCAATTAATTAACCAACAGCAAATATCAGCAAATTTGTGGATGAACACATTAAACAGTACGTTCCACAAACCAAATCCTACATAAGGGATACTCAGGACTTCATTAGCAAAATCATCAATCTGGGACCAATCCCAGAGGGTGCCATTATAGCAACCCTTGCTGTAACCTCACTATACTAATATACCAAACCATGAAGGCATGTTTGCCATAGTAGATCACAAGAAAATGATCCTAACAAGGGACCTATAGGCACCTACATTTTAGACCTACTTAAATTGGTTCTACATAATATGCATTTTGAATTTAATAATGAATGCTTCTTACAAATAGGAGGTACAGCCATGGGAACGGCATTGGCACCAAATTATGCCAATCTTTTTATGGATAGATTTGAAACCAAAGCATTGGACAATTATCCACTAAAACCCCTGATTTGGATAAGATTCATTGATGATATTTTCCTAATATGGACTCATGGAGAAGACTCCGTAAGATGGTCTAGCAGCTTCTGCATTGCACCCAAAACACCGCCAAGCTGGTGGTTCACTACCAGAGGTACAGGACTTTGTTCCATCTTGTTTCCAGGAGCCTGAAGCTACTGAAGGGTAAGGTTGGAAACGGTTACCTCTTTTATGTGGGTCACCACCAGATCTCAATCTGGGTTGGGTGGCTCGCTTGTTCGTTTGAAACTTGTTAATGTCCTCCTTGGCCGTGTGTAGGGCATCACCCAGGAATATACCACTGAAGGGGAGCATTTCTAAGGGCACAATTGTCTTGCTTCAACCCTGTCTCCAGGTGGTCAAGATAGGCATCTCTATGCATAAATGTAAAATTTGACATGGTAATGAACAAGGAATCAGTCATATGCTGCATAGATTTGCCTAAACAAACTGAAACATTCTCGTTAAAGGCACAAAGATCTCTAAGGTCATCTACTGCCCTTTCAGCCAAAAGGGAACCTTTGCCTTTGGACAATTCTTTCAGATTCTGACATTCTGTATCTCCTCCTGCATCTTGCAACATCTGGCAAGTAGAAGCCATAATGATCTGCAACACCATTCCAAACTATTGCACAAAAATCAGTATATATCCGAAGAAAACCCAATATTTCTACACTGTGAAAATTATTTGCTTGAAGGAAGTTCGTGCCAAACAAAAAGATGCAGTATGGGTGGGCCACCTGGAAAGTAAGGACCGGCTGGCACTGGGCATATCCTGTAGTCTATTAGGTAAGATGTATCAACGCAACAACCTTAAACTCAATCTAAGTATGCTACCACTGGATTTAAGGTCACTTTAAAATAGGGCACACCTTGAGGATTAGCCACACCTACATGCCAAATTTGAATTTAATCCATCATGCCATATGTGAGATACTATCTGGAAAAGAAGTGTGACAAGTCTTAAATAGCACTTCAAATATCATCCAAACACCAAAAAATTGTCCCAACCTTGAAACTCAAAATTGCAAATTTAATATGTAAATTAAATTTTTATAAGTTAATACCCTATCCAATGGACAATAGCTTATCCGGTCGGCGTGGACTGGCCTGCCAAACGTCAGAAAAAGACGTCCTGTGTTTCCACCGGCCAGACCGGTCCAGTACTGTGCACTCGCCAGGTGGCGTGTCGTACTTCCTTCCTGTCTAGACAGCGTGACGTCATGGCATCTTTTTCGTTGTCTAAACCTATTAGACCCCTAGTAGACTGATAGCGGGGTCGGTGGGAGGGTCTTGTGTGTCCATTGGATAGGGTATTAACTTATAAAAATTTAATTTACATATTAAATTTGCAATTTTATTGCGTTAATACATCCTATCCAATGGACAATAGCTGAATAACTACCGCTTGGTTGGCGGGTAAGTTACTAGGGACTTGAATGAACTCATACACAAAACTAACAAAGTTCTCCAGGCCTGGGTGGACCTTGAGGTCAAGAAACCCTAAAGGCCCTGATCGAACATCAGCAGCCGGTTATCCGGGGCTTTACTGACGTTGCACCCCTCCTCCTTTTTTTACAGACCTGCTCTGAGGTAGGGGAATAGAGGGATGACTTCAGTATCCCATAAGAAGGAAATAAACCTCCCGAAGGAAGCACGTCAGTTTTTTTGGGTTTTTTGGAAGGCCTTGGAGGCAGCAAAGGCCCTGACATCATGGGCTTTAACCTGATGTAAGGTGAGGCCCTCTTGATCTGAGAGCTCATAGCATAGGATCACTGTTTGCTTGATCCATGAGGAGATATTGGCAGGTGAGATGTCCTTGTCAAAACCTTTCTTAAAGGAGACGAAGATCAACTCTTTATTCTGCCTAAGGTCTGAGGTCCTGTCCAAATAGTAGCGCAAGGTTCTGACCAGACAGAGGGACCTGTCAGACTTGAGAGACCTATCCAGAGTTCGGGCAAGGGCTGGTATAACCACTGGGGCCACACTATCTGGACCCTCTTTGGTCAGCTGATTCTTTGATAAAAAGCTGGGAGATGGATACAGGGACACCCTAGACCAGTTAGGCTGGTGTCTGATGTTCTTGTTTTCCCAAGCATGAATCTCACTTCTGTGTTTGCCTGACCCAAGGGCTAAGAGGAAATCAGTTTTGAAGGTCAAATGCTTCAAAGATGCCTCTTTAAGTGGTTCAAAGGGAGCCTTTGTTAATTGGTGTAAGACCAGGGAAAGGTTGCAAGAGGGGATTCCCCTATGCCCTTTGGGTCTGTCTCTGTGGAAACTATCCAGGAGACGAGTGAGATTTTCATCTTTGCTGACATTAATGGGTGAGTTTCCCAGTTTATCAGCAATGGCTGTAATTTCCTGTCCAGAAACAGGTAGGAAATCAGCGACAGACCTTAGAGGGGGTGCCCTGAAGTCCACCTGATGGCTGATGCACCACTTTATAAAAAATGGTCCACTTTGCCTCATACACTGATCTGGTTGATCGTCTTTGAGGAGCCTCAATTCTTTCTGCCACTGCTTCAGAGAAGCCTTGCTCCTTGATTGCTGAGGCTCTAGGAGCCTTGCATGGAGATTTAAACTGGACAGATTTCTGTGAGGAATCTGATTGAAGGTCTGTGTGAGCAGGTTGGGCAGATTGGGCAGACTGAGTGGGATTTGGCTTGACATGGCCACTAAGTCCCAGAACCAGGGCATGTTGGGCCACCCCGGAGCAATCAGAATTACTCTCCTACATGGGGAGTCCTGCAGCTTCTCCACCACTTTGCCCAATATGGATGCTGGTGGGAAGGCGTAAGCATCCAGATCCTCCCATGGCAGATTGAGTGCGTCCACTGCAGTGGCCAGAGGATCCGGTACTGGTGATACAAACAGAGGCAACTTCGTGAACCTCGTGCCCCCTGCTGCATATTGCTTGGAAGACCTCTGGGAGCAGAGACCACTCTGTCTGGATTGTCTGGCCTAACCTGGATAGCTTGTCTGCTACCACATTCTGGCAGCCTGGAATGTGTCGGGCCTTGAGAGTTACTTGTTTCTTGGTACACCAGGTCAAAATTCACCAAAGTAGGGCACAAAGTGCGCCCGATCTCATGCCTCCCTCCTTGTTTATGTACGACACCACTGTAGTGTTGTCGGTTGCTACAAGTACTATCTTGTCCGAACAGAGGTCTTAGAACTCTATTAAGGCTAGAAAGACTGCCTTTAGTTCCAGAAAGTTTATATGCAGCTTGCTTTCTGGCAGAGACCAGGAACCTCTGGCAGTGTGCTCGTTTAATTGAGTGTCCCACCCTTCTTTTGATGTGTCTGTAAAGATCTGCAGAGCATGTTTTATTGGGTGTAATGGTTGACCTTGGGAGCACATTGCTCTCCTCCAACCATTGTAGATGGGGCCGGAAAGATCTGGGTATTGGAATGACCTTTTCTAGTGATTCTGGTACTCTCCAATTGTTTTTGAGATGACATTGTATGGGTCTCATATGCAGTCGACCTAGGTGAACTTGCTTTTCTGTGGCTGTTAGCAGACCTATCAAGGACATGAATTGTCAGACTGGACAGGCCAGCAGGGATAGAAGTGTCTGTATTTTTGCTTGCAGGATCTGCCACCGGTCCGGTCTGGGTCGGACCCGACCGTACCTGAGGTTGAACTGGTAACCTACAAAGTTGAAAACCTGCTTGGATTCTAGTTCTGATTTCTCTAAATTTACCAGCCAACCTAGGTCTTGACACATTTTCACCAGGTCCTTGGTATGCTGGAGACAGACTTGGTGGGACCTGGCTCTCACCAACGAGTCGTCTAGGTACTGGTGGATTCTTATACCCTTGTGTATGGCCATCAGTGTCACCTTCTTTGCTACTACAGTGAACTCCAAGGGTGCTGTGGACAGACCGAAAGGCAGTGCTTTGAATTGGTATGTCTGACCCTGGACATGAAATTTTAGATATTTCCTGGACTATTCCTGTATTGGGATATGGAAGTAGGCGTCCTTGAAATCGATTGAGGTGACCCACTCCCCTTGTTGGAGGGATGTCCTGATGGTTTCTGGTGTCTCCATTTTGAATTTCTCTGCCTTGAGAAAGAGATTTAGCTTGCTTAGGTCTAATATGGGCCTCCATTTGTTGTTGGGTACCAGAAACAGTCTGTTGGGCAGACTGCATTTTTGCAACGCTTCTAACAGGTAGCTGTTCCTGTGATGGTTCACATAACAGCTTATGACAGTGGGAGACCTTGCTAAGTTTGGTCCGATCCAAAAGGGGAGGGTGTAATCTGAACTATTTTTGGAGACCCCCCTAGATTCAGCCAAGTTTGCCAAAAGTTTTGAAGTTTGGCCCCTACAAGTAGATTTGAGGCAGGATTTTTGACATTTGTTACACAGGTTTTACACAAGACAACTGAGTGACACATGAAGCACCTTTCACATATTCTATTTTGTACTCTTTATCTGCCCGTTTGTCTGGGCGTTCATAGAAATGGAAACGACATTTCTTTCCTGTGAGAGGTTGACCTTTGCTTTCAAAGTTGGAAATGTCCTGCTCTGCCTGTTTGAGAGCCTCTTCAGGAAAAAGTGTTGCAATGTTAAGTGGTGCCATCCTAAAAGCAGCCAAGGTATCTGGCTTGATACCAGTCTTGAGGTGTGACAGATATGAGTTCCTTCGAGCTAGTGTAGTGTTAGCAACAGTAACAAAGACAAAATCACTAAGGTTTTCTAATGTCTTAGCCATGGCTTGAGTAATGCTGGAATTGAAGTCCATTATGAACTGTAGTTCATCAGCAGTACTAAAGACCTTGGTGGAAGATTTGCCTTTGCTAAGCTCTGTCTTGATAGCCCTCAACTGCGACTGTATATTGTCCTGAACTCTGTATAGGCATCTGTTGAATCCAGCTGCTTGATTACAAATAGTGGAGGCTTCACAAGCTGACTTTTCCCACATTCTCAGATTGTCCTATGATATCTGACGTGAGGCTGGTGAAGTTAAAGCAGTGCCGGCTGCTCTGGCAATACGACTGTACGTGATGTTCACTTTACAAGAGTCAGTACTCCATGATGACACAGTTTTAGTAGTTCCAGAGTCACTCTTCTGATGGTCGGAAACAAAGCCATACCACTTTGACTGAGATCTGGCTGGACGAACAAACTGGTCTTTGAGCAGATCGCCAGCTTCCGAACTATGTGAGGGGTAGCCTTCCACAAGTGTTTTGCCATCTTTTTACATAACCATTCATCAATGGGCATTTTCACCTTCACTTTTCCTGCTGGTTGAGTCTTGGGGCCAGCAAAGGGCTTGTCGTCTGATGTGGAAGCTGCTGTATCCATATTTGGGATATGTGTCCACCCCATGAATGACCTGATCCCTCACATGGTCTCTCTATAATTTTATTCCTCTGAGAGGGTCTGGTCGGGGTTGGTAGCAGTAACATCAGGATCCTGGTCGGATAATTCCCCTTCTTCCACAAAAATACCCACAGGTGGTCAGTCGGAGAAATCAGAGTCTGAGTCTGTTTCCATAGAAACTGGGCTCTGTCTTCAGGTTGGTGCTGTAGACGATCTGCTGGAAACCTGGTGAGTAGCAGGTGAGTCGGTGCCAGCAAGATCTGAGGTGTGGTTGGCAGTCAGTCTGTCTTTAAGCAATTTGATGGTCGACTGAATCTGGAAACAGTCTGAGAGCTACCATGCAAATCTGAAGAAGATGGCTCTTTAGTAGCAGTTGAAGAGAGCGACTTGTCGGTGGCCTGTCCCTGACGAGTGTGGTCGGTAGCAGCCAAGTCTGTAGTATGAAGGTTGTCAGCTGGTCAGATGAATGGCTCTGAAGTTCTGGTGATACCAACTGGAGGGGAGGTCGTTGGTGTGATTTTAACAGTACCAAAGGTTGGTTCCGGTTTATCTAAGGTCTTAACAAGTAAAAGAGCCTCCAATCTGTTGAACCTATCCGACCATTTCTGGTCTAACTCTTCAATCCTAGCATCAGCTGAGGATTTGTGAGGTTTGGGTGTAGACGATTTGGCAGGCTTCTCTTGACCTGATTTGGCCTGTTTTGAAGAATGACTTTTCTTATCTGTAGGGTTAGGCTTTTTCTTCTTGGTACCTGAACTCGAACCAGGGCACTGTACCATCCCCTGGCCGTCCACAGCTCCCACTACCATCAATGAGGACGGGTCAATGAGAGAGGAACTGTCTGAGTCCTTCCTGGGAGTAACATTAGATTTCTTAAGTTCTCGTTTCTCCTTTTTTAACCTTAACTAGGTGTAGACAACTGCCAACATTGTTCTTCCGTTAAAGAATTACAGGTCTGGAAATCATTATGTGAAATACAAGGATCAAAACCTTTACCTTTCTCTCTGCAACATGCGCAGAAACTATGGCTGTCAAAACTCAACTTGCCATGATATGTCCGCAGCTTTGATGTTTCTGGCTGGGAGAAGACATAATGATCTGATAACAATGATATCCTGAGATATCCTGACCTCCTGACCGGCTTGCTTGTGGGTTCATAACGGACACATATAAGGCGACTTTTTCTGTCGTTTGTCGGGCTGGTCTGCGCCGACCGGATTAGCAATTATCCATAGGATAGGTTGTATTAACGCAATAAAAATATGTTTTCACACAATTATACATGTTGACAATTGAGATGCTGGATGTAAAATGACATTGTAATTGAGTGAAATGGTGGCGATGACAAGATCCCAGAAATGTGCAATTCTGCATTTGAGCTCTGGAAATTGACAAACCACGCCATCAACCTTCCCTTAAATTCACACTGAATTGTGATAATAAAATAAGCATGGCAAATGATTCTGATAAATATAATCTTCTCAACACGAGAAGCCAAGCTAATATACAGGTAAATACCCAAGGGTGCTGCTTTGGAGTGACTTTTGACTTATACCTGTGAAATTTGACAACACAGTGAAACGAGCTTAAACAACCTCCTTTCGTGAAAAATGTGAAGTAGCAATAACATAAAAATTACAAGCCAAGTAACTAAACTTCACTGCATACCTAATCTGTTAAACTTTACAAAATGACTAAAACTTAAAAGGTGTATTACAGTAACCTTAACTAGATTTTTCACTCAAACAAGGACATGGTAATTCAGTCACCTGTACATCCCCACACTTTCACATTTTAAACCAGACTGCCACCTAGGCATCTCCACAATAGCGTTTTGCATTGACATAAATCACAAGATCACTGACAATTTGTCCTAATCCAATTTTTTCTAATTTTTTGTCAGAGGTCCAGAGTATGAGAGTATGCTACCTTAAGTGAAGGATTATTTAAGAGGAAACCTGGTGTCTGCTGGAGTATGGGGGACACTCGGACCCATTTCTTCAAGTGATGCCATCTGTAAAACATCTGTAGGTAGTTTTATACCAAGGTCACACTGTCTGTAGTTTTACACCAAGGTCACACTACTTGTCATTTGATTTTTTTTCCCTCCCAGAATGAAACAATTTTATTAAACTTTTTTTTCTTTTGGTACGTTACGGTGATTTATCATATTTACTGAAAAATTTCTGAAGCCCGAACACAATTTTCAAAGTCAAGGACACTTGAAGGTAAAATCTAGTTTTACACCATGACATTGCACAGTGACAGCCCTAACAACTATCCCTAGGAAGTATCAACATTCCTACACCTTACTGTTTCCAGTATATAGCCTACAAAAGGTATAAATTTCAAGGTCACTACAAAAAGGTCAAAGGTTAACTCAAGGTGATACAACAATGCTATAAGACCTACACCTGCCAATGTCTCAAATAAATATGTACTTCCTACTTTTTTTACAGTTTCCACTGTAAATGAGCTAACCTGTTACCAGTGCTGGGAGGAGAGGCTTAGTGTCTTGCAATTGCTGCCAACACCCAGGTGAACTCTCCTCTGACATGAGTTTCCAAGCTGTCCAACAGGCCTTGGACAGGCAGTCTTCTGGAGTCACCATACCCCTCCTCTCCTCCTCCTCCCCCTCTGTCTCCCCGAGATTCCTTCTGAAACAGAAAATCAGTAGTATGCAAGCCATGTCACACCACCATGTTAAAATATGCCAGTGTAAAGTCAAGACAATACAATCCACTGACAAGGTTGAAGCTACCATGATTTTCCTAATCTTGTACATGATATAATACAAGCTGATACAAACTGATTTTTGTTGTGAACAATTTGAATCTCATCATAGACCCTGTCCGCATGCACCAGATAGCTCCATTTAATGCTTTTCCTGTGCTTATCTGAGAATTTTGCAGCAGATCCAATCAGTCTAAACAGGCTTTATGTGACGAGTGTTATAAGCAGATACTGAACATTGTCACTAGTCTGTACAGGGAATCACAAGGAACACTTTTAAGTCCATGAGTCAGCATGGTTGGTCAGTACTAAAATGGGGAATAAGGCTTATGGTGATTTTTGCCACATATACATCTGTACAGTTAGAAAATATATGAGAGCAGTATATCAGTCTAATGTATGCTACCATGCATTTTATAACATTCCCCTGTAATGAATATTTTTTAAAATTGGGTAATATGAAGCACAATACATGCATACTCAACCTATTGGAATTTGATCCCTCTACATTACAATTTGACACAATAATAAAGTTGAAGGCCTTGTCATCAAATAATGCTTTATATTTTACACTAAAAACTGTGTTATTGGTGGTAATCTTAGTACACACATGATTTTCAGCAGCAGAGAATTATTTCATTGACAAAAATATTGGTTGATTAGAAAAGTTCAAAATGCTTAGATAAATCTAACATAAAATCACTTGGGGTTTATTCAGAATTTATTTAGCAATTCAAATAATTTTGTATACATTCTGTAAAATATTTTCGCTACAGCATAACTACAGCAGACAATGTTATCCCTTCCCCAAAAAAATCTTTTGGCGTTATTTCTTGTGTTTTATCAATGCTATCATTTATTTAATGTAGTTATTGAAATATCAAACCCAGAATTACATGAATTTAATATATAATACCAAAAAGTTGTTATTCTATGATAATTTTGTGAAAAACATCATTAATTCATTACTTTACCTTTAAAATTTCTCAATTACAATAATTTAATAGATTGCAACTGGCATCACTTAGATATTACTTAAATGTTTATTAATATTTGTCCAATACTACAATCCATGGGAAGCTTATTTTATAATATATGTAAACTTTCAACACAATATGGGGACTCTAGAAACCTAATAATCATAATATTACACTACTTCATCATCAAAACTCTTTAAATTATTGTTTGATTCTTACAATCTTTCAGTCTGCACATGTCAGTGCACCTGGGTCCATTTGTAACACACATATCTTAGGAGTGAACAATTTTAACAGCTGCAGGCCAACAGATTGAGGAGAGCATCAGGTGCTGGTTTGGTCTTCTATCCATTCTTTCACCAACTGCTTAGCATCATCTTATCTCTCCATTTTCCACACTCTACCAACAGGGCTTATCACTTGTGGGTCATCTTCTAACTCACTGTGCATGTTTTCTCACACAGTCTTTACATGATAGTAGTTCATGACTTTAGATTTCACCTTTTTAAACACAGATAAGTTGATAACGGAGCTCATTTACTTTTGGGTCACTGAGGAAATAAGTAAATGCCTGCAGTTTGTTCATCAGTTTAGGGGAAAGGTCCCATTCCTAACCCAAATCAAAGAACCTGTCCTTGGTTTTGTTGTTGTTGATCAGAAGCTTTGGGTAATTTTTTCTTCCCTTTCACTGCAAAAGTGTTCACTGTCTCACATCATGTGTATGCATACAATTAAAAAAGAGCTCGACAAACGTGCATACCAACACTGGCAGCAGCCTTCTTTATGTTACAAGCGTGGGACTCATTGTAGTGCCACATTTTTTATACAAAGAAACCTTGATGTTGTCCCAGATAGCAATCCGCCGCTGGACACTGAAAAAGTTGTAATTTTATAATTTTATCACTGGATTATGAACTATCACTTTATGACACTGTTCCACCATTGTTAATGTTTGGTCATGTGACTTAGCAGGGATTCCCTTAACTAAGATCTTCCACATAATGCAGAACTCTGTCTTCTGAGCAGATAACTCAGACAGTAACCATGTCTTGTGGCATTAGCAATGTGGATCAGGGAGTGACCATCTGCTTCGACTTCTTGTTAACATTTGAAGAGCTGGCACCTCCTTGCTGTCTTCATGTGTAATTGTTTTACCATTTTAATTTTGTAATCCACCATTGCACGCAAAACTTTATCCTGGAGCTTTTCTCTGTGCTGTGCCTTCCTCCAGACAATGACTACATGATGATATAAGATAAGGAGACTAGTTTTGCTGTTCACTAATTCTAATTCTTTAATTCTAGTTGGACCTCATAGAACTAAATCTCCCACTTATTAACTTAAGGTAACTCTCCAATTTCATTATCCAGGGAGAGAAAATCGGTCAAGCACTAGTGTTGGGAATCACCTCCAATTTTCATTGTCAATTATTCGTCCATTTTTCCGAGCGATGATCGACCCATGATTGATTATTTTACTCCGTTATTATTTATTATTTAAGAAACACTTTCCGGGATAAAGTATAGGTCAATCTGGTCAGAATAACGGTGTTCCGACATTTAGAATCTACCGAAAGCACCCACTTCCTGCAATTATGGCCATAGACATAAACAAACTTGAAATTCAAGACATAACTGTCAGTTTATTAAGTAAAAATACTTAAAATATTTTTAAAATATGTGGATATTGATATAAATGAGGAAAGGTAAGATATAAGCTTAATAATCGATCATTAGAAAAAGTCAGTGACCGACCGCGATTCTACAATGTCACCGACGATTAATCAAGCACACATCTAATCGTCCACCCACTATCAAGCACCAAGGTGAACGCCAGGGAGATATCAAGACTAAGGTGAGTGTGCCTTGGTTTAGAGGTAGGATTTGTGCTTCTTCCTGAAATAGAGAGTAGAGGAGGATGCATGAATCTCATCAGTAAGAGTATTCCAAACATTGGGAACATCGAAAGAAAAGCTAAACCAATCTGCCTTGCAGAGTTTTGGTAAATGGATGAAACTTATGTACAACAACACCACTGTCGCAGCATGTATCTCCCGCCGAGCATTAAAGGGGGAAAAATATTGTTTTCAAGATTTCACAATTTTCCATTTTCTGCTAAAATTCAAGATGGCCACCAAAGGTGGCGAAAATTGAAATTTTTCTCCTAGGCACAAGATACTCCTGTACTATCCTGTGGGTCAAAAAATCGCTGTATCTCTTACGGTTTTTGAGATATTCACACTTTTTCATATTCCGCTAAAATCCAGGATGGCCGCCAAAGGTGGCGAAAATTGAAATTTTCCCCTAGGCTCAGGATACTGCTGTACTACCCTGCAAGTCAAAAATTCGTTCAAAATCGCTCTCTTACCGTTTCCAAGATATGTTCAATGTTTTATGTTCCGCTAAACTCAAACATGGCAGTCAAAAGTGGCGAAATTGAAATTTTTCCCCTAGGGATAGGATACTCTTGTACTACCCTTTGGTTCAAAATTTTGCTCAAAATCGCTCTATCTCTTACGGTTTTTGACATATTCACACTTTTTCATTTTCCACTAAAATCCAAGATGATACTCCTGTACTACCCTATGTAGGTCTGCGAACGAGTACTCGAGCCTCGGTGTACGCGGTGATCTTGGCTTGTACTCGAGTCCATTTTAAAAACTTGGTTACTCGCGAGGTATTGTATTATCGCCCACATAATCAAACGCTTGTGTAAAATATGCTACATTTCAGCATTCCCGTCACATAATATCAATTAAAGTTGTTATTTTCGCTTGAAAACTTGCAAATTTAATAGGTAAATTAAATTTTTATAAGTTAATACCCTATCCAATGGACAATAGCTTATCCGGTCGGCGCGGACCGGCCCGCCAAACGTCAGAAAAAGACGTCCTGTGTCTCCACCGGCTAGGCCGGCCCAGTGGTGTGCACTCGCCAGATGCCGATGGCGTGTCGTACTTCCTTCCTGTCTAGACAGAATGACGTCATAGCATCTTTTTCGTTGTCTAAACCTATTAGACCCCTAGTAGACTGAAAGCGGGGTCGGAGGGAGGGTCTTGTGTGTCCATTGGATAGGGTATTAACTTATAATAATTTAATTTACCTATTAAATTTGCAATTTTATTGCGTTAATACATCCTATCCAATGGACAATAGCTGAATAACTACCGCTTGGATGGCGGGTGAGTTACTAGGGACTAAAGAAGTTGAACTCATGTTAGAAATAATGACCATTCCTTCTTTTCTTACAGCCTGGGTAGACCTTGAAGTCAGATACCCTTAAGGCCATGGTCGAGTATCATCATCCGGTACGTGAGAGATTTTTTTTTTTTTTTTTTTTTGTTGGTGCTTAACTATATGTGCAATATATACAAATATGTACACTTATTTACAAATGCACAGATCTCCTCTAAGTCCTCGACTGTTGGTGGATCTGCTGAGCAGCCACAACAGGGCCAAGATGGTAGAGCTCTGAATCAGCCCAAGCCACATCCTTCAGATAAAATTGAGTGAAGGTGTTATGAGACTTCCAGTGGCAGGCTGATAAGATCTGTTCCAAGGAGACTCCCGACTGGAAGGCCTTAGAAGCAGCAAAGGCCCTGACATCATGAGCTTTAACTTGATGTAGGGTGTGGGCCTGTTGATCAGAGAGCTCATAGCATAGGATCACAGTCTGTTTGATCCATGAGGAGATAGTGGCAGGAGAGATGTCTTTGTCGAAGCCTTTCTTGAAGGAGACAAAGACTAGCTCCTTGTGCTGCCTGAGGTCTGAAGTCCTGTCCAAATAATAGCGTAGAGCTCTGACTGGACAAAGGGATCTGTCAGACTTGAGGGATCTGTCCAGAGTAGGAGCCAGGGCTGGTATGACCACTGGGGCTACACTCTCTGGACCCTCTTTGGCCAGCTGGTTCTTGGAAAGAAAGCTGGGAGATGGAATCAGGGACACCTTGGACCAGTCCGACTGGTGTCTGATATTCTTGTGCTGCCAAGCATGGATCTCACTTCTTCTTTTGCCCGAACCCAGAGCTAAAAGGAAGACAGTCTTGAAGGTTAAATGCTTCAATGACGCCTCCCAGAGAGGTTCAAAGGGGGCCTTTGTGAGCTGGTGTAATACCAGTGAAACGTTCCAGGAGGGTATGCCCCTCCGGCCCTTGGGTCTGTGTCTGTGGAAACTGTCCAAGAGACGAGTGAGATTCTCATCCTTGCTGATATTGACTGTGGTATTACCCAGTTTATCCGCAATGGCAGACCTGTATCCATCAATGGTGCTGGGCTGAAGATTTTTGACCTCAAAGAGGTAAAGTAGGAAGTCAGCCACTGAATTCACAGGTGGTGACCTGAAGTCCACCTGATTAGTGATGCACCACTTTGTAAAAATGGTCCACTTTGCCTCATAGACTGATCTGGTTGATCTTCTCTGAGGAGCCTCAATTCTTGCTGCCACTGCTTCAGAGAAGCCCTGCTCCTTGATTGCTGTGGCTCTAGGAGCCAAGCATGAAGATTTAGGTTGGTCAGATTTCTGTGAGGGATCTGATTGAAGGGCTGTGTCAACAGGTTGGGCAGGTGTGGTAGGCTCAGGGGAACTTGGCTGGACATGGCCACTAAGTCCCAAAACCAGGGCATGTTGGGCCATCCCGGAGCAATCAGAATTAATCTTCTGCATGGGGTGTCCAGTAGCTTTTCCACCACTTTGCCCAAGATGGCGGTCGGTGGAAAGGCATAAGCGTCCAGATCCTCCCATGGCAGGGTGAGAGCATCCACTGCCACCACCATGGAGTCTGGAACTGGAGACACAAACCGAGGTAGTTTGTAGTTGAACCTGGTGGCGAAGAGATCTATTTGAGGCTGGTGCCACTTCCTGCACAGGTTTTGAAATACTTCCGGGAAAAGGGACCACTCCGTCTGGATGGTCTGGCCCAGTCTGGATAGCTTGTCGGCTATCACATTTAGCCTGCCCGAAATATGACGGGCTTTTAGAGTTACTTGTCTCTGGGAACACCAGGTCAAGATTCTCCACAGGTGGGCACACAGAGGGCCCGACCTCATGCCACCTTCCTTGTTTATGTATGCTACGACTGTTGTGTTGTCCGTAGCTACTAGGACTATCTGGTTTACACAAAGATCTTGGAACTCTTTTAAGGCTAGAAAGACTGCCTTGAGTTCTAGGTAATTTATGTGTAGCTTGCTTTCTGGAACTGACCAGGAGCCTCTTGCAGTGAGCTCGTTTAAGTGAGCGCCCCACCCTTATTTTGATGCGTCTGTAAAAATTTGCAGAGCATGCTTTATTGGGTGTAGGGGTTGGCCTTGGAGGACATTGTCTTCCTCTAGCCACCACTGTAAGTGAGGGTGCAAAGATCTGGGTAGCGGAATGATCTTTTCGAGTGACTCTGGTACTCTCCAATGATTTTTGAGATGAAACTGTATGGGTCACATGTGCAAGCGGCCGAGGTGAACTTGCTTTTCTGTGGCCGTTAGGAGTCCTATTAGTGACATGAACTGCCGGACCGGACAGGTCGGTAGTAAGAGCAATGCTTGTATTTTGACCTGAAGGCTTTGCCACCGGTCCGGAGTCGGTCTGACCCGGCCGGACCTGAGGTCGAATTGGTAACCTACAAAGTCGAAGACTTGTTTGGGTTCCAGCTCTGATTTTTCTAAATTTACCAGCCAACCAAGGTCCTGGCAAATTCTGACTAGAATCTGAGTATGGTGGAAGCAACTTTGTTTGGATCTGGCTCTGACCAACCAGTCATCTAGGTACTGGTGGATCCTTATACCCTGGTGTGCGGCCATCAGTTTCACCTCTTTGGCTATTACAGTGAACTCCATGGGGGCTGTGGACAGGCCAAAGAGGAGAGCTTTGAACTGATAAGTCCGGCCCTGGATATGAAATCTTAGATATTTCTTGGATTGTTCCTGTATTGGTATGTGGAAGTAGGCATCCTTGAAGTCTACTGAGGTGACCCACTCCCCCTGTTGGAGAGATGTTCTGATGGTTTCCGATGTCTCCATTTTGAATTTTTCCACCTTGAGGAAAAGGTTTAGTTTGCTCAGGTCTAGTATTGGCCTCCATTTGTTGTTGGGTTTGGGCACTAGAAAAAGTCGGTTGAAGAAACCCACGGATGTTTGATTGCGGACCAACTCGACTGCGTTTTTGTCCGTAAGCTGATGCAATGCCTCCATCAGGTAGCTGTTCCTGTGGGGATTGGCATAGCAACTTATGACTGTTGGAGACCTTGTAAGATTTGGTCGGGTCTGAAAAGGGAGGGTATAACCCTCCTTCAGTATTTGAAGGGTCTTTGGACCGGCTCCTAGCTTTGACCAAGTTTCCCAAAAGTTTTGGAGTCTGGCCCCTACAGGCAGATTTTGTACAACATTTGGGGCACTGTTTACAGATTGGACACAAGACAACTGAGTGACACAAGAAGCAAGTTTCACATATTTTAATTTGTGATACTCTGATATTTGACAATCTGCTGCCCCGGGACTTAACTCTCTCTTTTGGGAGTGCCCGGGAGCAGAAGGTACACCTGTTACAACATGAAAGTTTACAGTATTTAGTGTCTTTTCTTGTACTAATGTCTTGCTCCGGGCCAGCAGTCCCTTTTGTAAACTGGTTACACAATAACTGTCATTTATATGACTGCTGGCCCTTGGCTGGTCGCGAGGAATAGAATGAGGCCTTTCCCTTGTTCTTCTTGCCCTGTCCCTTATTGCCAATATTCTTCCAAGCTGGTTGGTCTGATTTCCTGTAATCTGAACGCTTGTCGGTTCGTTCGTATGGATGGAAGCGACCTTTCTTGCCCAACTGGGGTTGAGACTTGTTTTCAAAATTGGCAATGTCCTGCTCCGCTTGCTTTAAGGCGGTATCTGGAAACAGGGTTGAAGTGTGAAGCGGTCCAGTCCTCAAAGCGGACAGAGTGTCTGGCTTGATACCCATCTTTAAGTGGGAGAGATACCAATCTCTTCTAATAAGGGTAGTATTTGCGACCATCACAAAAACAAAGTCTGTTAAGTGTTCAAGGGTTTTTGCCATAGACTGGGTAATGCTCGAGTTGAAGTTCATGAGGAACTGCATTTCCTCTGTTGCACGGGACATCTTTCCTGCCGATTTCCCCTTACTCAACTCTGATCTAATGGTTTTGAGTTCTGCTTGCATGTTTCCCTGGACCTTGTATAAACACCTGTTGAATGCAGCCGCCTGGTTGCAAGTAGTGGACGCTTCGCGAGCCGCCTTTTCCCATCTGCGTAAATTATCCTGTGATATTTGACGGGAAGCAGGAGGGGTTGAAGCAATGCCGGCCGCCTTTGCTATGCGACTGTAGGAACTGTTAACTTTAGAAACATCCGTGTTCCAAGTAGTTACAGTCTGTGAAGCTTCCTGATCACTCTTCTGTGGGTTAGGTGCAAAGTTATACCATTTTGCTTGCGATTTTGGGGGGCGGACGAATTGGTCTTTGAGGAGCCCTCCCGCCTCTGAGCTGCGTGATGGATACCCTTCTGTGAGAGTCATATTTAATTTCCCAAATTTGTTGCAAAGCCACTCATCCGTGGGCATGGTGACTGAGACCTTTCCTGTCGGTTGAGATATTGGAACGGCAAAAGGATTATCCTCAGACCAGGAAGCTGTGCTATCGACTTCTGGGATGTGGGTCCACCCCATAAACGACCTGATACCACTCATGGTTTCTTGGTAGCTCTGCTCTTCCGAGAGGGCAAGGTCTGGATCATTTACAGAGGTTTCCAGTTCTTGATCAGAGAGCTCCCCTTCCTTAGCAACAAAGAGGTCTACTGGGGGACGGTCCGAAAGGTCAGTTTCTGAATCTGTGTCCATTGATTAAACACTGTGCCGCCTTGCCAGTGCTGTTGATGATCTGCTGGGTACCTGTTGAGATGAGGGAGAGTCGGTACCAGCTACATCTGAATGTTGGTCGGCAGACACCTTTCCTTTTGACAATTTGCCGGTCGACTTGGAGACAGTCTGAATAACACCAGGCAAATCTGAGGGTCGGTGAGCAGAAGGGGAATTCTTGGTTTGGTCGGTGACCGGTCTCTGAGAGGCGAGGTTGGTAGCCAACTGACTTGAAATTTGACCGGGTTCAATGAACGGTCTGGAAGAGATAGCCGAACTCTGAGGAGGCGAGTGGGCTGGAGTCACTTTCACTGAGGAAAAGGTAGGTTCCTTATCCAATGACCTTGATAATAAGAGAGCCTCCAGTCTGTTAAACCTGTCCGACCATTTCTGGTCTAACTCCTCAATCCTAGTATCCGGTGAGGATCTGTGAGTCTTAGTAAGCGACTTGGAGGGCTTATCAGCAGAAGTTTTTGAATCTTTAGAAGAATGAGGTTTATCAGGTTGGGTATTCTTCTTCTTCTCAGAACTCGAACCAGGGGACTTTACAATCCCCTGATCGTCCACAACTCCCACCACCATCACTGAAGATGGATCTATGAGAGAGGAACTGGATGAGTCCTTGTTAGGAGTATCCGCGGATTTCTTGAGATCTCGCTTTTCCTTTTTTAGTCTGTAAGATGGAGTGGACAACTGTAAGCGTTGGTCCTCAGACAAAATGTTACAAGAGTTGCAATCATTCTTTAATACACACGGATCTGACCCCTTACCCTTTTCTCTGCAATGTGCGCAGAAACTGTGACTGTCAAAGCTGGCCATGATATGGCCACAACTTCCATGCTTCTGAGCAGGGGAAGACATGACGATCCGTAACGAAAGATAGTCCAAAATGATCTATACACACTCTTGAACAAATATATATAAAATAAAAGTCACACTCTGAAGAAAAAATGTGAAATTCTTTGAAAGTTTCTTAACTCATAAAATTCGTGCACAACACACATGCGCCAAACGAAAAAGATGCTATGACGTCACTCTGTCTAGACAGGAAGGAAGTACGACACGCCATCTGGTGAGTGCACACCACTGGGCCGGCCTAGCCGGTGGAGACACAGGACGTCTTTTTCTGACGTTTGGCGGGCCGGTCCGCGCCGACCGGATAAGCTATTGTCCATTGAATAGGATGTATTAACGCAATAAAAATACAATTTACTCCATATTCTATAATATATGGTCAAATAAAAGACATCTATTCTGGTAATGTGGGTACCTTCCTTTAGATAGATACTCATAATTGTTGTGGCAATTTCCTGACCCACTTTCACTCTTTGGACCAAAATTATTTTATCAATAATTATTACTGCTGCAGAGTTTTCCGGAAATTGATCTTTTGCTGCTACATTTTCTTCAAGGTTGTGGCTAAAGTAGCTTTATTTGTCTTTCTGGGTGATCCTTCCTGTGTAGACAAGGCCCACAGCAGAGGGCTGAGGGGAAGAGAAAGGATAGCTTCCAATACAAAGACAGTCACTTCACTTTTGTGAGATTACTAGTCATTTAAATCCATAATAATACAAGAAATTGTGATTTTACAAATTAATGTGATGGTCTCACACAAAATGATACCAAAATCAATACTGTGACATCACACTTTAATGACATCACAAGTGATAGACTACTTTGTGATGTCATAATATTGTTTGTCAAAAATGACATTGAACAATTCGAGCACAGTCAGGTATACAGTGCAGATGTGCCAGGGAATAAGATTTGAGTTTTGCCACATTTATCCTACCATACAGTGGTATGCCATAATGTGATTGCTTTCAAGACAACTGCATCTAACGACCTGCAGAAGATATCACAGATATTGTGGCTACTGTTTACACAAATATAGATATTAGTTTTCCAAATTTTAATAGTTTTAATATGAGTATATTTTTAGGAAAGACACCATACAAATTAAGCTTTAATTCTTTCATAAAAAACGATATTTACACACAAGGCATTTGTACAGCAATTATTATCACTGATGTTAGATATTGTCTTTGCTAATTTCTATACATTTCTTTAAAGGAGTGAATTATTTACTAATTCTAAAAGGAATATGGTCAATAAGAAATGAGAACTAGAAATAGGACACCCTGTTGATAGAAGCTGCGACATATGAATAGAAACAGGATAGCATAGAAGAACACACATTATCATGTGTAATATCCACCCCATGAACCTTTTGCCAAAATTGTACAGTAGTCTTACAACACCCTGTTTCATTTGTAAAATGTATCAATGATGCTTAAATATTTATTAGTGTACATGTAAATTATTTCAGCTTCATGCCTTTTTGCATTGGTTGGGTCGAAAATTTTGACGAAATCACTCTATCTTGCACGGTTAAGAAGATAGAAGCAAATTTCTGTTTTTCTATTTTTGGCAAAAAATTTGAAAATTCAAAATGGCCGCCATTTTTGGGAAAAGGAAAATTTTTTGGAAAATTGCCAAGAGTACATTTCTTAGATACCCTGTGGGTCGAAAATGTCAATGAAATAACTCTATTTTGCATGGTTAAGGCAAATTTGTGTTTTTCCATTTTGGGCAAAAATTCAAAATGGCCGCCATATGTGGGGAGGGGAAACTTTTTTGAAAATTGCAAAGAGTACATTTCTTAGATACCCCGTGTGTCGAAAATTTCGACGAAATCGCTCTATCTCACACGGTTAAGGAGATAGAAGCAATTTTGTGTTTTGCCATTTTGGGGAAAAATTCGAAAATTCAAAATGGCCGCCATTTTTGGGGAGGGGAAAATTTTTTGAAAATTGCCAAGAGTACATTGCTCAGATACCCTGTTGCTTGATAATTTCGATGAAATCGCTCTATCTCGCACGGTTAAGGAGATAGAAGCAAATTCGTGTTTTGCCATTTTTGGCAAAAATTCAAAATGGTCGCCATTTTTGGGGAGGGGAAATTTTTTTGAAAATTGCTAAGAGTGCATTTCTGAGAGAACCTGTGGGTCGAAAATTTCGACAAAATCGCTCTATCTCGCACGGTTAAGGAGATAGAAGCAATTTTGTGTTTTGCCATTTTTGGCAAAAATTCGAAAATTCAAAATGGCCGCCATTTTTGGAGAGGGGAAAATTCTTTGAAATTGCCAAGAGTACATTGCTTGGATACCCTGTGGGTCGAAAATTTCAATGAAATCGCTCTATCTCGCACGGTTAAGGAGATAGAAGCAAATTTGTGTTTTGCCATTGTTTGGCAAAAATTCGAAAATTCAAAATGGCCGCCATTTTTGGGGAGGGGAAAATTTTTTGAAAATTGCAGAGTACATTCCTTACATACCCTGTGGGTCGAAAATTTCGACGAAATCGCTCGATCTCGCACGGTTAAGGAGATAGAAGCAAATTTGTGTTTTGCCATTTTTGGCAAAAATTCAAAATGGCCGTCATTTTTGGGGAGGGGAAATTTTTTTGAAAATTACAAAGAGTACATTCCTTAGATACCCTGTGGGTCGAAAATTTCGACAAAATTGCTCTATCTCGCATAGTTTAGGAGATATGAGCACATTTGCCTTTTTCAGTATTCAAAATAGTCAATTACTCATTTATTTAATTAATTACTCACTCATCTATGAAGCAATTCCCCCCAAAAGCAATCCCATACAAGCTATTAACCCAATGAACCTCCATACCAAATTTCAGAAAGCTAGGCTTAATAGCATTCCTTAAAATGTCTGGAAACCAAAGAGATACTCAAAAGTAGCAAAGTAGCTATTACTCAGTTAGCTATAGAGCTATCATCACCAAAAGCAATCCCATACAAGCTATTAACCCAATAAACCTGCATGCCAAATTTGGTAAAGATAGGATAACAACTGTTGCCTAAAATGTCTGGAAACCAAGTGGGACGCCGGACACCAGACAGCGGAAAAAGCAAAAATAATATGTCCACCCCCCAGTGGGGTGGACATAATCAACACTGTGAAGTTAGACACCATTATTTTGTGCTATATCTAGTTTTTGAAAATGTGATTTGGAGTAGGCTTCTATATCATGTGATAACACACAATAAGCTACCACCGAAGCTATTCTATCACATATATTCTATAACTAGGTGTATACCTTATCAAAAATCTCTATAAAAATTATTCCCCCAAATAGTACTGGTGGCCCAAATTTGTGGTCCTGGCTCATGGACTATTACAGATATGCTGACGTGTCAATGTGAGATTAGAGGTAAGGACTGATTTGACATGTACTAAATCAATCAAAAGCCACATCAGTGTAGCAGAACTCAAAAAGATCCATCATTTTGCAGCAACCTTACCATCCTACAAACACGAATTCAGTAGAAATGTACTGCATCACCAGGTTTGGTTTTTGATTAAATTGAATGAATATGGAATCTAGACAAACCTGAATCTTCGGCTGACTTGTATTATTTTTTTGGTTCCAGACCATCTTTGAGGAGGCCTGGGCCAAGGTTAGACCCCACCCTGTGCATAAATATGACCCAGATACAATGTAAAATAACTATTTTTTTCAGTTCTGAGCATGGACAGATGGGGTATGTTTGCAGGTGTTGCAAGGTATTGCCACAACGTTATCACATAGAAGCTATAAATCCACTAAGCCTCCATACAAATTAAATATCAATGAGCAAAAATTAAACCTGGCTGAAGAGTACTTTGATGTGTACTACTGGCATCAAGCTTGGTTACAGCTGCCTTAAAATAATCCCTTAACGTGCACCAACCTTAATTTCCTACAGCTAGGGACGTCACGACTCCAAATATTTCATGTCGACTAATCGGTAAGTACTATTCGTGCCAACACCGAATAACCGTCGAATTTATAAAACAACCAGAAATCTTAAGTTTCATATTGTGAAAAGCAATGAAAACGATAAATATATGAAATAAAAAGAAAATATATGTATATAACCTGCAAAAATTAATAAATTTGCTGTTTTCCTGCGACTTCTGCTTCATTTATTTCGGACAGGAAGTGGGCGATATAAGAGGTATATGTCACTTCCGGTTTTACGTGAATGCATAAACAGTACAGAAAACGTGGCTGTTTGGGGATTTTAGCTTCTTTTATGTGACAACATGGATATATTTTATGGATTTAGACCTTCTGCCATCTTTTACTACATTAAGCGATTATTCTTGCTTTAAAAAACGAAACCGGTACATAGCACTATTCTAACCGTTGTCAATTAGTCGGTTAGTCGTGACACCCCTACCTACAGCTAAAATAATTGGCTAACTTGTGGGGTCCTCATCGTACTTTTAATGCAATAAATCAATAGTTTTGCTTTTTACCATACGCCATCATATTTACTGGAATGTTATTTTGAGAAAAGAAGCATATTTTTCAGCCAAATGATGTATACTCCCCCAGAAAGCATTGGTAGATACATAGGTGCTAGTAGCAATAACATAACCATCTGATTTTTTACATCTTTGTATCTTATTTTACACCATATTTACAATAAATTAATGGCATGGTTATACAACATCTGACATAAACCTTACAGAAAATGGCTACATTGGTCAGAATGAAAGAAACCCGACTGATTGTATACTCGCTAAGAAAGTGTTGCAGTAACATCAACAAAATAAAGTTATTCTGGCTCGACACCTAATCATCAGCAATTTATTTGTATATTTTAATTAGGGGCATTTCCCAATACTGAAAAGTAGTGCAGCTCACCACTGTAAGTAGAACCTGCACACGAGGCCTCCCTGCAGGCAGTATGCACTCCCTTCCAAGAGGGCTTCTGCCGTCTCGTCCAGGGGATCCTTGGAGGGTAGTCTCATCCAAGGGAGGCAGATGCAGCTGGACTGCCTGGGGCTGCTGTGGCTGCGGCACTGGGGCCTTCTACAGTAAAAAACAATGGAAATGACCGTATATCTTTAGCACACTTGAGCAATGTCCCAAATCTCATTAATGATATCCTGTTTCCATCTAAAAGCATTGTTGTACATCAAAAACTGAAATTATATGCATGTGTGATGTCAGTAAGGCTGCAAATTAATAATCATCTGATACTTTTCAAGGTGTGATATATTTTCAGTGACCATTGTAATAATACTATGAAGCAATCTTTTATAAAAATTACATATACTCCTCTTTAAATCCCAGTAAACATTAAAAATAGCATCAGAGATGCCTGCACCCCACAGAATGGGGAAATAGTTTTCAACACCATGCGACATAAAAGTGGTGAAACAGTACAAAGATCAAGATACTTTCAGAGTAGTGTCAGTTATATAAAGGTCCAAATAATGTTTAAGTAGAAAAACATCTAGAAAAACATCTAAGAGAAAGAAAATGTATATAAAGATTGGTGCTGAAAGAGAAGACAAAAATCGCGGTCGAATATCCGCATCCCAGAATTCGGAAATTTTCGAATATTCGTTTGGTGTGTTTTAGCTCTGTCCATTTATTTTGCCGAAATACCCAAATGCGGTTGTTGGTACAACCACATGAAAGTTGTCATAAAAACATAAGTAAACGAGGTATATTTCTCTAAATTTTAATGATTTATTATGTTATTTGACAAAAATCATAGTTAGTTGTGCTATATTGCGCTTTGATGCCTCATTTCTGTACATATACCGAATATTTGTTTGCTCATGATCAAAGTCGAATGCGGAAAGTGCAGACCGGAGAACGAATAATGCGAATATCCCTTTCAGCTCTAATAAAGATAAAGTATTAAAACAAGACGATTCAATAGTAAGATGACAGCATTAATCAGTAAACTAAAAATTATGATGCACACCTACAACTCCTGTCCCTAACTATTAACTGTCCTGTTTGGACGTCCCTAACTATCAACTTCCTACAATTTGGAGTGGTTTTCTATTTTAAATATTGAGTTTTAACTTTGCTTCAATAATTGAATGCAGAAATAAAGTCTGAGGGTGAGTACTTTCAGCGGATAATGGATGAGCTCGGTAGTGTGCAGACTACTCAAAATAGTACAGTGCCCATATTGTTGTGTCCATTTATCTGAAGCAATAAATGGATGACCATCGACAATAGAGGGAAAAATGATACAGACAAAATATAGTGCGACAAAAAAGTATGTAACAAAATTACATTTATAATAATATTAAATGAAACTGGTCTTTATAATTAAATATTATAAAGAAGTAGTAACGAGTTATATTGCATTTAAAAAATAAGACAAAATTGTCACTGAGAGAGAGCATTGTAACCAGTTATTGGTAATCCTGGGGGAATCCAATAGCAACTGTAATAAATATTAAAAGATATTAATTCTATTTATTACCTCCAAAAAGAGGATAGTTCTTTTTGTTGGCATTTGTTTGCATAATAGATTTGGATGAAATTTTCTGTTAAAGTTAACAATGGCACAAAGAACCAATGATATGAGTTTGGTGTCCACAGAGATCACCATCTGGTTCCAGGGTTTTTGAAGGATCTTCTAATGTTGCAAGGCAGGGCTAATTTTAGTATTTGTATATACCTCAAAAATAAATCACCAGACTGCTTGACAAAACAAGGCTGAAACAAGTTTTGGTCTAGTAGGATGAGCAGCAAAGCCATCAGACACGAATAGTACACTGAGGCGGTCACCCATCCAAGTACTAACATACTCCATCGCTGCTTAACTTCAGTGATAAGACTGATACTCATCCTGCTATGCCACAATTTATGAAAATCTGGAGACGCGAGAATAGCTGGAGTTACAACTGATTTACTCAACAGTGAGAATCTCAAATTAGTTTTTGGCTCAGCTTTGCACTGAGTTACAGGTCTGCAATTTTATTGTTTATAGGTTTATTATTGCTGAGCAAAAAGTAGGTGAATCTCATAGTTAAACAAAATACTGTAAAGGCAATAGTCTTCAAGTTACAATTTATTTACTCTATAGTGAAACCTTAAAGTGGCTATTGCTAAGCTATGTAAGGAGTTGTAGGTCAACAGTTTCACTATATTATAGCTGACCCATAGATAGGTGAATAACATATTTAAACAAAATTCTCTTAATGCAATTATAGCTTTCAAATTAAAACTGATTTACTCAAAATTAATGTTATAGAACATTTAATGATTAAAACTATTTTATTAAATATGTGTTGTTAGTTTCCTAGGCACATAATGATACCTAAATTTCATATTTATATCTACATTTTGTCAGAACAGGGTGAAAAAAAAACAACAAAAAGTGAAAAAAAAAATGTAGTCATAAAAGTATTCATGAATACGAATACTCTTGAAATGTATTCGAATATGAATACTTTTCTTTTTTCACAAACTTTAAAGTATTCAAATACGAAATTCAATACGAATACACAAAAACTGCATTCGAATAGTTATGAATACGAATATTAATACAAATACGAATACCCCAGACCTGTTCGATAGGGTATTAAATTATAAATAAATTTAATTTACTTATTAAATTTTATTGCGTTAATACATCCTATCCAATAGACAATTGCTGAATAACTACTGCCTGGTCAGCGGGTAAGTTACTTATAAAGCAAAATAAAAAAATTTGTCTAGGCCTGGATTGACCTTAAGGTCAGCAAATCCTGTAGGGCCATGGTCGGTTACCGGCAGCTGGTTACCCGGAGCTATTCCAACGTTCCACTTTTTAACAGACCAGCTCTGAGGTAGGGGAAGAGAGGGATGAGTTCAGTCCCAGAAGACAAATAGACCTCCCGAAGGAAGCATGTCACAGTTTTTTTTTATCTTTTGTTTTTGTATGTCAATATAAGGGCTATTTTATGGATCTGCTGAGCAGCCACTGCTGAGCCCAGGTGAAAAAGCTCTGAATCAGCCGAAGCCACATCCTTCAAACAGAACTGTGTGAAGGTGTTGTGTGACTTACAGTGGCAGGCTGATAAGATCTGCTCCAAGGAGACTCCCGACTGGAAGGGCTTAAAAGCAGTAAAGGCCCTGGCATCATGGGCTTCAACCTGATGTATGGTGAGGACCTCCTGATCAGAGAGCTCATAGCATAGGATCACAGTCTTTTTGATCCATGAGGAGATAGTGGCAGGGAAATGTCCTTGTCAAAGCCTTTCTTAGGAGACAAAGACCAACTCCTTGTTCTGCCTGAGGTCCTGTCCAAATAGTAGCGCACTACTCTGACTGGACACAGGGACTTGTCAGACTTGAGAGACATATCCAGTGTCGGGGCCAGGGCTGGTATAACCACTAGGGGCACACTGTCTGGACCCTCCACGGCCAGCTGATTCTTGTAAAGAAAGCTGAGTGATGGGTACAGGGACACCATTGACCAGTCTGACTGGTGTCTGATGTTCTTGTTTTGCCAGGCATGTATCTCACTCCTGTGTTTGCCCAACCCTAGGACCAAGAGGAAAACAGTTTTGAAGGTCAAATGCTTCAAACCTTAATTGGTTCAAATGGAACCTTTGCCAGCTGGTGCAACACTAGGGAGAGATTCCAGGAGGGGATTCCCCTTCATCCTTTGTGTCTGTCTCTGTGGAAACTATCCAGGAGACAAGTGAGATTTTCATCTTTACTGACATTAATGGTTGAATTTCCCAGTTTATCAGCAATGGCTGACCTGTATCCATCAATGGTACTGGGCTGTAACTTCCCGTCCTGATATTCACTGTAGTGTCAAGATGTCAAACTGATGGCTTTGCAGAAGGGTATAAGAATCCACCAGTACCTATACGACTGCTTGGTCTGGGGTAGATCCCACTAAACTTGTCTCCAGCATACACAAACACTAGTAGCTCTGTGTCAGGACCTGGGCTAGATTGTAAATATGGAAAAATCAGAACTGGACCCCAAACAAGTTTTTGACTTTGTGGGTTACCAGTTCAACCTGAAAGAGGGCAAGATCAGTCCCACCCTAGACCGGTGGCAGACACTGACAGCAAAAATCACAGAATTATTAGCGGTACCGACCTGTATGGTCTGGCAACTGATGTCCCTCATAGGGCTGTTGACGGCAACAGACAAACAGGTCCACCTAGGTCTACTCCATATGAGGCCCATACAGTAGCACCTCAAAAAACAAAACAATTGGAGGTTCCCAAAATCACTAGAAAAGGTGATACCAGTTCCCAGGTTTCTGCACCCTCATCTAAAATGGTGCCTGGAGGAAAGTAGTGTACTCCAAGGTCAACCATTACACCCACTAAAACATGTTCCGTAGTTGTTAACAGATGCATCAAAAGAAGGGTGGGGCAGTCACTTAGACGATCAGACTGCAAGGGGAACCTAGTCTCTTCCAGAAAGCAAGCTACACATAAATTACCTGGAACTAGAGGCCTCTGTGAGAACAACATAGTTCTGATAGCCAAGGGAGCTGTGGACAGGCCAAATGATAGCGCTCTGAACCAGTGTTCATGCTTAAGGAAAATATGGAGGTGGTCCGAAGGACCTTCAACCCTGAAAATGTAAAGGTCCAACCAAAACTAACAAGTCCAAAGTTTATTTATTTACTGTTTAAGTGAGTTTGTATGTTTATTGCTTAGGAGGTGATTTTTCACAATTTAAAATAAAACAGTTCATAGTTCATTCACTCATTTTCACTTTCGGCAAAGTCATTAAAGTACCAGAATTGAATGTTTAACTTTTGAGTGGCTCAAATGCCCAAAAATGGCTCTATAAGTAGTACAAAACACTGGATTATTGCCTTGATCATACAGAATCCAGGGGTATGACTTCTCCCAGGAAGCCTGAAATTCCCTTTTCCTGGTATTTTTTTCATAGTCCCTATGCTTTTGAAGCCGGTCTGTCCCTGAAATTTTTGGCTTTTTTGGATTGGAGCATTGGTTTGTCAGGTATCTGTCCATGTCAGTTACTCATGAACCAAGCATATATCAGGTGATTTGGTACAATTTTGATGAAATAAAAGCACAAAAACAATACCGGAAGCAGGGTTAGCAAAGTACCTCTAAAATATGGAGTCCATCCGAAAAATGGAGTCCCAATCATTTTTTTCTGAATCCAGTGTTTATGTTAGGGTTATGAAATGTCGGGTACCTTATGGCTCATCAAAAAAGGCATACCACTGTATGAAAATTGGGTGAAAGTAATAATTTTTCTCCCGTAATTCGGATACATTTAAATATATAGAAGCACTATCCAATTTCCTTTATACTGATAAATAATATTCATCTGTCCATAAATAAATTTTAAAAATATTTTAGAAAGCTGAACCCCAGTCAACAAACTTCATTTTAGTGCAATTAGATTGAAATTTATTTTGTTTGATTATTTTATTTAAGGTACAAATATGACATTGATACTGTTTGAAAGACAAAAATTTGTAGTTTTTCTTGCTTTTTCTTTCACAAAAATTTATTGGGTAGTTCCAGAGATATATTTTTTTTGTTACATCACCTGTAAATATTTTCGAATGTTACAGCTTTTATTTTCCGGGCAACTTTCCAGGGTTAAATATCAAGAGTTTCTGAGATTTAGTAAAATAGTGTCTCACACGAAATTCACCGTTCTGGCTTGTTGTTTCGACTGTTTCCATGCAGACATCAGGCTTTCTTTCGATATATAACGTTTTGAGTAGATTTGCTAGTGTACGAAATATCTCGCTTTACAATGGTGGACGTAAACAACTTGGTTGATCAAAACCATTTAATTTTAAAATATAAATATTTCTTTTTAAAATATTTACCATCCATCTAACCCTTACAGTTCTTTTGCAGAACGTTTTTCAATGGGCGATAATCGGGGATTTTCGACAGTCGGCGGTCCTTCTCCAATATTGGCGGTCGCGGACCCGCGGGACTGCGTTGAGTTCGAACACTGCTCTGAACTGGTATGTTTTGCCCTGAGCATGAAATCTCAGATAATTTCTTGATTGGTTTTGTATGGGTATATGGAAGTAGGCATCCTTGAAATCTATAGACATCACCCATTCCCCTGTCTGTAAGGAGGTCTGGATCGTTTCTGGTGTCTCCATTTTGAATTTCTCTGGCTTGAGGAATATGTTGAGATTGCTCAGATCTAGGATAGGTCTCCATTTTTTGTTTGGCTTTGGGACCAAAAATAATTGGTTGTAAAAGCTCAGAGAATCGTGATATTTGACCAATTCTACAGCATTTTTGTTTGTCAGCTGATGCACTGCCTCCAACAGGTAGTGGTTCCTGTGGAGATGTACATAGCAGCTGATGAAGGTCGGTGACGTTGTTAAGTTTGATCTGGTCTCAAAAGGGGGGTGGGGGGGTGGGGGGGTGGTGGGTGGGGGGGGTGGTGGTGTAGCCCTCTTTCAACATTTGTATGACCTTTGGTCCAGCCCAAAAAGCTTCCAAAGTTTCCAAAAACTAATTCAGTCTGGCCGCTACAGGCAGATCTTTTATAACAGTTTGGACATTTGGTACATGTATGACAGAACACAATTAATCTACACAGGAAACATTGTTTACATATTTGAATGACTGATGTTGTCTTACAACAGTCGGACTTAAGCCTTTCCTTTGTGGCTGCCCTTGAACAATGTACATGATTTACAACAACTGAGTTTACATTTATTACTGATTGACAAACATTTATTGTCTCTCTGGACACTGGTCAGGTCTGGTGACACTGATACAAGTTTACATTCTTTTGGTTGTTTCTGTGGTCTGGTCTGGTCCGGTGGGGCTGATACAAATATATACTTTTTACAGTTCCTTTGCCCGGGGTCATTTGGAGCACTTACACAGTAATTGTCATTTATAGGACGGCTGACCCCTGGCCGGAAAACTTGTTTGACTGTTGACTACCTTTCTTCTTGCTGCAAAAATGACCCAGTTGTTTCCATACTGGTTTGCCAGATCTCTGTTTCTGTGTTTGTCTATCCGACCATTTGTAAGAGTGAAATCTATTGTCCCTCCTGCCACCAGTCTGACCATGAGACCGACCCTTGTCCTCAAATCTGCCAATATTATCTTCAGCCCTCTTCAAAACTGAGTCCAGAAACAGTGTAGCCAAGTCCAGAATAGCTTGACGTAAAGCTGCCAATGTGTACTGTTTCAGACCGGACCTCACATGTGCCAAGTAAGAGTCCCTTCTGCAGAGTGTCACATCAGTCTTAGGCCAGTGAAACGGCTGCTGATGGTTAGTGGCCAGTTCGCTGATCGGTGGCTGGTGAGTGCTGGAAATAGTAGGCCGGTTGTCAGACTTAGGTTGGTGAGCAGGCTGCTGAGAGTGAGTGGCCGGTGGGTTGGTCAGTTGTAGATGCTGGTCGGTAGAGCTAGGCCGGTTATCAGTCTCAGGCCGGTGTCCAGGCTGCTGATGAACAGTGGCCAGTAAGCTGGTCGGTTCCTGTTGATTGGTGGTCGGTTGATCATTCTGAGACTGGAAAAAAGAGCTAGTTGTTGTCTACAGCACCGCGTCCTTTTCACAGAAACTGCAAATCCTCACTTTTCTGGAAAAGATGTGTCCTTTTCACAGAAACTGCAAATCCTCACTTTTGAAAAAAGGACGTCCTTTTCACAGAAACTGCAAATCCTCATTTTTTCTGAATAGGACAAGTCCTTTGACCACATCAGAAGATTCCAAGCTCACAATTTCCCATAAGTTGGTTTCACATTGCAAACTTCTAGGACCAATAATAAGCGAGTTTTAAGCACTTAAACTTGTTTGATCTTAAAGGAGGGGCCCAAGGTCAAATCTTACCACATCAGAAGATTATTAGCCCATGATTTCCTATAGGTTGGTTTCACATTGCAAACCTCTAGGACCAATAATAAGCGAGTTATAAGCACTTTTAGTGTGTTCACATTGCAAACCTCTAGGACCAATAATAAGCAAGTTATCAGCAATTTTAAATTTGGCTATCCTTGTTTGACCTTGAAGGAGGGGGCCCAGGTCAAATCTGACCACATCAGAAGATTCCTAGCCCATGATTTCCTTTTGGTTGTTTTGCACATTGTAAACCTCTAGAACCAATAAAAAAGTGAGTTATAAGCACTTTTAAATTTGGCTAAGATTTTGTATCAATGGTGCCTTCAAAACAGATGAAGCAGTATGTTAACATTACAGAGAGACAGGCATCAGAAACCAGCAACCTACTAGACTTCTGTCCTTTGAAATGATGAATGGTATTCTCATGTTCAGCATGAGATGGAATGTTGCACACAAGAATACAAAAGTGTTTATCCTGATTTGATACACAAGGTAAGCCTATTTCTACTCTTACCTGGGAACGTCTCTTTTCTGGGAAAAAAAATCTTATTAAATTCCACTTTTGGCATATTTTAAGATATTAACTAAAAGACGAAAAATCTCAACTGGCTGGTGAGGTTTGGTATGTCATCTAGTAGATGGTCAATCCTGAACCCTTATATTTATAGCAGTGTTGCTGCACTGATGTATGTCTTACAGTTATGTGGCACTTACTATAGAGAGGTTTTAATTAGTACTATGATTTGACACTTAAGCACTGACTCTTAGCACTGAAGAGTCAGCCTTCCTGTATTTAGTACTCCTGTTCGATTCTTCAGAACTCTGTCTCTTCCTGGCTTTCATATCAGGTGTACTACTCGCCTGTAGATTGCCTTTTGCTACCCCAACAACAGTAACTGAGGCAGGATCCACTACGATGCTACTCAACTTGTCCTGAATGGCTTTCTGGTCACGTTTTTCCTTCTTTTCATGATAAGATGGAGTTGCTAAACATGCCGTCTGATCCTGGGACAGAACCTTACAAAACTGGCAGAACAAGGGTCAGTGCCCTTCCCCTTGTCTCTGCAATGGGCACAGTACACATGGGAATTGAACCCCTCCATGAAATGTCCACAATGACCCCGTTTCTGTCTAGTTGAAGCCATAATGATCTATAAGTGTCTATAATCCATTGATAGCAAGATAGACTGCAAATAAGTAGCAAATTAGACACTAATCCACACTTTGAAGAATTTCTCAAAAAATCCATCAGCACAGCGCATGCGCCAAACGAAAAAGATGCTATGACTTCACGCTGTCTTGACAGGAAGGAAGTACGATGCACCCCCTGGCCAATGCACAGTGGGACCGGGCACCCGATGGAACCAAAAACATACCTATTTTTAGAGGCCTATGTGGGCACAAGTGTGAAATTTGAACTTTGCCACAGTGCCCTTAAACAGTCTATGGAATTGGTGCTATATAAATGACATTATTATTATTGTTTGAAATCAAGTTAGATGAAGGAAATAAGGCTACCTTTTCCCATTAACCAAGATTCGACACCTTGTTTGCAACCAAGGTTTGGCTTTCTCTGTCAGGACTAACAAGAAGGCTGTTTTAAGTGTCAAATGTTTGATGTCAGAGTCTTTCTTGGGTTCAAAGGGCTTCTGTGTGAGCTCATTCATTACAACAGATAATTCTTGGGGATATTTCTAGGTCTGTCTCTATGATAACTTGAAAGAAGTCTATTCAAGTCAGAACTTTGAGCTATGTGAAGGCATGCAGGGACCAAGGAGTCCAATATAGTGGTTCTATAGCCTTCACTAACCACCAGGCGTCTATTTAAGTCTTGGAACAAGTGCATAAAAAATCCAAAACTTGTTTTATAGAGGGGTTGGAGAAATCCAAATTTTTTCTGCACCATATTTTTAAAAAGGCCCATTTTGATTGGAAGACAACTCTTGTTGATGGCCTTTGAAGGGCACTCATTCTGTCTATCACTTCATTAGAGAAGCTTTGTTATTGGAGTTTCTCACTCTTAGACACCAAGCATGAAGGTGGAGATATTGCGGGTTATTTTGAAACACCTGGTTGCCTGACTGAGTAGTGTTGGAGATACAAGTAACTGGAGTAGACTTTCTACTGATGGTTGTACCAGATCCCAGATCCAAATCATGCCTGGCCAGTCTGGGGCTACCAGAATAAGGCAGTTGCACTGGCGCATTTTTTTTGCACCACTTTGAGCAGCAGAGCTGTCAGAGGATATGCTACAAGGCTGACAAGCTTATGTTCAGAGCATCTATGTTCCATTCTTGTTGATCTGGTACTGGGGAGATATACAGTGGCAACTTGTGGTTAGGCATGTGGCAAACAGATCCACCTTAGGAGTGAACCATTTTTGACAGATTCCTTTGAACACTGGAGGGTGCAGTGACCACTCTGTTCATTGGATTTCAGTCCATCTGAACAGGGAATCTGCAATCACATTCAGACATCCTGGAATGTGTCTGGCATGGAGTGATATTTTAAATCGGTGACACCAGATTCTCCACAAAGGGCACACATTTCCACTGAGTGAGTGTCCCCCTGTTTGTTGATGTAGGCTACTACTATTGAGTTGTCCATGGTAACCAGGACTGTTGATTTTGGCATTGAGACCTAAAGTGTTTTAAGGTCAAGAAGACTTTTATATGTAATAACTTTTCTAAGTCTGACAAGTCCTTTGATAGAGTCTGGTCTTAAGTGAGTCCACCAGTCCAGATAAGCTACTATGGTTGTCTGTCAGGGAAGGAGCTTGTCCAGCGACTGAGAAAATTTACAGTTCTCCCTGAGGTGCCACTAAAAAGGTCCCATGTAAAGGTGACCTTCTGGGATCATCTTTTCGGTTGATG
The DNA here is from genome assembly GCA_964017235.1 of Sabellastarte sp. h YS-2021. NCBI lineage: Eukaryota > Metazoa > Annelida > Polychaeta > Sabellida > Sabellidae > Sabellastarte > Sabellastarte sp. h YS-2021. The sequence continues at coordinate 21,477,955 of OZ024939.1, read as the reverse complement.
CTAGTAACCAAACCAGCGACATCAAACATATTGTAGTCCGGGCAGACTGGCTTTTTATCCTGAAGATTGATGTCTGTAATCTTTGCCACCTTTCCCAATTGGATTTTACAAGGGCTAAGTTTAGATGGTATTCGTGTCCCATTAAAGAGAACGCTTGAGTTGGAGTCAGCTCTGACTTGTCTTAGTTTACTATCCAACCCAGAGATTCTGTCAGATTCACCACCACCTTTGTGTTGTACGAGAACTCCTCTGAGAAATGAGCTCTGGTCAACCAATCGTCTAGATATTGGTGTACTCTTATGCCTCTTTTCACTTTCTTCACTATCATGGTGAACACTTGAGCCATGGCTAGCCCCAATGGAAGAGAGGTGAATTGGTAGATTTAAGATCTATGAGCAAACCTCAGACACTTTCATGATCTTGGGTGAATTGGAATATCACAGATAGGCATCCTGTGAGGTCTATTGACAATACCCATTCCACTGTATTCACATTCAGTAAAGTTAATTTTGAAAGTTTCACCAAGATATTCACAAGCTGTGTTCGTCCTATCCTAGATTATGGGGCCTCGATCTGGGGTTTTAACAATGAAAGGCTTGGTCAACGTATTCAGGACAGAGCGGTGCGCTATTACTTGTGAGTACATAGATTTACTCCAATACTAGGTCTCCACTCTGAAATGGGATGGCTTAACATTAAATTTCACTTCCTCTTATGTATGTTAAGATATTGGAACAGATTAATGAAAATGGATTCTTGTCGGTTGACGAGAAAAATTTTTGAGTACGATTTCACACATATTAAAAGTGCCAACTGGTCAGGCAAAATTTTATTTATTGCTGAAAAACTCCAGATGGAAGATGTTTTAATTAAGGGTGAAACATTTGACCTTAAATACGTTCAAGAGAAACTACTCTGTCTTATGCAAGAAGAATGGGCTAATAAAATACCAACATTGCCAAAATTAAGATACTATGTGAAATTTAAATCTGACATTGTAACAGCATCCTATTTGAAAGCAAACATAACAAGAACACAGCGCTCCTTACTTGCACAATTACGACTTGGAATTTTACCTTTAGCCGTTGAAACAGATAGATATTATAGGATACCTTTAGCTAATAGACTCTGTAGGTTATGTGATGAAAATGTTATTGAAGATGAAATTCATTTTATTTGTGTTTGTAAATTTTTTGTAGAAGAACGTGAAGCTCTGTTTGAAAAAATCATATTGTGCTGCCCAGATTTTCGAAATTACTCCTTAAATGAACAATTTATACGTATCATGTTATTTGACAATAAAATTGTTGGTCAATATGTCGAAAAAAACTGGTTTAAACGAAAAAGCAGGCTCCTTTTATAATTTTAAGAGGTATAGTCCACTTTCCACACTATATATAACAGTATATTAGATTGTAATAGTGACTTATAAGCCCATCAGAGGGCTGGGTAATATTCTTTTTATTATTCCTGTTTTGTGTTTAAATGTGATTGTTACATGTCACTATAATAAATGAAAATAAAATAAAAAAAATATTTTAGAGGTATCTTTATTGATTCTGGGGTTTCCATCTTAAATTTTTCAATCGCCAGGAATTAATTTAGCCTGCTTAAGTCTATGACTGGTCTCAATTTGTGCGACTGTAAAATCCAAGAGACTTTGTCTTTGGACTAGTTCTATGGCTTGTTTGTTCAGGAAAGTGGATACGGGAGGCCAGGGCCAGGTAGCTGTGTTGGTCTTTGTATCCTTGTATGATCAAAGGATGTCTGATTAGCCTCGGCTTGAGGGGAAATGGAAGAATGTAACCACTTGTAATAATGTTTAACAAAGCACAAATCAAGCACTTTATTTGTAACATAATTATGATCACCTTTTCCTGCCTCCCTACATGTGTGGCAATAGTTATGCAAATCAAATGAATTACAGAAGTGACGTTATTTCAGGGGTCTTGGCTTATGATTTCCTGCTTTGGAAGCCGACATATTTATATCTGACAGAATAATATCCTAACACAAAATACAGCAAGAGTCTGATTTTTTAGGCAATAAAAATTTGTCAGAACACTAAAGATTAACACATAAAATATCTGTAAACCACAGAATTACACTTTATATATACACTGAAAAAACCTAAAAGTTGCTGTGTTGTGGCCAACGAGAAGAAGGAAGTAATGTGTATGCTCACTATCCATGCCACTAATTATGTAGGGTACAACTAAACCTCGGCTCTGTCATTCAAACTCTTTTTGCAAGAGTAGGCTATGTTAGAAGCAGCCTCCCAAGATAAGCACTGAGTCCCAGATGGTAAGTTAATGGAGCACAATAAAACATCTTATTAAAGCCTAGAATTTTTACACAATCATGTAAAAAGAATTTGCAAATTTAATAAGTAAATTAACTTTTTATAAGTTAATACCCTATCCAATGGACAATAGCTTATCCGGTCGGCGCAGACCGGCCCGCCAAACGTCAGAAAAAGACGTCCTGTGTTTCCACCGGCCAGGCCGGTCCAGTGCTGTGCACTCGCCAGGTGGCGTGTAGTACTTCCTTCCTGTCTAGACAGCGTGACGTCATAGCATCTTTTTCGTTGTCTAAACCAATTAGACCCCTAGTAAGCTGAAAGCGGGGTCGGTGGGAGGGCCTTGTGTGTCCATTGGATAGGGTATTAACTTATAAAAATTTAATTTACTTATTAAATTTGCAATTTTATTGCGTTAATACATCCTATCCAATGGACAATAGCTGAATAACTACCGCTTGGTCGGCGGGTAAGTTACTAGGGACTAGCCTTGAACTCCTACTGGAATAATGAACCATTTCCTTTGAAGCCTGGTCAGACCTGAGGTCGGTAACCCTTAAGGCTATGGTCGAATATCATCATCCGGTTACAAAGTATTGAACCGTCAGTCGACCTTGCTCCCCCCCCTTTTTTTTACAGACCTGCTCTGAGGTAGGGGAAGAGAGGGATGAGTTCAGTCCCATAAAGTAGTCCTCCCGAAGGAAGCATGTCCAGAAAATTTTTTTTTTATTTTTTTTTTTTTTTTATAACTATATGTGCAATATATACAACTATGTGCAACTATCTACATATGTACACATCTCCTCTAGGTACTGGTCTGTTGGTGGATCTGCTGGGCAGCCACGACCGGTCCAAGATGGTAGAGCTCTGAGTCGGCCCAAGCCACATCCTTCAGATAGAATTGAGTGAAGGTATTATGAGATTTCCAGTGGCAGGCTGACAGGATCTGCTCTAAGGAAACTCCCGACTGGAAGGCCTTAGAGGCAGCAAAGGCCCTGACATCATGAGCTTTGACCTGATGCAAGGTGTGGGCCTGTTGATCCGAGAGCTCATAGCATAGGATCACTGTTTGTTTGATCCATGAGGAGATAGTGGCAGGTGATGTCTTTGTCGAAACCTTTCTTAAAGGAGACAAAAACTAATTCTTTGCCCTGCCTAAGGTCTAAAGTCCTGTCCAAATAGTAGCGCAAGGCTCTGACTGGACAGAGCGTTCTGTCAGACTTGAGGGACCTATCCAGAGTAGGAGCCAGGGCTGGTATGACCACTGGGGCTACACTCTCTGGACCTTCCTTGGCCAGCTGGTTCTTAGAAAGAAAGCTGGGGGATGGAAAAAGGGACACCTTAGCCCAGTCCGACTGGTGCCTGATGTTCCTATGCTGCCATGCATGGATCTCACTCCTTCTTTTGCCAGAACCCAGGGCCAAAAGGAAGACAGACTTGAAGGTCAGATGCTTCAATGACGCCTCCTTAAGAGGTTCAAAGGGAGCCTTTGTTAGCTGGTGTAGGACCAGAGAAAGGTTCCAGGAGGGTATACCCCTCCGCCCTTTGGGTCTATCTCTGTGGAAACTGTCTAAGAGACGGGTGAGATTATCATCTCTGCTGATATTGACTATGAAGCTACCCAGTTTATCAGCAATGGCAGATCTGTATCCATCAATGGTGCTGGGCTGCAACCTCTTGACCTCAAAGAGGTAGAGAAGGAAGTCAGCCACTGACTTTATAGGTGGAGACCTGAAGTCCACCTGATTAGAGACGCACCACTTTGTAAAAACGGCCCACTTTGCCTCATAGACTGATCTGGTTGATTTTCTTTGAGGAGCCTCAATTCTTGTTGCCACTGCCTCAGAGAATCCCTGCTCCTTAATTGCTGTGGCTCTAGGAGCCATGCATGGAGATTCAGGTTTGTCAGATTTCTGTGAGGGATCTGATTGAACGGCTGTGTTAAGAGATTGGGCCGATTTGGCAGGCTCAGAGGAATTTGACTGGACATGGCCACCAAGTCCCAAAACCAGGGCATGTTGGGCCACCCGGGAGCAATCAGAATAATTCTCTGGTACCGGGAATCCAGTAGTTTCTCCACCACTTTGCCCAAGATGGCGGTCGGTGGGAAGGCATATGCATCCAGGTCCTCCCATGGTAGAGTGAGTGCATCCACCGCTACGGCTAGGAGGTCTGGGACTGGGGAGACGAACTGAGGAAGTTTGTAATTGAATCTTGTGGCAAACAGATCTATTTGAGGCTGGTGCCATTTCTTGCATATTTCCGCAAACACTTCCGGGAGGAGGGACCACTCCGTCTGGATGGTCTGACCCAATCTGGATAGCTTGTCGGCTATAACATTCAGATGACCGGGAATGTGGCGGGCTTTGAGAGTCACTTGACGCTGGGAACACCAAGTCAAGATTCTCCACAGTAGGGCACACAGCGGGCCCGACCTCATGCCTCCCTCCTTGTTTATGTAGGCTACCACTGTCGTGTTGTCGGTTGCCACTAGGACCATCTTGCCTACACAGAGGTCCTGGAACTCTTTTAGGGCTAGGAAAACTGCTTTTAACTCCAGATAGTTTATGTCCAGTTTGCTTTCTGGCACTGACCAAAAACCCCTTGCAGTGAGCTCGTTTAAATGAGCGCCCCACCCTTCTTTTGATGCGTCTGTAAAAATTTGCAGAGCATGTCTTATTGGGTGTAGTGGTTGACCTTGCAAAACATTGCTTTCTTCTAACCACCACTGTAGGTGTGGGTGCAGGGACCTGGGTAGAGGGATGATCTTTTCCAAAGATTCCGGTACCCTCCAGTTGTTTTTGAGGTGCCACTGAATGGGTCTCATGTGGAGTCGGCCGAGGTGAACCTGTTTTTCTGTGGCTGTTAAGAGACCTATCAAGGACATAAACTGCCGGACCGGACAGGTCGGTCGGTCCAAGATAGCCTGAATCTTTGTTCTGAGATTCTGCCACCGGTCTGGTGTGGGTCTGACCCAACCGGATCTGAGGTCGAATTGGTATCCTACAAAGTCGAAGACTTGTTTTGGATCCAGTTCTGATTTCTCTCTGTTGACTACCCAGCCTAGATCCTGGCACATTTCCAGCAGATCTCTGGTGTGCTGGAGACAGACTTGGTAGGACATGGCCCTCACCAACCAGTCGTCTAGGTACTGGTGGATCCTTATACCCTTGTGCATGGCCATCAACTTTACTTCCTTGGCTACTACCGTGAACTCTAGAGGTGCTGTGGACAGACCAAATGGAAGAGCCTTGAATTGGTATGTCTGACCCTGGACATGAAATCTCAGGTATTTTCTTGATTGTTCCTGTATAGGTATGTGGAAGTAAGCGTCCCTGAAATCTACAGAGGTTACCCATTCTCCCATTTGAAGAGAAGTTCTGATGGTTTCCGGTGTTTCCATCTTGAACTTTTCCACTTTTAGAAAGGGATTTAGATTGCTCAAGTCCAGAATGGGCCTCCATTTGTTGTTGGGTTTGGGCACCAGGAAAAGTCGGTTGAAGAAACCTAGAGAGTTTGGGTTTCGTACTGGCTCCACTGCATTTTTGGAAATAAGCTGATGTAAAGCCTCCGACAGGTAGCTGTTCCTGTGGTGGTTTACATAACGGCTTATGACCGTTGGGTGTCTTGATAGGAGGGGCCTGTTCTGAAAGGGGAGGGTGTAACCCGACCTTAAGATCTGGACGATCTTGTAACTGGCCCCTAGCTTCAACCAAACCTGCCAGAAACTCTGAAGTCTGGCGCCTACAGGAGGATTTGAGACAACATTTCTGGCATTTACCACAGGTTTGACACAAGATAACAGAGTGACACAAGAAGCAAGCTTCACAGATTTTATTTTGTAATTTCTTTGAGAAAGACAAACTGCTGCCCCGGGACTTACTTCTTTCTTTTGGGAATGCCCGGGAGCAGTAGGAACACAAGGTACAACATTTAAGTCTACAAAAGTGTCTGTTTGTCTCTGCAAAGTGCTCCCGGCCAGCAGTCCTGATATCACTCTGTTTACACAATAACTGTCATTTATAGGACTGCTGGCCCTTGGCTGGTCGCGAGGAGTAGTAAGAGGCCTTGCCCTTCTGTTTCCTGCCCTGTCCGCGCTGACCAATGTTCTTCCATGCTGGTCATTCCTGTTTCCTGTTATCCCCACGTTTATCAGGACGATCATAGGGGTGGAAACGACCCTTCTTTCCAGTGTGAAGTTGCCCCTTGCTTTCAAAAGCGGCTATATCCTGTTCGGCTTGCCTGAGGGCTTCATCAGGGAAGAGCATTGGAATGTGGAGAGGTGCAGTCCTGAGAGAGGCCAAGGTATCTGGTTTAATACCTGCTTTGAGATGTGAAAGATATGAATCTCTGCGAGCCAAGGTAGTATTAGCCACTGACACGAAAACAAAATCACTTAAATGTTCTAGTGTCTTTGCCATGGCCTGCGTGATGCTGGCATTAAAGTTCATCAAAAATTGCAACTCGTCGAGTGAGCCGGTTGCTTTAGTGGAAGACTTTCCTTTGGCCATTTCTGTTTTGAGAGTTTTAAGTTGTCCCTTCATATTCTCTTGAACTCTATACAAACATCTGTTAAATCCAGCCGCCTGATTACAGATAGTTGAGGCTTCCCTAGCCGATTTCTCCCAACGTCTCAGATTGTCTTGAGAAATCTGACGGGAGGCTGGAGGCGTTGAGGAGATACCTGCCGCTTTAGCAATGCAACTCTATGTGTTGTTGATCTTTGAAGCATTGGTACTCCAGGAACTAACAGTTTTCTCACTAGTGGCATCTCCCTTCTGCTGGTCGGATACAAACCCGTACCATTTGGCCTGTGAACGGACCGGCTTGACAAATTTGCAAATTTAATAAATAAATTAAATTTTTATAAGTTAATACCCTATCCAATGGACAATTGCTTTTCCGGTCGGCGCAGACCGGCCCGCCAAACGACAGAAAAAGTCATTCGGTATGCATGCATACTGGCCGGCCGGCCCTGGTGTGCATTCGCCAGGTGTCGCCTCTAGTACTTCCTTCCTGGCCAGTGCCCGTGACGTCATAGCATCTTTTTTCGGGTCACCTAAATCTGATCCGGACCCCAAAGGACTGTAAGCGGGGTCGGTTGGGAGGGTCTTGTGTGTCCATTGGATAGGGTATTAACTTATAAAAATTTAATTTATTTATTAAATTTGCAATTTTATTGCGTTAATACATCCTATCCAATGGACAATTGCTGAATAACTACCGCTTGGTAGGCGGGTAAGTCAGTGGGGTCTTGATGGACTCAGAGTAAAAAAACTCACATACTTGCTAGCCTAGATACGCCCTGAGGACAGGGGACTACTAAGGCTAGGGTCGGTCTACAGAAACCGGAGAAACGGTCCAAGCTGACACACCTCTCCCCCCCCCCCCTTTCTTTTTTTTCAGTCCTGTCTGAAAGAGGGAAGAAGAAGGATGAGTCCAACCCCAAGAAATAAACCTCCCAAGGGAAGCAAAGCACAGTTTGTTTTTTTTTGTTTTTTTTTTGTGTGCAGAAAACTCTTAATTATATGTACACTATATACATATGTACACTTCTCCTCTCGTGTTAGGGCTATTTGTGGATCTGCTGAGCAGCCACTACCGGCCCCAGATGGTAGAGCTCTGTGTCAGCCCAAGCCACATCTTTCAGGTAGAACTGTGTGAAAGTGTTATGTGATTTCCAGTGGCAGGCTGACAGGATCTGTTCTAAGGACACTCCCAATTGGAAGGCCTTAGAAGCAGCAAAGGCCCTAACATCATGAGCTTTAACCTGATGTAATTTGTGGGATTCCTGATCAGATAGCTCATAACACAGGATCACTGTTTGCTTGATCCATGAGGAGATGGTGGCAGGAGAGATATCTCTGTCAAAGCCTTTCTTAAAGGAAACAAAGACTAACTCTTTATTCTGCCTGAGGTCTGAGGTCCTGTCCAAATAGTAGCGCAATGCTCGGACCGGACAGAGGGACCTGTCAGACTTGAGGGATCTATCTAGGGTAGGAGCCAGGGCCGGTATAACCACTGGGGCCACACTATCTGGACCCTCCTTTGCCAGCTGATTCTTGGATAGAAAGCTGGGTGATGGATATAAAGACACTTTGGACCAGTCTGACTGGTGTCTGATGTTTTTGTTTCGCCAGGCATGAATCTCACTCCTTCTCTTGCCAGAACCCAGAGCTAAGAGGAAAACGGTTTTGAAGGTCAAGTGCTTCAAAGATGCCTCTTTAATAGGTTCAAAGGGAGCCTTAGTCAGTTGATGTAAAACCAGTGAAAGGTTCCAGGACGGTATTCCCCGCCGTCCCTTAGGCCTGTCTCTATGGAAACTATCCAGGAGACGAGTGAGATTTTGGTCCTTACCCATGTCTATGGGTGAACTGCCCAACTTGTCCGCAATAGCAGACCTGTATCCATCAATGGTACTGGGCTGTAGTTTCCTGTCCTGGAACAGGAACAGAAGAAAGTCAGCCACTGAGTTTATAGGGGGTGCCCTGAAGTCCACCTGATTTGTGTCGCACCACTTTGTAAAAATGGTCCACTTTGCTTCATAGACGGACCGGGTGGATCTTCTCTGAGGAGCCTCAATTCTCTCTGCCACATCCTTAGAGAATCCTTGTTTCTTAATTGCTGTGGCTCTAGGAGCCATGCGTGGAGATTCAGATTCGACAGATTCCTGTGAGGGATCTGGTTGAAAGGCTGTGTGAGCAGGTTGGGCAGAAACGGTAGGCTCACTGGGACTTGACTGGACATGGCTACCAGGTCCCAGAACCAGGGCATGTTCGGCCACCCCGGGGCAATGAGAATCATTCGCTTGCATGGGGTGCCCTGCAACTTCTCCACTACTTTGCCCAGAATGGCTACTGGTGGGAAGGCAAATGCGTCCAGATCCTCCCAAGGTAAGCTCAAGGCGTCTATGGCCCAGGCCAGGGGATCCGGCACCGGTGACACAAACAGGGGCAATTTCCTGTTGAACCTCGTGGCGAACAAGTCCACTTGAGGTCGGTGCCACTTTCTGCATATCATATGAAAAACCTCTGGTAGGAGGGACCATTCCGTTTGAATGGTCTGGCCCAGTCTGGATAACTTGTCCGCTACTACATTCAGACGGCCGGGAATGTGTCGGGCTTTGAGCGTGACTTGATTGTTGGTACACCAGGTCAAGATTCTCCAAAGGAGTGCGCAAAGAGGGCCCGACTTCATCCCTCCTTCCTTGTTTATGTAGGCCACTACAGTGGTATTGTCTGTTGCGACAAGAACTATTTTGTCTGTACAGAGGTCTCTGAACTCTTTTAATGCCAATAGAACTGCTTTGAGCTCGAGGTAATTTATATGCAGCTTGGTTTCTGGTAGGGACCAAGTTCCTCTTGCAATATGCTCGTCTAAGTGAGCGCCCCACCCTTCTTTTGATGCGTCTGTAAAGATCTGCAGAGCATGTTTTATGGGGTGTAAAGACTGGCCTGTGAGGACATTGTCTTCGTCTAACCACCACCGTAGATGTGGATGAAGAGACCTTGGTATGGGAATCCGTTTCTCCAACGATTCCGGAACCCTCCAGTTTCTCTTGAGATGCCACTGTATAGGTCGCATATGTAACCGGCCGAGATGAACTTGTTTCTCTGTGGCCGTGAGCAAACCTATCAGTGACATAAATTGCCGGACCGGGCAATCCGATAGGGTGAGCAGTTCCAACACTTTGTCTTGAAGGCTCTGCCACCGGTCCGGTGTAGGACGGACCCGACCAGCCTCTAGGTCGAATTGGTAGCCGACAAAATTGAATATTTGCTTGGGCTCCAATTCCGACTTTTCCATGTTTACCAGCCAACCTAGTCGCTTGCATAGTTCTACCAGGGCCTGAGTATGTTGGAGACAAACTCGGTGGGAAGAGGCTCTCACCAACCAGTCGTCTAGGTACTGGTGGATTCTTATACCCTCTTTTGTGGCCATCAGTTTGACCTCCTTCGCTACTACAGTGAACTCCATGGGTGCTGTAGAGAGACCGAAGGGCAATGCCTTGAATTGGTAAGTTTGACCCTGGACGTGAAACCTCAGATACTTCCTGGATTGTTCCTGTATCGGAATGTGGAAATAGGCATCCTTGAAGTCGACGGACGTAACCCATTCCCCCTGCTGGAGAGAAGTTCTGATGGTTTCCGGGGTCTCCATTTTGAACTTTTCCGTCTTTAGGAAAAGATTTAACTTGCTCAGATCCAGTATGGGTCTCTATTTGTTGTTTGGTTTCGGAACCAAAAACAGGCGGTTGAAAAACCCTAGAGATGTCTGGTTTCGCACTAATTCTACAGCGTCCTTTTGTATAAGCTGGTGCAATGCCTCGAGCAGGTAGCTGTTCCTGTGAGGATTGGCGTATTTGCTTAAGACTGTGGGTGACCTTGAAAGTCTCGGCCGGGTTTGAAAGGGGAGGGTGTAACCCTCTTGCAAAATGTGAACCACTTTCGGACCGGCCCCTAGATCCAGCCAGGCCTGCCAAAAGTTTTGGAGCCTTGCCCCTACAGGAAGATGTGAGACAACATTTCTTACACTTGATACAGGAGGGGCACAAGACAACTGAGTGACACAAGAAACACCTTTCACATGTTTTAATGAATGAACTCTTTGAGTACAACACCTTACTGGCCCGGGACTTAAATCTTTCTTTTGTGAAAGCCCGGGCACAGTAGGTACAGGAGTTACAACAGTTAAGTTTACAAGCAAACAAGTGTCTATTGTCTTTCTGAAGGTGCTCCCGGCCAGCAGCCCTGTCTGAGACTGAGTTACACAGTAATTGTCATTTATAAGGCTGCTGGCCCTTGGCTGGTCGGGTGGAGTAACTAGAAGCCTTTCCTCTAGGTTTTCTGTACCGGCCTTTCCCAATGTTTTTCCATGCCGGCTTATCCCCCTTTTTATCCTGACGTCTGTCAGCTTTCCTGTCAGGCCTATCATAAGGGTGATACCGGCCTTTGCTGCGGGAACTGCTTGAGTGACCTTTGGTTTCAAAGTTAGTGATTTCCTCCTCAGCCCTCTTGATTACTGCATCTGGAAAAAGTGTCGGGATGTGAAGAGGTGCTGTGCGGAGTGCTGCAATAGTGTCCGGTTTGATACCCGACTTCACGTGGGTGAGATATGCGTCCCGCCTTGCGAGGGTAAGGTTCCCCATGGAGATAAAAACAAATTCACTTAGATGCTCCATGGTCTTAGCAGCGGCCTGTGATATGCTCGAGTTGAAATCCATCAGATATTTAAGTTCGTCCATGGTGTGAGCACTCTTTGAGGAACCCTTCCCTTTGCAGTCAGCATGGAGATTTCTAAGTTGTTCCTGCATATCCTTCTGCACGCGGAAAAGACACCTGTTAAAACTAGCAGCCTGATTACATATGACTGAGGCCTCGCGTGCAGATTTCTCCCACCTTCTCAGCGACTCCTGGGAGATGCGTCTACCCACAGGAGGGGTAGAAGTCAAACCGGACTGGCGGGATATCCGACTGAAACAGCTGTTGATTTTTGAAGACTCTGTACACCAGCCTGAGACAGCAGCAGGGTCAGCCTTGTGGTCGGTGGCAAGACCGTACCATCTGGATTGTGACTTCGCCGTCCTCAGGAAATGGTCCATCAACAGGCCACCGGCCTCCGAACTGCGGGAGGGATACCCCTCAACCAAAGTTAAGTTCATCTTTGCTATCTTTTTACACAGCCAGTCTTCAGTCGGCATTTGGATGGATACCTTACCGGGTGTGACTGCTTTGGGTCCAGAAAATGGATTATCATCCGACCCTGTATTAGCACTGTCTAGTTCAGGAATGTCCGACCAACCCATGTACTCCCGTATGCCCTTCATCGTCTCTCTATATGTCTGTTCCTCTAAGGGAACTAGTTCAGGTTCGGCAGTACAATCCGGATCATCTGAGAGCTCTCCTTCCTCTGTGTAGAGATCAACTGCCGGTCTATCTGATAAGTCACTCATAGAGCCAGATTCACTAGAGACACTGTCCTTCCGGCTTTCGTGAAGAGGTGGAGAGCCGGTGTCGGTCACAACTCTGGAGACAGGTCTGTTAGAACGTTCCTTGCTAACCGACCGTGTCGCATGCTTACTCTTGGAGTGACGGCCGGAATCTGCCTGTGCAGAAGGTCGTTTCTGGTCGGTAGTTGAAAGGTCGGTGGGTTGATGCTGTGAAGCAGAGGAACCCTTGCTTGAATCGACGACGGAAGGCCTAGGAGGAGATCTTGATGAAGGTCGGTCGGTAGTAAGCTGGCTGGCTGGTTGATGCCCTGAGGCAGAGGAACTGATGCCAGTGCGCTTGGAAGAAATTGAAGACCCTTGTTGTGTGTCGGCAGGGAGCTGACTGGCTGGTTGATGCTGTGAAGCAGAGGAACCATTGCCAGCGCGCTCTGTAGTGGTAGACTGAGAGTCCGACTCCGGCTGGCTGGCTGCCTGATGCGAAAACGCAGAGGAGGCTGTGCCAGTGCGCCCAGAAGGTTGAAAAAATCGCTCAGTGTCCCGGGGAATGTTGACTGGTGGAGAATGAGCAGGAGTTAGCTTAACCTCTGAAGAAAAGGTCGGTTGGAAGGTCCTGGAGAGAAGCAGAGCTTCTAACTTATTAAAGCGTGAGGACCACTTACTGTCCAGATCCGCTAACTTAGCGTCAGTTGAAGAAGAATCTGATTTCTTGGTTTTCACAGAGACCTTTTCCTTCTTTTGTTTCTTTTCCGGAGGCATAGAAGAAGCTGGAGATGTTACAGTCTGTGTAGCAGGTTCATTCTGGCCAATAACCCCAATGACGGAGACAGACGTAGGGTCAACCAGTTCAGTACTTTCCTTAGTGGGGGTGGCCGTAACAGACTTCCTTGCCACACGTTTTTCTTTTTTGAACTTGTAGGAAGGAGTTGAGATCTGAGCTAACTGCTCTGGAGTAAAAGCTGAACAAAACTTACAATTTGTAGTGTCTTTGCTCTCCACACAGGGATCTTTTCCTTTATTCTTCTCGCGACAACGCGCGCAGTAAGCATGCTGGTCAAAAATTGCCATAGCATGGCCACAAGCCCCACGTTTCTGTCCCGGGGACGACATTCTGAGCTATAACCAGTAAATATCACTTTGCTATAAGCAAAATAAGAGAACTCCTCAAATATCCAGAGAAATTTACAAATTTCAAACACTGAAAATATTCGCTTGCACAACTCTCGCGCCAAACGAAAAAAGATGCTATGACGTCACGGGCACTGGCCAGGAAGGAAGTACTAGAGGCGACACCTGGCGAATGCACACCAGGGCCGGCCGGCCAGTATGCATGCATACCGAATGACTTTTTCTGTCGTTTGGCGGGCCGGTCTGCGCCGACCGGAAAAGCAATTGTCCATTGGATAGGATGTATTAACGCAATAAAATGGTCCTTTAGAAGCCCCCCTGCCTCAGAGCTGCGTGAGGGATACCCCTCCACCAGTGTTAGATTCAGCCTACCCATCTTTTTACACAACCACTCGTCGGTTGGCATATTAACTGAGATTTTTCCTGTAGGTTGAGACTGAGGCCCAGCGAAGGGGTTGTCATCAGATGCTGTGGTCGCTGTATCCAAATCAGGGATATGGGGCCAGCCCATATATGACCTGATGCCTCTCATGGTCTCCCTGTAATTCTGGTCCTCTGATAGGACCTGGTCGGGGTCAGCAGAAGCAGCATCTGGGTCCTGGTCGGACAATTCCCCTTCTTCGACGAAAATGTCCACTGGGGGCTGGTCGGAGAAATCTGAATCAGAGTCAGTGTCCATAGCCGGTGGGCTGTGAAGGCCGGCCGGTGTGGCAGACGACCTGCTGGGAACCTGATGAGAAGGTGGGTCGGTACCAGCCAGATCTGAGGTGGTCGATTTCTCCCTAAGCGACTTGCTGGTCGACTGAACTCTGGGAGCAGTCTGAGATACACCATGCAAATCTGAAGAAGGTTGCTTATCATCAGCGGATGAAGAGTGTGACTTGTCGGTAGCCTGACTCTGTGGAGAGGAACGGTTACTGGCCAAATCTGAAGGTGGTATGGCATCTGAAGGTCTGATAAACGGCTCGGTGGACTTAGCAATGCCAGGAGGAGCGGAAGAAGTAGGAGCCACTTTAACTGTTGAAAAGGTGGGTTCTTTGTCCATAGTCTTTGCAAGTAAGAGAGCCTCCAGTCTGTTAAACCTATCCGACCATTTCTGGTCGAGCTCATCAATCCTTGCGTCAGCTGAGGATCTGTGAGTGGTAGGCGACTTGGCCGGCTTCTCTGAAGACTTAGCATGTTTTGTAGGGGGTTTCTTGTCAGAAGATGAAGATTTCTTCTTCTTTGCAGAGGAACTTGAACCTGGGGACTGTACCATCCCTTGGCCATCCACAGCCCCCACTACCGTCACAGAGGACGGATCTATGAGGGTGGAACTGTTTGAGTCCTTAGTGGGAGTATCTGACGCTTTCTTTAATTCGCGCTTTTCTTTCTTCAATCTATAACTGGGGGTAGACAACTGAACACGTTGTTCCTCAGTCAAAGAATTACAAGCCTGGCAATCGTTATTAGACACACAAGGGTCTGAACCTTTTCCTTTCTCCCTGCAGCGCGTGCAGAAACAATGGCTGTCGAAACTAGCCATGATGTGCCCACAGTTACCATGTTTCTGGCCCGGGGAAGACATAACGATCTGATGGCAGTGAAATAAGAGTTCTAACAGGTCTATATACTCCCAAGATAAAGTAAGCACAATTATAAGGAACAATTCTCACCAATAACAATGAAAATCTGAAGATAAACTTCTGATGAAAATATTCCGTGCACACAAGCATGCGCCAAACGAAAAAGATGCTATGATGTCACACTGTCTAGACAGGAAGGAAGTACTACACGCCACCTGGCGAGTGCACAGCACTGGACCGGCCTGGCCGGTGGAAACACAGGACGGCTTTTTCTGACGTTTGTCGGGCCGGTCTGCGCCGACCGGATAAGCTATTGTCCATTGGATAGGATGTATTAACGCAATAAAAATATTATTTAATTATGTATTCCCAGATGAGAATTTAGCTTTACCAGTTCACATACTTTGACAGCCACAGGTATTAAAAGTGGAAAAAAGTCCAAATATTCTATGTCTCTGGACAATTGAGAGACCTCAATGTGACCTTCAAATTAAAGTTTCAGACTTTAAATTTTCCACACACGAAGATTATATGTAGAATTTGTATCTCATACAGTTTGAGACTTCTTGGACTTACCATTTCTAAGTTACAGGGCAGTATATGTGAAAATGTCAAAAAAGGTCACTCAGATGGGTGTTTATGGTCCTCATACACAGGTTAAATGTCATTTAAAGCCTTGATTTTTGGCATATGTAAAAAGAACATATTAATATATTCCAACATGAGATTGCAGCTCCATCAGTCACATAGTTTGACAGCCATAGGGTTTAAAAGTGGCAAAAAATCTATAAATTTGGTCTCTGTGGGCATTTTACAAACCTCAATGTGACCTTAAAATTACAGCTTCAGACTTCAAAGTTTTAACACACAAAGATTACATATAAAATTTATATCGAATCCAGTGTGGAACTTTTCAGATTTACTATTTCCAAGTTACAGGGCAAAATATGTGAAAAATGTACCAAAATAATCCTTAAGTGGAGTCTCTGTGGGCAATTTTGAGACCTTAAGGTGACCTTATAGTTAAAGCTACAGCCCTCGAATATTTCACAGACAAAGATTACATATGAATGTTATTTATCTAGTACAATTTAAAACTCATCAGAATTTACCACTTCCAAATTACAGAGCAAAATATGTGAAAAATGTAGCAAAAAATCCCAAAATGGAGTCTTTATGGGCCTCAGACACAATTTTATCCTCAACATAAAGTATTGATTTTCGACACATGTAAGAAAAATACATTAATGTGTTCTCATGTAAAATTTTAGCCAGATGTGCTTCATAGTTTGTGACCTAGAATGATTTAAGTGGCAATAGGTCCATTTCAGACTAAAGGTGGCCATAAGCTCTTTATTATGCAGAGTTTAATGTCACATAAAATTAGGGACCTTTCTTTGGTCACCCTTAACATGTGTACCAAGTTTAAAAACAAAATACTGAAAACAGATCTGTTTTTGAGTTATCGCAATGTACAAGGAAATTTCTACCGCGGTAGTGGTACAACGGACCTGAATAGAGTATATACCCGACTTTTGTCAGGGGGTATGATTACAGATGTATAATATAACTTAGGGCTGTGAAAGGATAACTAGGTATATAGAAACAGGCTGACTTAATCGAGTCCAAACAAACAAACTGGATAATCATAATCTATAAAAAGATTGTTTATGTCCATGTATAACATGGGTGTCATCAATTATTCAGACAGATTTGTCTATGTACTATATTTTCACATAACTTTCCATTTTTCAGATATCTTTGACATTTTACTTTCAATAAAATTGTCTACATCAACTGCCGTATTTGCTTTTTCCAAACCTCCACACTAAACTAAGGAGAAAATAATACGCAGGGTTTAATGTTTTGAAATGCAAGTCAAAATATTTCAAACCTACCTCACCCCTAATGTCATATGTTATAAAAACAAGCTATACTTACACTGGGTCTACCACCAGTAGTGGAAAAGGGAAGACCAGCAACACCTGCACTGCCTTTGAACATGCCCTGTACTCCTGGTATGAGGTTGATTCTCACCTCATTACAAGATACAGAGACAGTAGAAACACCAGTAGATGATGTACATGTCATAGGATTTGACTGGCAGACTCCTGAAGACACTGCTATACCTGAAATACACAATATTTTTCAGGTTTAAATTGTTCACTATCACTACATATAAAAGTATAAAGTCAAAGTCAAAGTTGGGGTTTTACGTCCCGTTCAACAGCCAGGGTCATATTGGGACAGGTCCTCAGAATTGCCACTTGTGGGACTCGAACCCACAGAGGTGACAGCCTATGATTAGATGCCAAACTTGCTAACCACTAGGCCACTGAGGACCTCATATATAAAAGTATAGAAAATTGGACAAGTTCAGTGCAGTGCCCGTATTTGTTTTCTCATACCAAGAAAAAAATAAAGGTGAACATGTTAGTAAACAGTGCAGTCATCAATATTACTGTTCATAATCGTTACACTCCTTACCTATCATCTAGCATTCTGCTTACTTGTAGCAATGACTGGTGTGGTTTCCTGATGTTGTGGTAGTCATGGTTTATAAAATGAAGCAACTCGGGCACTATGTCTGTTGATGCTTGTGCTTCTTGTAAACCATGCTCCTGCAAAAAAAGTTAATACATTTATGGTCAGACCACTTTCAAAATCTATATCAGTCCAGAGTTTTGAAACTAAACAAAATCTGGAATTTTGTATGCTTGTCACTAATATGGCGAAAGTTAACCGCAACTGTACATAATTTTTTTGGAACAGGAAATGTCTTTGCAAGATATTTTGAATAAACTTCCATCTTACGAAATATAAAGTTAAAATAGAATATCTTTTCCCAAATTTGTTGTTTGTTGTTTGAATGAAGTGCCAACCATTAAAAGGCCTAAAATAGTGATGTTTTGAGTAACCAATTCTTAAATATTCTTTACCTGTTTCATTACTTCTTCTACACCAAAATGAAATGCAGAATACCAGTTTACCATTCACTTTAACTTTAAAATATGTAAAGGGGAGATGCCTCAGACCAGTAAATTATTATATGAATAATAGTACAGGAGGCGTGGCTCATAATTTGAAGAACTTGAGGGTGGCTTCAGAAAAGTAAATCATTGTTCTCTAGTTACAACTGCAATGACTAAACATTTTTGTAAAATTCTCTAGTGAAAAATGCTCAAAACAAATCAACCAAAGTTAGGGTTCTCCCTTTAATGAATTGATGGACATAACTTTGGTTTTCTTGACGTTTATACAGAGGCCTATTTTTAGCTGTTTCCAATAGTTTGTTTACTCTGCATGTGGCTTCTGTTACTTGAAATTAAGCAACATCGCAAAGACGGACACCAGAAGGAAAAAGAAAAACAAGGACGCCCTGAAGAGACATATAGGCACACAATAGAAAAAGTACTAAAAAGTAAGAGCTACACATGGAAGGAGGCAGAGAAAATTGGTAAGAACTGAGATGAGTGGAAAAGTTTTGTCCTGGCCTTATGTGATTCAAATCACGAAGAGGATAGGTAGGTAGATAAGGTTCTCCCTGTTAGAGATCCAATTCAATCTAATCTACTGTTTTTTAGACATTTTCCCCACAAAGTAGTAACTTGGTGTGCTAAACTAACTAACCAAATAGGCAAAAGTGAGTTGTGGAATGTCCTAGATCAATAATTCAGCTTCATCCCCAAATGTACATACTATTAGTTGTTGCCTTTTGTTTACCTTGAATATTAATGTTTGAACTGGTAGCCTAAGAAATCAAAAATTTGTTTGTGTTCCAGTTCTAATTTTTTCATGTTCACTATCTAACCCAGTTTCTGACAAAGATGTAATAAGGTCTGAGTACGCTGAAGACAAGTTTGGTGGGATGTGGCTCTAACCAACCAATCAGCTAGGATTCTTATACCCTTGTTTTGAGTCATCAACTTGACTTCCTTGAGTGCTGTTGTGAATTCCATTCAGGCAGTGGACAGACCAAATGGTAGAGCTTTAAATTGGTAGGATTGGCCTTGGACATCAAAATGTGGGTTACATCTTGGTGTTCCTGAAGTATCATGGAATCTCCCCCCCACCCCCCACCCCCACCCCACTGCCCATCCCCGATGGTTCCCACTCTCTTTTCCAATTTAAATTCCCTGTGTTTTCCCTGTGATGTTTATATTTTTCCCTGAACAAACTGGTGAAGAATGAAAATGTCAAAATCGGTAAAAAATAAGAAAGCTATGATTACTTAAAGATTCTTATTAAATATTCTAATTTAGCGCCAAAACATCAAATGTGACCTGCGAGTCGCGACCCGCGACGCGTGAATGCAAATGGCTGTTACTCTTCAAAATCATTCTGAAGTTTTCAAATTCCCTATGTTTTCCCTGTGTTTTTCCAAAATTTTCAAATTCCCTGTGTTTTCCCTGTCTGGAATTACTTTTCACAATTTTCCCTGTTTTCCCTGTGCAGTGGGAACCCTTCACCCCATAGATCTGCCTGATGTCATTGTTTTGGGGTATGTCGAGCGGAAGGGTGAAAAAAGTGATAGAGGCAAAGATACGCCTGTTGAGAAGAAAAAGTCCTCTCACAGGTCCCTTAAGAAGACTACCAAAGCCAGCAAATCCACAGACTTCAAAGACAACCTGAAAAGTTTAGATGGCAGGTGGTTGGAAGATTTGCCCGGTTAGAAGCTATATTCTTGGCCAAGAGCTTCACAGTACCGGTTGAACCAGTCCAGAAGACTACCATTGCCACCGGTCAAATGGAAGCCACCCAGCCTTTTGAGGCTCCCGTTGCATCTACTGCCACCCAGCCTGTTGAGGCTTCCGGTGCGACTACAGAGATGCAGCCCACCGGGCAGGGTGTTAGTGGCCAGATTGCAGCCCCCTGGTACCACTGGCCAGACTGCTGCTGTTAAGAAGAACTGGTTCATGTCTCTCACCGGTACCACTACTGCCCTCTCAGAATTAACTGGACTCTGATGGTGAACACTTTAGTGACTACGTCAACCCTACCCGCATAGAAGTCTGACCTGAAGTCTGTCAGTTCATATCATAAAGAGCTACTAGATGTGGACCAGGAAATGAGTGCTGAGCAGACACATAGAGAGACAATATGTGATATGAGGTCATTCATGCGATGGAACCAGGTCCCTGAATATGATTCTTCTTCATCATCTTTGGATGACAACCCCTTTGCCGATAAAAGAACACAGCATACCAGTAAAATGTCAGTGAAGGTTCCGGTTGATGAGTGGCTTTGCTGTAAAATGGAAAA
Organism: Sabellastarte sp. h YS-2021; assembly: GCA_964017235.1. NCBI lineage: Eukaryota > Metazoa > Annelida > Polychaeta > Sabellida > Sabellidae > Sabellastarte > Sabellastarte sp. h YS-2021. The sequence continues at coordinate 21,457,755 of OZ024939.1, read as the reverse complement.
GTTAAACGTGACTGTACAGTAAGGCTACCCTTCACATTCTACTGAGACTGCCAGCTTGAGTAGAGACCAGTTTGTCAAACCACCAAAGATATTGAATGTTCAGTGAGAAGAAAGACTTTTCTTGTTCCAAGGTCCATTCCTGGACAAATGACCTGCTAGACTGAACGATAGCTTCTCCAGGATCGCAAGTAACTCACTGCCTTCAGCACCCGCCTCCACACCAGTTTCACAGGACACTTTGAGAAGCTGGAAGCAGGCTGCTTGTGATCAGAGTTACATGTGTAACCAGGCAACTAGACTTAGGCTGTGTCTTACTAAAGTTCAAGAATCCATGGTTTCAAATTTGAAGTGATTCAAGGTGACCAAAGAGATTCAAAGTGATCCAAAGGAAAGTCTACAAGTACACTAAGCCACAGAAGAGTTGTACATCTGAACACTTTTAACTGCCACATCACACAAGCAGGACTTATCTCAGGGTGTTTTCATCAATGTGGCCAACCTGACACTGGCTTGCCGGGACAGTTATATGGACTACTTGAAAGCCGACATTAGGCAGGATTTCCTCAGTGCCCTCACAACTGCACCCCTCCATATGAATGCCTTTTTCCCTGACCACCTGATCTCCAAGGCAGAGGAGATATGCCATCATGAGGACATGCATTCTGCTGGACCTTTCCACAAGAAGTCCGGTCCACCTGCCTGGAAACAGCTGAAGAGATGTGGCAAGAACTAGAGCTGAAACGATTGGGAAAATTTGGTAGCCGGGTAGTCGCTTGCATTAACCGTCGACTAACCGATTAATTGTTTCTGACGTTTAGCATGTATGAGAAATACCGAAAACGTGTCTGTTCCAGATGTAAACAAACAAAATGGCGGATCGCGAGATGCTTGAAAAGCAAGGAATTCACCAGATTATTCGATAAATTGGAAAATAATGTAATATTTTGATATTTTAAAGATAAAATACATATAATTTGCTTTAATTTGATACGTTTTAAGGTCTTAACTCGAGATTCTCATAGTTTCAACGATCGTGTAAAATCCGCTATGTGGTGATATACACAGGAAAACAATTAACCGACTTCATAATATTGGCGTCGACTAGTGCTTTGATAACCTACTAATCGTTTAGTACGAATAATCGTTTCAGCACTAGCAAGAACAGGACAGGTAGAGGCAAGGCATCTATCAACAACGTCCTCCCAAGGTGCAGAAAAATTATAAATGACAATTACTGTGTAACATGTGTGGCCTGCAAGAAGAACTGTGTACATGTGACCGGCAAGCTCCACAGTTTGGATATGGAGATAGCCAGAAAGAAGGACTGTTTGTATATGATTGACAAGAGAGAGACAGTAAATTATTTACCTGTAAACTCTTGTGCTGCAAAAGAAAGGTGAAAATCATGACACTTTTCATCCTCCAGTAATTAAATATGTGAACGACGTTTCCTGTGTAGATCACCTGACATCTGTAAAAAATGTCATAAATCTACCTGCTCGGTCAAATTTGACAAGGTAACCCACCATCATAAGCTGTCATGTAAATCCCCATAGGAATCTCTACTTGTTGGAGGCATTGCATCAGTTTATGAACAAAAATGCAGTAGAACCGGTCACAACTCAGAAATCTCTAGGGTTTTACAACAGACTATTCCTGGTTCCCAAAGCCAACAACCAGTTGAGGCTTACACTAGACCTCAGCACCCTGAACAAATTTTTAAAGACAGAGTTATTCAAGATGGAGACACCAGATACAATAAGTACCTCCCTGCGGGCAGGGGAATGGGTTACCTCCATATATTTCAAAGATGCACACTTCCACATACCGATTCAAAGTCAGTCCAGGAAATACATGTATTTTCATGTTCAGGGTCAGTTCTACCAATTCAAAGCTCTGCAATTTGGTCTGTCCACAGCACCCATAGAGTTCACGGTAGTGGCGAAGGAGGTCAAACTGATTGCATTACAAAAGGGTGTAAGGATCCACCAGCACCTAGATGACTGGTTGGTCAGATCCAGATTCCACCAAGCCTGTCTCCAACATACACAAACTCTAGTAAATATATATCAGGAGTAAGGTTGGTCGGTTGGTCAAGATGGAGAAAACAGAACTGGTCCCCAAACAAGTCTTCGACTTCGACATATTGCACGGCTAAATCAAAATTACAAAACACAAGGGTGTTGTGTAACATACTAACCAAAACTAGACGATCGCTCTAAAAGATAATGTTTTTGCATAGCAAAAACAAAGCGTCCCGAAAAGGATATAAAGGTGAGTGCTAAAGTATTAAGAAAATGCTCCGTTTCTAGCCTTATACTGTTGTGGCAACCAAAATCAGCGCAGTCTGCTCTATTTAGCACGGTTTTCAAGATATAAGCATTTTTGTGTTTTGCAATTTTTGCAAAAAATTCAAAAATTCAAAATGGCCGCTATATTTGGCGAGACAAAAATATTTTGAAAATTGGCATGGCTACTCTGCAGAGATATCCAGCAGGTAAAAACCTTTTGTTGAATTCGCTCCATCTAGCACGGTTTTCGAGATATAAGCATTTTTGTGTTTTGCAAAAACTTCGAAAATTCAAAATCGCCACCATTTTTGGTGAGACAAAAATTTTTGAAAACAAGACCACTGCCACGGTGTGTATCTCCCCCCGAGCATTAAAGGAGAAGAAATAGCTTTTCCGAGATATTCACAATTTTTCATTTTCGTGTGTGAAAGCTCTTCCAAACGTTGGTGAATGAGTTATTTGAGAAAAATTGGCTATCTGCAATACTTTTAAGAGATAAGAGATAATTTGTGGGGATTTCAATATTCATGTGGATACTTCTTCAAATGATAGTATCAAATTCCAGAACTGTTTAGAATCATGCAATATAACACAAAATGTTCAAACGGCTACCCATCTACATGGTCATATCCTAGACCTTGTTCTTACTCCTACTGATGCCAGTGTCATCTCTAATGTACGAGTTGCTGAATTTATTTCTGATCATGCTCTTGTCCTTGCTCAGCTTGACTCAGTTAATCCTCCTTCACATAAGGCAAAAGTTGTCACTTTCAGGAGGTATCATAAAATTGACATGGACAGTTTCCGTAAGGATTTGGGAAATAGCGCATTCGTAAAATGCCCTGGTGATACAGTCAGTGGTTTGTGTGAACAATACTTAGATGATTTGAGCAAATTGCTCAATAAGCATGCACCATTGGTTACTCGCACTTTTACTAAGCAAGCTACTGGTTGGCTATCTGACACCTACAGGCTGGCAAAAACCATCAGGCGACAGCTGGAACGAATCTGGCGTAAAGATAAATCTGCCTATAATCGAGCTAGACTTCGAAGACAGATTGGCCGCTGCAATTCACTGGTCAACAAAGATAAGGCAAATTACTTCAGAAACCTGGTCAAAGAAAATACCAATGACTCCAAGAAGCTATGGCAGGTCTTGCGTTCCGCACTGCACTCTAGTCCTGAAGCAGTACTCCCTTCTCATGAATCTAAGAAAGGTCTTGCTGACCGGTTTGTCACTTTCTTCAGTGACAAAATAGATAAAATCAGAAACTCATTTTCCTCTAGTGACTCATTCACTCTGCCTCCTCCACCTGATGTACCCAATTTCAGCTGCTTTAAACAAGTTTCTCAAGAGGAAATTAGAAAAATTATCATGAAGTCACCCACTAAATCTTGTTTGTTAGACCCATGGCCTACATTTCTTGTTAAGGAATGTATTGATATTTTACTGCCCTCTATCACCAGGCTTGTTAACTGCTCGTTGTCAGAAGGTGTTGTACCTGATGAATTCAAGAAGGCTATTGTAACCCCATTGATTAAAAAGTCATCACTACCACCCAATGACTTAAAAAACTACAGACCTGTTTCTGGGTTGGGCTTCATATCCAAACTGGTTGAACGTGTTGTTGCTTCTCAGTTGAATGACCATGTTAGTTTGAACGGACTGGAGAATGTCAGGCAATCTGCCTACAAACTAGGTCACTCAACTGAATCTGCATTGCTTTCAATTAAGAATGATGTTCATTTGGCTTTTGCTAAAGGTGAGGCTACTGCTGTCGTTCTCTTGGATCAATCAGCAGCGTTTGATACTATTGATCATGATACGCTACTTAATTCTCTTAGCTCCTGGTTTGGTGTGAGCGGGGTTGTCCTCGATTGGTTTAAGTCTTATCTCTCAGACCGTGTTCAGTGCATTAAGATTGGGTCAATTTTATCTGATGCCAAAAAGTTATTGTATGGTGTGCCTCAAGGCTCTGTCCTGGGGCCAATCCTTTTTTCACTCTATACTACTCCACTGAGTAAAGTCATACAGAATCATCCTGGTATTAGTTTCCAGTTCTACGCTGATGACACACAATTGTATGTACACCTCACACATAAAAATGTTGCCTCGGCCCTTGATAAGCTGTCACACTGCCTTGAAGACGTAAAGAGATGGCTCTCTACAAATAAGCTCAAGCTAAATCCAGATAAGACCGAATTCATTGTGTTTGGCTCAAAGTCTCAGCGCGAAAAACTTAATCAGTCCTTCCCGGTCAACATACTTGGTAATCTCATATCACCAACAGATGCAGTTAGGAACCTTGGTGTCTGGTTTGATTCTGATTTCTCATTCTCTTGCCATGTTAGGAAGGTCTGCAAGGCTTGTTTTGCTCATGTCCGGGATCTTAAGCGACTCCGAGGACATCTGACACATGAAGCTACTCTTATGGCTGCCAATGCTCTGGTCGGAAGTCGACTAGATTACTGTAACTCTCTGTTCAGAGGTCTCTCAGCTCTAGATCTGCGCAAACTTCAATGTGTTCAAAATAGCCTGGCCAGAATTGTTGCCAACACCACCAAGTACTCACACATCACTCCAGTTAGAAAAGCACTACATTGGTTGCCAATTAAGTACCGTTCTATCTTTAAGACTGCCATGTTGGTATATAAGTTCCTACACAGTGGTAACCCCAAATACTTTGAACCCTTCCTCATTCCCAGACATAGTGCATATAACACTCGTCGAAGTCAATCTGATGGCATATTTCTTGAGGTTCCCCACTTTGGTTCAATTTTCAAGTCTCGAAAACATTTTGGACTCAGTTTTGCGTATGACGCACCTATGATTTGGAATGACCTTCCTGATGAGGTCCGCTCTGCAAACTCACTTGCCTCTTTCAGGTCAAAGTTGAAGTCATACCTCTTTGGAAAAGCATACCCACCCTAAATTTCCAATCTCCTTTCTGCTTTCTCCGCGGTGCTGACCCCTGCAATGTCTCTGGTTTTTGAATATTGAACAATGTTTTTGTGTGATGCGCCTTAGAGTCTGTCTTTTGACAGAGATTAAGCGCTATAAAAGTGCTATTAGAATTAGAATTAGAATTAGAATAATTCGCATTTACTCCCAAAAGTAGATGCACGGATTAGTTGATAAAAATTGGGTATCCGCAATACTTTTAGAGATAATTAGTATTTACTCATTTTGAGTAGGTGAATAATTAGCTATGGGTCTGAAACTTCACCAAGTGAAAGCTCTCCCAAAAGTAGGTGAATGAGTTATTTGAGAAAAATTGACTATCTACAATACTTTTAGAGATAATTCGCATTTACTCATTTTGAGTAGGTGAGTAATTAGCTATGGGTCTGAAACTTTACCAAGTGAAAGTTCTCCCAAAAGTAGATGAATGAGTTATTTGATAAAAATTGGGTATCCGCAATACTTTTACAGATAATTAGCATTTACTCATTTTGAGTAGGTGAATAATTAGCTATGGGTCTGAAACTTCACCAAGTGAAAGCTCTTCCAAAAGTAGGTGAATTAGTTATTTGATAAAAATTGGCTATCTGCAATACTTTTAGAGATAATTAGCATTTACTCATTTTGAGTAGGTAATTATCTATGGGTCTGAAACTTCACCATGTGAAAGCTCTCCCACAAGTAGATGAATGAGTTATTTGATAAAATTTGGTTATCCGCAATACTTTTACAGATAATTAGCATTTACTCATTTTGAGTAGGTGAACAATTAGCTACAGGTCTGAAACTTCACCAAGTGAAAGCTCTCCCAAAAGTAGGTGAATGAGTTATTTGAGAAAATTGGCTATCTCCAATACTTTTAGAGATAATTTGCATTTACTCATTTTGAGTAGGTGAGTAATTAGCTATGGGTCTGAAACTTCACCATGTGAAAGCTCTTCCAAAAGTAGGTGAATGAGTTATTTGAGAAAAATTGGCTATCTGCAATACTTTTAAGAGATAATTCGCATTTACTCATTTTGAGTAGGTGAGTAATTATCTACGTGTCTGAAACTTCACCATGTGAAGCTCTCCCAAAAGTAGATGAATGAGTTATTTCAGAGAAATTGGCTATCTGCAATACTTCTAGAGATAATTAGCATTTACTCATTTTGAGTAGGTGAATAATTACCTACGGGTCTGGAACTTCACCATGTGAAAGCTCTCCCAAAAGTAGATGAATAAGTTATTTGAGAAAAATTGGCTATCTGCAATACTTTTTGAGGTAATTCGCATTTACTCATTTTGAGTAGGTGAGTAATTAGCTATGGGTCTGAAACTCACCATGTGAAAGCTCTTCCAAAAGTAGGTGAATCATTTATTTGAGAAAAATTGGCTATCTGCAATACTTTTAAGAGGTAATTAGCATTTACTCATTTTGAGTAAGTCAGTGTTGATTCTAGAAATTTTGAAATGTGGGGGCAGTTCCCCCCTATGTCCGAAAAATGTGGGGGCTTGGTCAATAAAAATGGGAACTTGTACCTCCGCCAAAGAGGGATTAATTTCGGAAACATTTGTCTGTCTGTATGTTTACTAGCAGGATTACACAAATGCTACTGTATGGATCTTCCTGAAAAAAAATAGAAGATGGAAACTGACCCAACTTAGATCACATTAATTTTTATTACTGCCTTGCTACCTATTATCACCGACTACCTATTATCACCGACTACCAATTATCGCCACCAGAAAATAAAACGTTCATATTTCTGTAATGGTTAAATATTTTGAAGGCTTTTTGTTGTGTATTTGTTCCATTCACTTTGGAAATAGTTTTACCTTATTTGCTAGACTTGGGATGCTATTTTGGTGAAGTTATATCTATTTGAATTCTGTCTGGCAATAATTGGTAGCCGGCGATAATTGGTAGCAAGGCAGTACTTATCTGGATCAGTGCTTGGATAAGAAAAATATCAAAGACCTGGGGCCCTATTCTACAACAATACTTAACTAGCAATATTTTTTAAAATAGAAGTGCCTCAATGAAAGACCAAATGCAAAGACCTGGGGCCCTATTCTACAACAATACTTAACTAGCAATATTTTTTAAAATAGAAGTGCCTCAATGAAAGACCAAATGCTGCTGGGGAACTCATGGCCATAGCACCCAAGTCATTAATATTCATGAGATGATATGAGGTCATAGATTTCCATTTGGATTTTCTAGCAATATTTTATAAAATGGAACCCTCAACAAAGATCTAACACTTTAAACTTGAGAACTCACAGCCATAGCTCCCAACTCTTTAATATTCATGAGAAGATATGAGGTCATAGATTTCTATTGGGGTTTTCTTGCAATATTTTATAAAATGGAAGCCTCAACAGAGATCTAACACTTTAAAAAACTTGAGAACTCACGGCCATAGCACCCAACTCATTAATATTCAGATATGAGGTAACAGACATGCTGTATGAACTGGTTCAACAGTATAGTTGTTAGTATCTGATGTTTGCATCATCCACTTTCAAACTGTAGTATCTGTTTTGTTTTCACATGAAATAACATTTTTCACTGAAAAAACGACCAAATATAGCCTTCATGATGATAAAATTAAAGGATTCTCGTGAAACGATCGGTGCCCCTCCATTCTGTAAACATGCAGGATCGTGTCTTCTACCGAACGCGCCGAATATACCGAATTGCGGGCTAGTACTAAAACTCGCGAGATATCGCGTATCCCGCACTCTAGAAGCATCACTGTAGGTGAATATTTAATTAGCTATGGGTCTGAAACTTCGCCAAGTGAAAGCTCTCCCAAAAGTAGATGAATGAGTTATTTGAGAAAAATTGGCTATCTGCAATACTTTTAGAGATAATTCGCATTTACTCATTTTGAGTAGGTAAGTAGTTACCAAACGGGTCTGAAACTTCACCTGAAATGTCACTGCAGCATATTCAAAAAAATTCCCCAAGGCTACTGCATAAACCTGCCAAATTTTAAAAGAATCCGCCTAACGGTTACAGAGTTATAAGGAAAACAAAATGCGGAGCCGCCGGAGCCTGAAGGTCTCCCATACACAAACAAGCATCCCTTGCGGGACGCTTAAATATTGCTTGTGCACAAGTTTGCTCAACGGACGGACGAGGTGCCAGAGCCCGCAGCGCCGTTGAGGTGTGAAGAATGTACGTGGTTACAGGCAAGCCTGGCACCAAACTGGAATTCACATTTTACATTTAATTAAACAGTTGCAACCATGCGGGAAATCCACCAAGTAAAAAATTAAGCATCATGAAACTCATCATCTGACATACTATCATCACTATCTTGACTCAACAGATGTCCCAAGGATTCCCTATGAGGATGTTTTCTCAACACCCTACTTCTAATGAAATCAGTAATTTTGCTGATGTCATTGAATTTGGCAGTGTATACATCAATCCCAAAACCACCCAACTGAAGATACTTGTCATTCGTGGTCAGACTTCCAGGATATGGTTTGAAGAAAACAAAAGATTGACTCTTCTTTCTTGTGACTTCCTCAAAGTTGCCAAAACCTTCCACACTCAATTTGATCAACTCTTGTTTAAGATCTCCTGCAAAAACCCCCTTTAATCTCTTACTTAGATCTCTAAGCAGACATGCTGGTCCCTCGAATCTTATCAAAGCAGCACATTCCCTTTCTTGTAACCCCTTCACTTTCTTCAATCTCACCATTTCAGATAAAGCACCCTCTACAGACTGTAGAAATATTGACTTCTGCTGCTTGAGAACATTAGAAAGACAATGTGCACTAACTATGGTTTGCTTGTTAATCTCTATACCAACATCAAAATCACGAATCTCATCAAAATGAGAGCTAAAAACACCCTGCAAAATATGCAAGACACATGCCAACCTTATCACATGTATAGTGTCTTTTCCCAATGGTGCCAATCCTTCATCAAAATCTTCTGCATCTGACTCACTTTCACTTTCATATTTCTTGTTCATATAGTCAACATACGAATCAAACATCTCATCATAGAAAGTTTGTGCCTCATCTGACAAAATGTAACATTTCTCGCAATTTTTTCCCATCTTATAAATAGTTCTAAAAATAGGCACAAAATCCTTGAGATTACCTTCCTGCAGTTGCTTCTCCTTCTGCAGCATTGTGTTGGTGAAGACCATCTTTGGTCTGCAAGACCAGAGTAAAAATCTGTCTAAAAAACCATCTCCAGCATTCAGTGCACACAGATGTCTAAGGATGTTTTCTGGTTGGATAGCGACATACATCGACATTGAGGTTCTGTCAAAGCCTCTGGATCCTGTGGACAACTGGGTGACATCCCCAACACCAGACCAAAGCTTACAAAGCTTATACAGTAAGCTAAGTTCACTGTCACCCAAAACATAAAAATAAGGGAAAAATACATTTTATCATAACTAAATGTAACATAAATTTTGCATTACACACAAAACAAAGTACACCAAAGTAACAAGTCAAACTTTAATTCATATAATCATACAAAATTTATGCATTAACACAATTAACTGGTAAAAAAAGTCATAATTTAACATTTATAATTGTAAACAATTGCAAAGAAATTATTCTGCATTACAATAATAAGTTATATAAAGCATGAAAAAGCTTTTCCTTTACGTTTGAAATTTCACCAATTACTAACAAAGTCGAAAATGAAAAAAAATTAGAAATATTCTTTCACAGTTTACTATTCTTTAACATAACTTTTTGATCAAAACATGGATCAAGTGTTGGCCAATCAATCTAATCGAATCTAATCAACAAATCGAAAGAGGGTCACGTGACATAATTAGGTTAAATTAACAGTGTATATATTTTGATCCCATCTCAGTACTTCAGATAGCAGTTCACATTGAATATATATCCATGGTACAACTTAAAAAAACAATATACATTTGCACTCTTCATTCAAGATTTTGTTCCATCTAGTATCACACACCATGCAGGGGCGGGATCCAGCTTTTAAGTAGGGTAGGGGTTTACATCAGACATACCATAACTGGGGGGGGGGGGGGGGGGGCCTTTCAAATCATTTTTACTACATATGATACATAAATGTCATTTCTGGGGAAAACAAGGGATCAAGTGTCGACCAATCAACAAATCGGAAGAGGGTCACGTGACATATATAGGTCAAATACATGTATATAAAGCAGACTTTTGGATCCCATCTCAGTAAGACATGTTGCAACACACAAGTAAAGGTTACAAACATTAGTGTTTCAAATTTGTGTAATATTTTTACCTACATTATTATACAGAAGAATACATGAAATATGTTATTTCATAAAAAAAAGCTATATACCTTTTTGCTCTTTAATTCTGTCATATTTGAGTAAAAATCTTGTGACCTTCGTCAGAAGTTACAATTCCATAGCCACTGCTCTCTTCTTGGGGTCTCTGAAGTCCAGCACTGGTGCAGTTTTCCAGATTAAGATCGCTGCCATGAGCCCCCTTGAAGTCATCCAAAACTGGTTTTATTACTCTAGCAAAGACATTGCTCTTGCCTCCCCCAGGTCCATGACACTTATCAGGAAGTGATTGATAGGGCTCGCATAATTACGATTTCTGGTGGCTACTTTGACTCCTGGGCCTGATATAGCTGCTGTTAAAGTTAACAGTGATCCAAAAACCAATTTGCGTGAACAGTTCTTTGCCTGACACCAAAGATCTATAAAATTCAGCAAATCTCCATCCATTATTTCAGACCAGGGAACTTGGACCCTATAAGCTTTTTTGTACACTTTATGAACTTCATCTGGTTTGAATCTCTTTGACAATGACATTTTGCATATTTTCAAGAAAAATCCAATAAAAAATCTAAATATCTATTTCATAATGTCCAAACCAGACAACGTCAACAAAGCACTCATTCAAAAACATTAGGAACGTTCATCCCTAACGACCGAAATTACGTCATTATGTATGTACCCATATATGTAAAAGTGCTGTTAAAGAAAAAACAAAAACACTAAATAAACTGTAAATTGTAAAATGAATAATAACATGATAAAATAGCAACAGAGATGCCCGTACCCCACAGCCTGGGAAAATAGTTTTCAACACCATAAGATACAGAAGTAGCGAAACAGTACACAGATTGCGATACCTTCAGTTCAGTATCAGTGTCCAAATAATGTTTAAGTAGAGAAAATAACATCTAAGAGAAAGAAAATGCATGTAAAGAATAAGTATCAAAACAAGACAATTCACTAAACTAAAAGTTATGAAGCTTTAAGACTTCTTTTTGATTTTTATTTGTATGGTGGAATTATGGTTTGGATGTTTTGAATATTACCCATAGATACAGATGTAGCAATACATGCTTTTATGTGGAAATGGGGCAAAACCTGTGGCTCACTTGATGCAATACCATCTGTTACAATGGGAAGTTGCAAAAGTAAAACAGTTAATGACTTCTAATATGACTTTAACGGTGCTTAATCTACATCAAAAGACACCCAAAGGTGCAACAACCAAGATTCAAGTAAAAAGATATGAGAGATATAAGAGAGATAAATAGTATGAGATATCCTCGTAGACACATAACATATCATCAGATATGCAAGATCAAAGGTCAAATCCAGGTTGCACACATATAACCCTTAATTGACCAATGTCGCTACCAAATATCAACTTCCTACACCTTATGGTTTCCAAAATATAGCCCAGACAAGGCATTACAGGTCAAGGTCACTACGGCAAGGTCAAATCAAGGTCACACAATGACGTTTTACTTCTACACACCCTAGCCAATGTCCCAACTCAGTATCAACTTCCTACACCTTATGGTTTCCGAGATGTACCCCAGACAAGATTTTATAGGTCAAGGTCACTACGGCAAAGGTCAAATCAAGGTCACGCCATGACGTTGCACACCTACACCCCCTAACCAATGTCCCTACTAAGCATCAACTTCCTACGCCTTACAGTTTCCGAGATATAGCCCAGACAAGATTTTATAGGTCAAGGTCGCTACGGCAAGGTCAAAGGTCAAATCAAGGTCAGACCATGACGTTGCACACCTACACCCCCTAACCAATATCCCTACTGAATATCAACTTCCTACATCTTACGGTTTCCGAGATATAGCCTGGACAAGATTTTATAGGTCAAGGTCACTGCAGCAAGGTCAAAGGTCAAATCAATGTCACGCCATGATGTTGCATACCTACACCCCCTAACCAATGTCCCTACCAAGTATCAACTTCCTACACCTTACAGTATCCGAGATATAGCCCGGACAAGATTTTATAGGTCAAGGTCACTACAGCAAGGTCAAATCAAGGTCAGACCATGACGTTGCACACCTACACCCCCTAACCAATATCCCTACCAAATATCAACTTCCTACACCTTACGGTTTCTCAGATATAGCCTGGACAAGATTTTCAAACTCAAGGTCACTACGGCAAGGTCAAAGGTCAAATCAAGGTCAGACCATGACGTTGCACACCTACACCTCTTAACCAATGTCCCTACCAAGTATCAACTTCCTACACCTTACGGTTTCTGAGATACAGCCCAGACAAGCTTTTTCCCGCCGCCCGCCCATCCGAACACCATGGGTGAAAACAATACCCCGACAGCCCTTAAGGGCTGTGCGGTAATAATTAGAAAAATTCACTCAAACATTCTTCATTTTTAAATATATATATATATATTGCAGAATACCATTAAATACATATAAAAACATAATTATTCATACACACACTGAAAACTACTGCAAGAATGTATTATAAAAAATTTTTTATCTCTAATAAAACAATAACTTAGTTTCAAAGCAATAATGAAATAATTACAAAAAAAAAACATTTCTATGTTAATATTGAAATTTCCAAAAAGGAACTACACAACTAGGGATTCATAAACAAGTTCACTTCCTACTTTCGTTCTAAATAAATGAACACTCACAGTATATGGTATTTGAATTTGTTACAATAACTGGAACAGAAACTGCAAGGTTATTTACAATCGAGTGAAGAAAAGCCTGAGATTTACATCAAGAGATCGTAAGTATAATTTTTCATAATGTTCTCCTGCAATATTTTTCACTGTGATAAAAAAAACGTTCAAAAAATGCAATGTTCCTTTTGTTTTTAAAACAAGATTTCCTAACACATAGACATATTTAATTCTTTTGAGGTAACAACATTTCTTATGTATACGCTGGTGATGGCCAATTGCAAATATGCATAGATCTAATTTATTATTATTTCTTCATTCATATCACATTAGATTCATATGATTACAAAGGATGCCTGGTAAACGTAACTACGTGCTGGCCTTGACAGTTAAGCATTTCCTTCTGGATCAACATATCGGGGTTCGAAACTGAAATAAGAAAAAAAAGTTCTTAAAATAATCATGGCATTTATAAATTAAAATTTACTCAATGTCTGTGAATAATTATTGTAATTTTGGGGAAAAACAGGGATCAAGTGTCAACCAATCATCAAATCTGAATAGCATCACGTGATAAAATTAGGTCAAGGACAATGACAATAACATTTGGATTCCATCATGTGACAAAAGCAACTTTTTTTGTTAAACCCATTCACTTTCATTCATACATCATACTTATCAGTATAACAGGGATCAAATGAGCTATCTTTCTTTAAAAATTAAATTTTATGGATCCAGAAGATCCAGACGGTGATCCAATTCACTCCCAAAATCTAATCAGACAGAAGGGCAAACAAACCCAGGGGAAAACATAACCTCCTTGGCGGAGGTAATAAAATTACATTCGATAACATTTTTACTATAAAATTGTACTTTCAATTTATGACTACTTTTATTTTACAGGTTCCAAACACTGAATGATCAAAAACATTCATAATAACATAAATGATGAGCAGGTGCAGAAAAAAACTAGCAGGAAAAGAAAACTGAACACACATTCAAATGAAGTAGTATTTGAAGGTACTAAATCAATTATGGAAAATGAAAAATTTTATTAATTGAAACAAAAAAATGTTCTCATAGTTAAGTATTAACATTGATTGTTAAACATTTCCTTTTAATCGATATACATATGTAATATCTCAATAATTAACTCTACATATTTACATTCAACATTTCAATATTATTTAACAAATTATACTATTTACCTTCATTAATTTCTTATTTATTCAAGCTGTCACACCTCTAATACCTTGATTCAAAATGTGTGTTTACATTAATTAAAAAATATCTTTTCCTGTAACATTTTTATTGGCAGAACATAATTCAGTACTACTGGGGCCGATTTCACGAACGGACTTAAGCCTGGTTTTGGGCTTAAGTTTAAGACTTTGGTCTTAAATTCTGTCAAAAATGTGCTAAGTCAGTGGGCTTAGACTTGGTGAATTTCACAAAGGGGCTAAGTCCATGGATTTGCTAAGTCAGTGGACTTAGATTTAAGTCCGGTTAGTAGTGGGCTTAAATTTTGTAAAGAGGACTTAAATATGGCCGCCATAAACTTTTCTCCACTTCAAAATTTGAAATGGCTGTAAAGAAAGTATAATTACACAGAACACCTCACTAAAGTAGTCTTTTGTGGCAACAAGGTTTTCCATTTCAGAACAACACTTATCCTTAAAATACATCAAATGAAGGATATATGGCACCAATATTATATTTTGAATAGATACAATAGGTCACATGAGACAGAAAACCACTGTGGTTATTTGATAAGCTTGGACTTAGCTAAGTCACCTTTGTGAAAGCCATTTTTGGAGCTAAGACCAAAGTCTTAGATTTAAGTCCCTGACTTAGCCAATAAAGGGACTTAGTTTAAGTCCTTTAGTGAAATCGGCCCCTGGATCATTCATACTGCCAGAGTGATGAATCCAAGAAAAGGCAAATTATTGAATCTGTAATGTTTGAAGGCAGTTACAGGTGAGTATTTATTATGTAAGATTGAAAAAGGAAAATGCTATAAATATGAATACTTGTAATGAATAACAAGAGTAGAGTGCCTGTGAACGGGCACTGTGTCAGCTGAGTGAGTGTTTTTGATTTGTGAAGGTGATAATGAGAGGAAAGCATAATTATCAGGGAAAGTGCTGTACAGAAGTACAGTAAATGGTAATTGAACAGCATGTTCGAAAGAAATTCCGAAGCTGACAGAAGGACAAATAAGTTGTGCCCCGCAAATGGGATTATGAAGGAAAGTAACAAGGTAATTGTTTAAGTGTAGAAAGTAGGCTAAAACATATTTAAAGAAATACTGCAAATGCAATATCCTCGTTAAGACCCTGAAGAAGGGGTCCAAGGTCAAATCCAACCTCACAAAAACATTCCCAGCCCATGATTTCCTATAGGTTGGTTTACCATCCCAAACCTCTAGGACCAATAATAAGCGAGTTATAAGCACTTTTAAGTTTGTCTGTCCTCATTTGACCTTGGAGGAGGGGTCCAAAGGTCAAATCTGACCACACCAAAAGATTCCCAGCGCATGATTTCCTATAGGATGGTTTACCATCCCAAACCTCTAGGACCAATAATAAGCAAGTTATAAGCACTTTTAAGTTTGGCTATCTTCGTTTGACCTTGAAGGCAGGGTCCATGGTCAAATTCGACCACACCAAAAGATTCCCAGCCAATGGTTTTCTATAGGTTGGTTTCCATTCCAAACCTCTAGGACCAATAATAAGCGAGTTATAAGCACTTTTAAGTTTGGCTATCCTCATTTGACCTTGAAGGAGGGGTCCAAGGTCAAATCGGACCACATCAACAGATTCCCAGGCCATGATTTCCTATATGTCTGTTTATTATTCCAAACCTCTAGGACCAATAATAAGCAAGTTATAAGCATTTTTAAGTTTGGCTATCCTTGTTTGACCTTGAAGCAGGGGTCAAAGGTCAAATTTGACCACACCAAAAGATTCCCAGCCCATGATTGCCTACAGGTTGGTTTACCATCCCAAACCTCTAGGACCAATAATATGGGAGATATAAGCACTTTTCATGACTGACAAAGAAACACCTGTGGCGGCCATCTTGTTTTTCAAAAGGAGGCCAAAAATACTCCCAGTCAAGATTTTATAATGAGGAACATATCCTGCGAATTTGAGATCTCCATCTTTTATACCCTTTGCTCTAGAGGGCCAACAAAAGTCCTGGTTTAAAGTCGAATTAACGTCCCTGGCAGCTATCTTGTTTTTCAAAATGAGGCCCAAAATATTCCCAGGCAACATTTCATGGTTATTACGGTAATATATCCTGCAAACTTAAGAAGGCTAGCTATAATATTTTTTTCGTTAAGAGCGGTAACGGTGAAATCTCTCTACACACTGCGGCTATCCAGTGGATACAATGATTTAGTCAACAGTGAGACCTGAAAGTAGCTATTGCTCAGCTATGATATGACATAGAGGTCTGCAATTTCACTATGTTATAGCTGACTAAAAATTATGTGAATAACATATTTAAACGAAATACTCTAAATGTAATAGTTTTCAAGTTACAACTGATTTACTCAACAGTGATAACCTCAAAGTAGCTATTACTCGGCTATGCAATGAGCTACTTGTCTGAATTTTTACTATGTTATAGCTGACCCAAAAGTAGGTGAACAACATATTTAAGCAAATTACTGTAAATGCAATAGTTTTCAAGTTACAATTGATTTACTCAATAGTGAGAACCTGGAAATAGCTATTGCTCAGCTATGCCATGAGCTATAGGTCTGTAATTTCACTATGTTATAGCTGACCCAAAAGTAGTTGAACAACATATTTAAGCAAATTACTGTAAATGCAATATTTTTCAAGTTACAACTGATTTACTCAGTAGTGAGAACCTGAAAATTGCAAATTTAATAAGTAAATTAAATTTTTATAAGTTAATACCCTATCCAATGGACAATTGCTAATCCGGTCGGCGCAGACCGGCCCGCCAAACGCCAGAAAAAGACGTCCTGTGTTGCCACCGGCTGGCCGGTCCGTAGTACTGTGCACTCCGCAGATGGCGCCTCGTACTTCCTTCCTGTCTAGACAACCTGACGTCATAGCATCTTTTTCGTTGTCTAAACCTCTTAGACCCCTAGTAAGTTGATAGCGGGGTCGGTGGGAGGGTCTTGTGTGTCCATTGGATAGGGTATTAACTTATAAAAATTTAATTTACTTATTAAATTTGCAATTTTATTGCGTTAATACATCCTATCCAATGGACAATTGCTGAATAACTACCGCTTGGTTGGCGGGTAAGTTACTAGGGACTTATGTGAACTCACAAGTAATAGCAAATTTTAACCTACGGTCTAGGCTGACTTCGTCAGGAGACCTATAGGCCCAGGCCTGGGTTGACCCTAAGGTCAGGAAACCCTGTAAGACCTTGGTCGGTTGCCAACAGCCGGTTACCCGGGGGCTATACCGACGTCGCCCCCCCCCCCCTTTTTTTAACAGACCTGCTCTGAGGTAGGGGAAGAGAGGGATGAGTTCAGTCCCAGAAAGCCAATAAACCTCCCGAAGGAAGCACATCATATTTTATACTATGTGCTTGTAGAACTGTTACATTATGTACATATATACAAATCTCCTCATTCTAAGGGCCACTTGTGGTTCTGCTGAGCAGCCCAACACCAAGCCCAATTGGTAAAGCTCTGAGTCAGTCCAAACCACACCCTTCAGAAAGCACTGTGTGAAGGTATTGCGACTTCAGTGGCAGGCTGACAAGATTGGATCTAAGGAGACTCCCGACTGGAAGACCTTAGAAGCAGCAAAGGCACCGACATCATGGGCTTTAACCTGATGTCAAGTGTGGGCCTCCTGATCAGAGAGCTCATAACATAGGATCACAGTCTTGTTGATCCAAGAGGAGATAGTGGAAGGTGAGATGTCTTATTGAAAACTTTCTTAAAAGGGGACAAGAACCACCTCTTTATTCTGCCTGATGTCTGAGGTCCTGTCCAAATAGTAGCACAGTGCTCTGACCGGAGAGAGGGACCTGTCAGACTTGAGGGATCTATCCAGAGTTGGGGGCCAGGGCTGTTATAACCCCAGGGGCCACACTGTCTGGACCCGCTTTGGCCAGCTGATTCTAGGATAGAAAGCTGGGTGATGGAAACAGGGACACCTTTGACCAATCGGATTGGTGTCCAATATATCAGTTTTGCCAAGCATGAATCTCACTTCTGTACTTGCCCGACCCAAGGGCCAAGAGGGATACCGTCTTGAAGGTCAAATGCTTCAAGGGGGCCTCCTTGATTGGATCAAAAGGAGCCTTAGCTGGTGCACGGCCAGTGAGAAGTTCCAGGCGGGTATGCCACTCCTGCCTTTGGGTCTGTCTCTGAGGAAACTATCCAGGAGACGAGCGAGATTTTTGTCCTTCCTGATGTTGAAAAGTGAATTTCCCAATTTATCAACAATGGGTGACCTATAAGCACCAATGGTGCTGGGCTGTTTGCCAAGCATGTATCTCACTTCTAGGCTTGCTCGAACCCAGGCCAAGAGGGAAACTGCCTTGAAGGTCAAATGCTTCAAGGAGGCCTTTAATTGGTTCAAAATGAACCTTGTCAGCTGGTGCAAAAAACCAGGGAGAGGTTCCCGGAGGGGGGTTCCCCTCCGGCCTTTGGGTCTGTCTCAGTGGAAGCTATCCAGGAGACGAGTGAGATTTTCATCCTTACTAACATTGATGGGCAAATTTCCAGTCTATCAGCAATGGCTGATCTGTAACCAACAATAGTACTGGGCTGCAACTTCCTGTCCTGAAACAGGTACCTAAGGAAGTCAGCAACTGACTTTACATGTGGTGCCCGAAGTACACCCGATGAATGATACATCACTTGGTAAAAAAGAACCATTTGCCTCATAGACTGATCTGATTGACCCCCCCCCCCCCCCCCCCCCCCCCCTTTGAGGAGCCTCAATTCTTGCTGCCACTGCCTCAGACAAGTCCTGCTCCTCGATTGCTGAGGCTCTAGGAGCCCTGCATGGAGATTAAGATTTGTCAGATTTCTGTGAGGGATCTGATCGAATGGCTGTGAACAGGCTGGACAGATTGGGCAGGCTCAGCGCGATGTGGCTGGACATGGCCACTAGATCCCAAAACCAAGGCATGTTGGGCCACCCCGGAGCAATCAGAATGATTCTCTTGCATGGGGAGTCTTGCAACTTCTCCACCACTTGCCCAATATGGCTGATGGTGGGAAGGTGTATGCTTTCAGATCCTACCATGGCATACTGAGTGTATCCACTGCTGTGGCCAGGGGATCCGGTACCGGTGACACAAACAGAGGCAACTTGTTGTTGAACCTCATAGCAAATAAGTCTATTTGAGCCGGTGCCACCTGCTGCAGATTGAGTGGAAGACCTCTGGAAGGAGAGACCACTCTGTTTGAATGGTCTGCCCTAGCCGGGATAGCTTGTCTGCTACCACATTCAGCCGGCCTGGAATGTGTCGGGCTTAGAGTCACTTGTTTCCTGGTACACCAGGTCAAGATTCCCCATAGTAGGGCACACGTGGGCCCGACCTCATGCCTCCTTCCTTGTCTATGTATGACACTACTGTGGTGTTGTCAGTTGCTACAAGTACTATCTTGTTTGAGCAAAGTTCCTGGAACTCTTTTAAAGCCAGGAAGCCTGCTTTAAATTCTAGATAGTTATGTGCAGCTTGCTTCCCGGGAGGGACCCGGTTCCTCCTGCAGTGTGCTCGTTTAAGTGAGCGCCCCACCCTTTTATTGATGCGTCTGTAAATATTTGCAGAGCATGCTTTCTTGGGTATAATGGTTGGCCTGTAAGTACATCGTCTTCCTTCAGCCACCATTGTAAATGGGGGTGCAGGGACCTAGGGACTTGGATCACCTTTTCCAGTGATTCTGGTACCCTCCAGTTGTTTTGAGATGCCACTGTATGGGTCTCATATGAAGTCGACCTAGATTAACTTGCTTTTCTGTAGCCGTCAGTAACCTATCAAGGACATGAATTCCCGGACCGGGCAAGCCGGTAGGGATAGCAGTTTTAACATAGTCTCTTGAAGGTTCTGTCACCGGTCCAGAGTCGGTCGGAACCGATCAGACCTGAAGTCGAACTGGTAGCCTACAAAATCAAGGTCTTGTTTGGGCTCCCGCTCTGATTTCTGTAAGTTCATCAGCCAACCCAGTGGCTGACACATTATTTACTAGTTCCTGTGAATGTTGGAGACAAGCCTGGGATCTGGCTCTCACCAACCAGTCGTCTAGGTACTGGTGGCTTCTTAAGTCCTTGTGTATGGTCACAAGTTTCACCTCCTTTGGTATCACAGTGAACTCCAAAGGTGCTGTGGACAAACCGAATAGCAGGCATTACCTGGATTGTTCTTGTATAGGTATATGGGAGTAAGTATCCCTCCTTGAACATTTGTAATACCTAGGGTCCAGCTCCCAAGGCTTCCTAAGTTCCCGAAAAAGGGCTTAGTCTGGACCCTACAGGCCGATTGTGTGCCACATTTGGGACATTTGGTATTTTTGATAAACATTTTCTGTCCCTCCGGACACTGGTCCGGTCTGGTGACAATGATCCAGGTTAACAGTCTCTCTGTTCTTATTGTGGTCTGGTGGGACTGACACAACTTTTCATATTAATAGACTCTTCGCCCCGGGCCGGCATCCTGCAAGGTGCAGCATTTACAGAGCAATTGTCATTCGTGAGAAGTCTGACCCTTGGCCGGACATGACAAAATTGATTATCTCTCCAGCCAAGTCCAGCACTGATAACAGGTTGTTGAGAGATGTGATAAGGGAAGGTTGCCCGGCAGTAGGTTGGGACACTGGCATGTCACATCACCAAGACCACTGACCGGTCTAAGAATTCTCTGTAACCAAAATTAACCTTAGGCAACTCTGTCCGGTACCAGGACTCCATACCCGGTACTTAACTGTAACCAGTAATTCTCTGTAACCGGCAGAAAACTGGCAGGCTGGGGTCACCAATCAATTTTGACAGCTACTGGCCTATTTTTTTTTTTTTTTTTTTTTGTAACCAGTTGGCTCGCAGCATTATTCAGTAAGGACTGTGTAGCCAGCACCCTGTTAGTAGACTTGTAACCCGTAGGTTGAAGCAAGTGTACTAGGCTGTGTAGCCAATACCAGTTGGTACACTGTGTAACCATTTGTTGAAGCAAGTGTACTAGGCTGTGTAGCCAGTACCAGCCGGTACACTGTGTAATCAGTTGTTGAAGCAAGTGTACTAGGCTGTGTAGCCAGTACCAGCCGGTACACTCTGTAACCAGTTGTTGAGGCAAGTGTACACGGCTGTGTAGCCAGTACCAGCCGGTACACTCTGTAACAGTTGTAGCCAGTAATAAAAAAAAAAAACTGTAACTGGCAAGAAACTGGCAGGCTGGGGTCAGCAACGAATTTAGACATCAACTGGTCTATATTTAGTCAGCTTATGTAACTAGTTGGGTGAAAAAACAGCACAGTAAGGACTGTGTAGCCAGTGCCCTGCCGGTAGACTTGTAACCGGTAGGTTGAAGCCATATGTAGCCAATTGCTAAAAGAAGGGTACAAGGCTGTATAGCCGGTACCGGCCAGTACACTCTGTAATCAGTTGTTGAGGCAAGTGTACAAGGCTGTGTAGCCGGTACAGGTCGGTACACTCTGTAACTAGTTGTTGAGGCAAGGGTATAAAGGCTGTGTAGCCAGTATTGGTCGGTACACTCTGTAACCAGTTGATGAAGCAAGTGTACAAGGCTGTGTAGTCGGTAACCCATTGCTAAAGCAATTTTACAACTATATTTTGTGTTGAATTCAGCTGGCTGTAGGTTTCCTCCATTAATAAAAGTTTTGTTTGAACGCACGTCTTAATTGTAGATTTGACAGTTGCTGGGAAAGCCCTTGTGAGCTATATTTAGAAACGAATGTTGGTCGGTGTATCATGTGACCAGGGAGGGGCAACGTGATTGGCTGAGAAGAAATGACGATCAGCTTCGTGCCCTGGTCGGTGAAGCACGTGATTAACTTCGTGACCAGGTCGGTGAATCACGTGACCAGCTTCGTGAGTTGGAAGGAAGGACGCGATTGGCTGACTGGATATGACGTCAAAGGTCACGTTCTTTTTAACTGGTCGGCCGGGTGATGCTTTAAAAGGCAGGAAAGCCTGGACCAGCGCGCTCTGAAGATTTGTAGATGAAAATTTCTTCCTCCTTTCGTGATAAAACCAGTGAACTGGCCATCCACAACCCTCACTACCGACAACAAAGCCGGGTCCACAAGGGAGGGACTGATATCACAGTAGACGTGAGATCAAACTTCCTGCACTTCTGAAGGAATTCCTTCTTTGTAGATGTACATATATATGAGCTTACCGGTCGACTAATGCTTTACAGCAAAGATGTCTGGACCAGTGCGCTCTGAAGAAATCTGAAGAATGCATCTCTTGCTGCTGATGTACATATATATAAGCTTACCGGTCGACTAATGCTTAAAAGCAAAGATGTCTGGACCAGTGCGCTCTGAAGAAATCTGAAGAATTCATCTCTTGCTTCTGATGAAGAAACACTGAATACTCGAGCTATTCTGGTGTGACTGATGCTATACAGCAGAGAAGTCGGTACCAGTGCGCTCTGAAGATGAAGAATGCATCTTGCTGGGGGAATTCCTTCTTAACAGTGTTCAAAACTACGTAGACTGAAGTTTCCCGTGATTTCTACTTGTAGTAATAGAAAAGACGTTTCTGTGGTGATTGTAGCTGGAAGGTCACAGCAGGTACATTCAAACAAAAAACACGGATAAAAATACCTTGTAAGTAGTATATCCATTATATTTCTAAATATTGTCGATCTGCCCCTAACAACACAATTGTTGAATGGGAGGAAACTAGAAAATGGCTGCCTTCATATTCTCGTAGATTACTGCCCTATCATCAACACTAAATTGAGTCAACTAGGGAGCGTTTCCAGCAGATTTCTCGATGTATATCCGTGCTTGATATGAAGGTAACACTTTTACAATAAATTATTTGCAAATAAAGTATGAAATCCATCATAATGCACACTTTCCTTTAAAAAATCTGGAGATTGTGAAAACACGTCTGCACAGTACACTCGCCAAACGAAAAAGATGCTATGACGTCAGGTTGTCTAGACAGGAAGGAAGTACGAGGCGCCATCTGGGGAGTGCACAGTACTACGGACCGGCCAGCCGGTGGCAACACAGGACGTCTTTTTCTGGCGTTTGGCGGGCCGGTCTGCGCCGACCGGATTAGCAATTGTCCATTGGATAGGATGTATTAACGCAATAAAATAGCTATTGCTCAGCTATGCCATGAGCTATAGGTCTCTAATTTCACTATGTTATAGCTGACCCAAAAGTAGGTAAACAACATATTTTAACAAAATACTCAAAATGCAATATCTTTCAAGTTACAGCTGATTTACTCAAAGTCAGTACCTGAAAATAGCTATTGCTCCGTTGTACCATGAGCTATAGGCCTCTATTTTACTATGTTATAGCTTACGCAAAAGTAGCTGAATAACATATTTACACAAATTTCTGTAAATGCAATAGTTTTCCAATTATAACTGATTTACTCAACAGTGATAAGCTAAAAGTAGCTATTACTCAGCTATGCCATGAGCTACAGGTCTGAAATTTTACTATGTTATAGCTGACCCAAAAGTAGCTGAATAACATATTTATATGAAATACTCTAAATGCAATAGTTTTCAAGTTATAAGTGATTTACTCAACAGTGATAACCTAAAAGTAGCTATTACTCAGCTATGCCATGAGCTACAGGTCTGAAATTTTACTATGTTATAGCTGACCCAAAAGTAGCTGAATAACATATTTATATGAAATACTCTAAATGCAATAGTTTTCAAGTTATAAGTGATTTACTCAACAGTGATAACCTAAAAGTAGCTATTACTGAGCTATGGCATGTGCAACAGGTCTGAAATTTTACTATGTTATAGCTGATCCAAAAGTAGCTGAATAACATATTTATACAAAATTCTCTAAATGCAATAGTTTTCAAGTTATAAGTGATTTTACTCATGACGGAAGTTACTGAAAAGCCCAAAAGTAGCTATTACTCACTTAGCTATTGAGACAGACACCCAAGTTACTCTCCATGTTGTAGCTATGAAAAAAGTAGCTGAATAACATATTTTAACAAAATGCTCTAAATGCAACACTTTTCAAGTTATAAGTGATTTAGTGCATGATTTCATGAATTTTAGTGCATTAAAAATTATTAAAAAAATTTATTTAAAAAAAATGAAGACAGATCCAGGTCTCATACTCACACAAGAGAATCTACCTCTGGCCTAGTACATATATGCAAGATATGAGAGAAATCCCTGCAATAGTCACAGAGAAAATTGTGATAAAGTGTTGAAATTTTCACACTTTTGGTGGGGGTACCCCCCTTGTAATGTCTCTAGCAAACAGACGAACAGACAGATTTGCATGCCTTGAACAGTTTTTCATCCTCGATAGATAAGGTATCTTTTAAAAAAAACAGCATGTCTCTAGGCCTTGTAGTTTTGGAGGAGAAGATGTTCACGCGGACGCGGACGCCCACGCCGTAGAGTGATGACATAATGTCAGCTGACTGACAAGTCAGCTGACATAAAAAGTAAGTTTTTCCAATATAACTGTATATGAAACTACATAATAAGTAATACTTTCATTTTATAATATCATGGTAAAAACTACTAAAAAGAGTGCAGAAAAACCCCTTAACTGGCCCCGAACAACATATCTAGGTACATCATGTTATTGAATAAGGTCAATATATATTTTGAATAACAAAAAAAACAAAGTTATTGAAAAGGCATGGTTGTATTAAATGCATGAACACTACTTGCAAATATTTGGGAAAAACAGGGATCAAGTGTTGATGAATCAACAATTCTAAAATCGATCACATGATTTAAATAGGTCAAGGTAAGTCACAATAATATTATAACATTTGGATCCCATCACGTGACCAAAACCATTTCATATATATATATTTCTTGTACCTTTATCTGTGTCACAAAAGACACTCTCCCAGGGATGCCAGACCTAATCCCCCTGTGGCGTATATCATACATAGATACATTACTAGTTCTTCTCTACATAAGCTGTCGCTTCATCAGAATTTTCTTAACATTTTTTCTTCTTTTTTTTTTAAATTTTATTTGTAGAAGTGGAGAAAAGGAACAGAGAAGCACCACTTACAGAGACATTTTAACTTTCTTAAATTCCAGTTCCAAGTTTGAACACGTTAATATTATAAGTTCCAATTATGTTTGTCCACAATGCAGAAAACCCATGGATATAAAGAAAATTTGCAATGCTCATGCTTCCTCTTATGGCTATGCCTGGTCTTGCGGTAGAAGGGAGGGGGGAATAAAGCACAATGTTACTAGATCAATCAGAAAAGGGTCTTGGCTTCAAAATTCAAATTTAACAATTAATGCCCCTGTTCGACCAAAGGACTAAGCCCCGATCCTGTCGGCGACCCTTAATCGTGGACAGTCGGTGAAAAAAAAGGTAAAATGGGTGGGAATACTGAATCGGTATCAAAGCCTGGGATTATTTACAGATCGGCCTCAGGAAGTCTGAGGAGGCCCCAGGCGGCCCCAAACAGTCCCCGACTGGTCTGCGACTAAGAACCGATTAAGCCAGTTTTCTGGTCAGTTTCAACCACGATCCTGTCGTACACATACCGACTGGGTCCCAGGACGCCTCAGGCCTCCTGGGACTAAGCCCCGACTAACCCCCGATTAAGTCCCGGTGTCCTCAGGCCTCCTCAGTCTTCCCCAGACCACGATGGCCAATTCTTGTTTTGCAAAATAACTGGATTTTCTGGGTATATATATAAATTCCGTGATCTAATCATCATTAATTTTATTGGAACATAGCAGGATGCCATCTTTTAATGGAAGACAGCTACAGCAACAACTTAGGGCTTTTTTAGTTTTTCTTCAGTTACAAATAATGATGTATTTGCTATTTCTACGTCCACCACAGCAACCACCACAAGCAGCACAACCACCACCAGCCATACAGAGACCTAGAAGAAGGCACAACATGTGGGTCAGGCCATGGCTACTGCAGAGAGAGGAGAGGGGGGCCTACCACAACATTATGGCTGAACTGTATGCTACAGACATTCCAGGATTCACCAACTACATGAGGATGACCCCAGAATTCTTTGAAATGATAAAGACCAGACTGGAACCACGTCTAGCCAGGCTGGCCACCAACTAGAGCTCCTATCAGTATTGGGGAGAAGTTAGCCCTCACCATCAGATATCTGGCCACTGGAGAGTCCTACACATCATTATCCTGTCAGTTCAGGGTTGGCAGATCCACCATTTCCAAGTTTCTACCAGAGGTCTGCAGGGCCATCCAGGATGAGTTCACCAGAGTGTACCTCAGATGTCTTACTACTCCAGATGAGTGGAAAGAACTGGAAAGGGAATTCAAGATCACGTGGAATGTTCCACATGCCCTGGGAGCCCTTGATGGAAAGCATGTGGCCCTGAAACCCTATGGCAGAAGGATGTTAACCAGAGAGGAAAGGATTTCCAACTACGGAATATCAAGGGGCAGGAGAGTTGTTCAGAACGCTTTTGGCATCCTGGTCTCAAGATTCAGAGTGATGTTGACCACTATTGAACTACCCCCAGAAACAGTCAGGGATGTGGTCATGACCTATGTTGTTCTGCACAACATACTTTGAACCCAGTATCAAGGTCAACATGGTGGTCAAGAGCCTGGAGATGATGATGATGATGATGTGCCTGGTGATTGTCGACTGATTGGTGGTGCTGCTGGTGGTGGTCCAGACAGAAACCCTGCTAGAGAAGCCAAAAGACAGAGGGATTACCTCAAGGACTACTTCAATAATGAGGGAGCAGTTGCCTGGCAAGATGGCAGAATATAACTCCTGCTGCAGTAACCAGTCCTTTTCAGGACTAATAACCAGTCCTTTTCGGGACTACCAAATATTTCAAAAACAATTAATAAGCTATGCTTGTTCCAAATAACCCAAACATTACCAAACATAATTCAACCACCCAACAAACAGACAAACCCAATGCCCAACATAATTCAACCACCCAACAAACAGACAAACCCAATGCCCAACATAATTCAACCACCCACCAAACAAACCCAATGCCCAACATAATTCAACCACCCTACAAACAGACAAACCCAATGCCAAACATAAGTCACCCACCCAACAAACAGACATAAATAAATGCCTTACAGAAGTCACCCATCTAACAAACAGACAAACCCAGTGCTAAACATAATTCTCAAAAGAAACACACAAAGCCAATCATAACTTTCTAAATGGAATAAATATTTCATATATTTTGAAAGCTACATCCTAATTTTACTTCATTTGGCTTTTTTGGGGGGAAATATATTTGAAACAAATGTTCTGGAAATCTTAAAATCTTTTACTCCAGTTCACAAATCTTTAGGAAATATAACCACCAAACAGGTTTCCTTTACAATGATGGGGGGTATGTTGGCAAAATAGTTTGTCAGTTCTTTGGTTTGGGTTCTGTTTGCTATTAGGTTTGTCTGTTTCTTGGATGGTGGTTATGTTTGGTATTTGGTTTGTGTGTTTGTTAGATGGGGGTTAGGTTTGGTATTGGGTTTGTGTGTTTGTGGGTTGGTAAGTATGTGATAATGCCTATGGATGGTGTAAGTGTTGGACTTTTTTATTAAAGATTTTAACCAATCCCATGGATTTTAAGCTAAAAATGGGCTGAATATTGGGAGTTTATTTTATTTATTTTTTTCTATGTCACCTTTTTTGGTTATGTGTGGTACCATGGGTTATTTGTTTCATATTTGGGGTGGTGTAGGTGTTGGACTTTTTTTTTTTTTGTGATAAGTATTTGTACTGAACTGTTATGTTTTGGGAGGGGAATTAAAATAACTTGCAGCTTGAATAATTGTTTTTGGAATATTTGGGTGGCCCTGAAAAGGGCCTGGCAGGTCAAAGACCTGCCCTGACTGGATGGCTACTGAGGAGGCTGCTGCTGTTGAGGCGGTGCTGTAGTGGTGATAGTGAAGAGTTCCGGCTGCTGCTGAGGCTGCTCAATGATCTCTGTAGATGTCAGATCTGGTAGCTGGCTTAGTATTCCACTTAAGTTGTGTCTACTGCCCTCGTCCTGTACTGTTAGAACTGATGGAGGGTTGCCAAAGCCAAGGGGGCTTGGTGTGTAGTAGACGTAACTGCTGCTAGCTGCTGCGTGGAAGTAGATGCCTGTTGAGTGGTTGTTGGCAGTAGCCCGACCCTCTGGGACTCTGTGGTAATAGTGGCTGATCTTTTTGGTAGTGCTTGACGTCTACGGTTGCTTTTAATGCTTTCAATATCTCTAAAAATTCTGCCCTTGAGGTCCTCAAACTCCTCTTGGGTCATCTTTTCAGCCTCTGATGCCACGTAGTCAAAGAAGGGCTACCTGTCTGACTTCTGCTGCAGGAAACCTGAGATCAATATCCTCATCTGGTCAAAGTGCTCGAGTATCTTGGAGTCTGTTGAAACTGGTGTAGATGTGAACATAGGTTGACTCCTACTCTCCCTGAGGACACTGGACTCGAGGTGTTCTGTATCAGTAGTAGACCAACGAGATTCGTCCTGCTTGCTGGTATTTGGACTGGCCTCGAACCCTGAACTTCTGCTGGCCCCCTTTTGTCTGATATGGGTCTTAAGGAAACCCATCTGCTTGTACACCCAGGACTGTCTCTTGGTCATCTCCCTTGGGGCTTGGCCAGATTGTAGTTTTGACAGCTTGCCATAATGCGTTCGCTGAGATTCTAACCATCTTCTGACATCAAAGGGCTGGAGCTTCAGTTCTGCAGATATTTCTGCCCAGAGAGCCTCCTTCTTCCGTCTGTCGTGGAAACGTGTATGCACCTTGTCATAGAGCTCTGGATGCTCCTTCACAAACTCCACAATTGCAGTTTCTCGGCTGTCAGTGAAAGTTGAACAGACCCTGGCTCTCTTGGCTGCCGAATGACTCTCTAAATCTTCCTCACACCTCTATTCTTCCTCGCAAGCTTCCTCAGTAAGTTCCAATCGCTTCTCAATCTCTTCTGTACCCTCCTCCATCCTTTCCTCCACCTCTCCACTTTCCTTCTCCCTCTCCTCTTGCCTCTCATCCATCTTCTTCTTTCCTCTCTTCCCTCCTTTCTCTGTCCTCATAACTCCAGTCAATAGCAAAAAAAAAAGCAAAAAAGTAAAATGTGTCTCCTAACTGTAAAATTTGCTTTAAGCTCAAGTATTATATGATATTTAAAAAAAATGAAAACCCATACAAAATAGAGACACACATCTCTCAGTAGCCAACCAGTCAGTAACAACGAGAATGTGTGCGCGGTCGCTTATATAGTCCCACACCCCCTCATTGCCTCGTTTTAATTTCCGACGCGCAAAAAACAGTCGGCTCTTAATCGGTTCTTAGTCCCAGGCCTCCTGGGGCGTCCTCAGACCGTCGCGGACTAAATTTGTGTTGTCCCAGGCGGCCTCAGGACGCCAGCTTGGATCGGCTAGGGGGGCTTAGTCCCAGACCCAGATTTCTTAGTCCCAGGACACCTGAGACAGTCTGAGGCTTCCCTGGACTAATGAAACCAATTCACTTTCACACGCATGAAACTTCAAAGATCTGTTATGAGTCGGGGACTGCCAGACAGGCTTCCTGGGACTAAGCTACGGAGGCCTGGGACTAAGGGTCGCAGGACGCCTGGGACAACATAGGACTGTGTAAATTTGGGTCTGAGGAGGCCTGAGAAAGCCAGGGACTGGACATTTTGTTGTCGGCGGGAAATGAGAATCGGTTTGGGTCGTGAGAACTATCAAACATGTTTGATTTCTCTCACGGCCACAACTGACAACTACCGACCCTTACAGGACGTCTGGGACTAAGCAAATATTTGAAACCGACCCCCAAAAACCCTTAATCAGGAGCCTTAGTCGTGTGGTGGA
Organism: Sabellastarte sp. h YS-2021; assembly: GCA_964017235.1. NCBI lineage: Eukaryota > Metazoa > Annelida > Polychaeta > Sabellida > Sabellidae > Sabellastarte > Sabellastarte sp. h YS-2021. Next base: position 21,427,585 of record OZ024939.1, on the reverse strand, counting down.
ACACCCACATAAGGAAATTATTTGTTTGACTTACTTTTGGACTACAAAATCATCTCAAAATTTAACTAGGAAAGAACTTATTCTTTCAGAACACACTGTTGTAGACTGGTTTACATTTTGTAGGGAGGTTTGCTTTGGCATTTGTATTAAAAATGAGAAAAAATTGGGGGTCTTGATGTTGTAGTAGAAATTGATGAGTGCAAAATTGGGAAACGAAAATATCACAGAGGGAAGATGGTGGAGGGTCAATGGGTTTTTGGCAGGTGTGAAAAAAATGACAGTGAAAATTGCTTCATGGTACCAGTTCAGAAACGGGATAAAGACACACTTTTAACTTTAATTCAAAATTGGGTACGACCTGGCAGTATTATCATGTCTGATTGCTGGAAGGCATACTGTGATATTCCAAAATTACCAGAAAATTATAAACATTACACTGTGAACCATTCTCAAAAGTTCAAATCTGCAGAAGAGACATGTACAAACACTATTGAGGGTATTGGCACCATTTGAAAAGATCTCTCCCACTAAGTATAAGAAAAAGCCAAGGATATGACACTTACCTTGCCGAGCATATGTGGGGGAGAAATCACAAAAGCAGTGACTTGTTCGTGCCCTTTATGCTAGATACAGTAGATTTGGTATAAGTAGAACTGCCATAAGTAGAATATTGCCATAAGTAGAATTAGTTTCTAAGTCCCAACAATTATTAGTGCAAAATATAAGGATAACTAGAAGTTCGACTTACAGAAAGTTGCCATAACTAGAACCTAATTTGATGCACAAAGTGTTACTTTTCAATGGGAATAACAAGGCATAAGTAGAACCTATAAATTTTGTGTATACAGAAATGTAAATATCCAAGAAAGAGGTGACAAAATAGTACCATTGTGACACTCTTTGCCTGATTCCTCACTTTTGTGTTATTAAGTCTGAACACCAAGCAAATAAATTTCACAGTAGAGTGATCACACAAGTATTAATTATTGCAAGAGACTTAAATTACATAGTGTCTCTAGTCCTTCATATATTTCTCAAAGTGGGTATAACTAGAAGTTGCCATAAGTAGAAGTAAATGGCTGACATTTTGCAACTTCGACTTAGACCAAATCCACTGTATATCCAAAGTTTTTAAACCCAATCATGAAGACTGAACATTGCAAATTTATTTTCTTTATTTCGACTTTGTAAATAAACAATGTGTTTTTATATATCTTTTATGACGTATATAAATTTTACGTAATTATGATGTCACATTGACGTATATGTTTAACGTCATACTTCAGAATGTAATTATAGCTGAATAACATGTGTAAAGCTTCATCAAATTAAATTTTAATTACATGTATATCTTGTGTAGCAATACTTTTAATATTAGTCATACATATAATCTAGTGCCTTATGCTCCATGTCATAACATATACATTTATTTCATTTTTTTAAGTACGATAGACATGTTTTATTACACGATATTCATGAATTAATAGCAAATAAATTATGCATAAACACCATAAATTTGAAAAACCTAACATTGTGAAATTAAGATACATATAGAGGCTTGTTTACCTGACCTCAACTGTTAGTGGTAGCCATTTCTTCCCAGCTTATCACAACCGATAAACTGTAAAATTGCAGCGAGATCACCATCTCACTGGTGTTATCGCCCTTTTGTCGATCATTTCATAAACAGCTTTTATCAAACTCTGGTCTCTCGCATTTTTTTTTTTTTAAACTTCAAAACACATGTCCACAACCGCTTTTGGAATATGAATAAGAACTCCTTCCTGCTACTGTTGCTTCTGTGAAAAAGCAAAGTATGGTTGAAAATTATGCTCTTACTATCTTAAGATGTAAGGAGTAGTATATCTGTCAATACTGGACAAACATTCCTCCTAAAAATTACTCCTAACACCTCTAAGACTTACTGAGGAGGAGACTTTTGTAACAGTATAAGAGGATTAATTGTCATAATACTAAATAGGGACAAAAAAAATCCACCCTGAGGCACTTTATCCCATTTCTAGCCATGTGTAGGAGTTTGCTCCTTTCTAGACATAAGAATCACTATACACCCGAGATCACAAAATGAAGCTTTCCTGGACATCTAACCATGTGTCCACCAGGAAAAAAACCTCATTAAGAGTGAAAAATGCACTTCTTATTCTACTGAAATCATCTTAAGAACACTCCTGTTGAGTACCAAGCTTGAAGAACTGATCAAAGCACTGCCCAAAAAAAAATCTAGGATCATTCAGGACTGTAAATGCAAATACTCTGCACACACTCCAAGGCATTACTGGATACTCTAGGAGATCCTATTAATCCTTAAATCCTTGAAGACCTCCTGACAGAGGTCCTGCTAGACAACTCCAAATGATTATATTCCAAGATTTGACATGCGCTCTGCTGCAAGAAACCCGGAGAACCTGTAATCTTGAACAAAATTCAAACAATGGGTACCTAGTTTTTATGTACCAGTGCCGGTTTCCAGCAGAAAACCTGCAGAAAACCATATAATCAAAAACTAATTTCTGAGATGAAACACAACTCCGGTCATCTGACAACCCGATTCCAGACCTTTTGGGAGGTATGGAAACTAGATTGTCTTCGGATGACGTCATGCAGGTATTTTTCTCCGTGGTATGTTTCCACTGAACTTCACCGGATAAGTTTATCGCGGAGATAGCCCAGACCTGTACTCGGAACTTCTCCATGATGAAGCATCCACAGAAAATTATGATGTCTACCTCCATGGGGAATTCCTTGTTGTCATCCTGTTCGACTGAGATGTTTGTGGTGAAAAATTGCTTCCAAATGCCTGGCTATTAGAACCCGACGTGTGATCAGCTTTTATAACAATCGAATTGTCTCTGTTCTTCAGAGTGTCTTCCTTCATTGCATAGCAACATGTAAACTGTCCCTATCGGAGCTAGTATGACTGCCGACAGTTTCAGAGTAAAAATGTACCAAATCTTCCACATTTGTGCAAAAATGTAGAAATAAAAAGGCATTTGACCAAATTTTTAACGCCTGTTTTTTAAGAAAATCTGAATTGAAGACTCCTGTTCCTCCAACAACGAAAAACAGTGCCGCCATGTTATAAAAAAGGTGGTCATTTCTAGGGGTGTTGCGGTAGCGATTTTTTCCTTCCGGTTTCACGTCTGGTACTTCCCGGTCGGTTACCGGTTAACCGTCTCTTATTTAACAAAACATGAGAACCAAATAGTTTCCATACTTTAGTCAGGAATTCTGCTAACATGACACAGATGTGTCCTCCATTCTGATTGGCTAATGACAAACTATATGGTTTGCTTTGAATTATCGCTCATTATGGTTGTTGTTTTACAGTAAAAAGCAAAGAAAAGTGGATTATTCTAATTCTAATAGTACTTTTATAGCGCTTAATCTCTATCTAATGATAGACTCTAAGACGCAGAAAGCCAAAATCAGAGATCGTAATCGTTAAATCAGGGACATTGCAGGGGTCGACACCACGGAGAGACAAAATGAAAAACTAGGGATAATCTAGGGTGGGTAAGCTTTTTCAAAGAGGTAAGTTTTCAACTTTTTTCTGAATGAGGAGAGAGATTTAGCTGAGCGTACATCATCAGGAAGATCATTCCAAATCCTTGGGGCATCGTATGCAAAGCTAAGGCCAAAATGCTTTTTAGACTTATATATTGAAGCACAATGTGGGACCTCAAGCAGCACACCATCAGATTGACTTCTGCGTGTTCTATACACACTATGCCTGGGTTTAAGGAAAGGTTCAAAGTATTTTGGATGGCCACTATGTAGAAACTTGTACACCAACAGGGCTGTCTTGAAGACAGGGCGATGCAAGACAGGCAGCCAATGAAGACTCTTTCTTACAGGAGTGATATGTGAGTATTTGGTGGTATTAGCCACAATTCTTGCAAGACTGTTCTGAACACATTGGAGCCTCCGAATGTCTAGAGCAGAGAGACCTCTGAACAAGGAATTACAGTAGTCAAGACGACTTCCCACCAAGGCATTTGCAGCTAAAAGAGCAGCTTCACGTGTAAGATATCCTCGGTAAGATATCCTTATGACATTTATTTTGTATGTAAGGTTAGTAAAATTACTTTACATTGAACTGTAAGCGGAAAACCGGTAGCTGAACTTATGACGGTTTGCAATAATTTATTTACCGTACCGGCGATACCGGTACTACCGCAACACCCCTAGTCATTTCAAACGTCCATATAAATAATTCTTCCTCTGTTGTTCCTTAATTTTGTCCTGAGAAGACATTGTCCAAACATATGCCTCACCACAGAACTCAAAAAATAGCAGAGATGCTCGTACCCCACACTCTAGGGAAATATTTTGAACACCATTAGATATAGAAGTACTGTATCATAGTGTTACGATCGAAAGTAAATATTGAAACCGGCTCCCGAAAACAAAAATTCGGTTGAAACCGGATTCGTTCGAATTAGTTTTCACCAAACTGTTGTCAAACTGTAAAATTTTCTGTGCGTGTACATGAACAATTATTTCCACTAAAATGCGGTTTATTTTATGATAAAGTCAGACATTTGGGGTATTATTTCAGTGTATATTGGGAAAATATTAACAAATAAATATATTTGAGCGTTTCTGTGCAATATTTTGTATGCTAGATGTGAAATATGTGACATTTTCGGGAACCGGTTCTTGGACTTTTGTCACCGGATTTCGTTTACATTTATATAAATCGAATAGAAACCAACTATCCGGTTTTACTTTCAGAGCACTGTCAGTTATATAAAGGTCCAAACAATGTTTAAATAGAGAAAATAACATCTAAAAGAAAGATAATGCATGTAAAGATGAAGTATTAAAACAAGATAGTTCAATAACAAGATGACAGCATTAATCAGTAAACTAAAATTACAACACTCTTGATCTACATCTGCATGGCCGAATTATGGTTTAGATGTTTTGAATATTACCATGCATACAGAAGTTAAGTAATAGTGTTGGAGCAAAATCTGTGGTTCACTTGATGAAATTCCATCTCTTACGATGGGAAGTTATAAAAGTAAAATTCTTAATAAATTCTAATATTACTTTAACAGTGCTTAATCTGCATCAAAAAACAGACCCAGACGTGCAACAAGATTTTAAAGGTCAAGGTCGCCACAACAAGGTCAAAGGTCAAATTAAGGTCACACCATGATAATGCACACCTATAACCCCTAACCAATGTCCCTTCCAAGTAAGTACAGTGTTGAAAGCGACGTAAAACCCCAAATAAACAAACTACCAAGTATCAACTTCCTACACTTTACGGTTTCCGAGATATAGCCCAGACAAGATTTTATAGGTCAAGGTCACTACGGCAAGGTCAAATCAAGGTCAGACCATGATGTTGCACACCTACATCCCCTAACCAATGTCTCTAGTAAGTATCAACTTCCTACACCTCACAGTTTCCAAGATATAGCCCGGACAAGATTTTATAGGTCAAGGTCACTGCGGCAAGGTCAAAGGTCAAATCAAGGTCAGACCATGACGTTGCACACCTACACCCCCTAACCAATGTCCCTACCAAGTATCAACTTCCTACACCTTACGGTTTCCAAGATATAGCCCGGACAAGATTTTAAGGTCAAGGTCAAGACAGCAAGGTCATACACCAAATCAAGGTCAGACCATGACGTTGCACACCTACACCTCCTAACCAATGTCCCTACCAAATATCAACTTCCTACACCTTACAGTTTCCGAGATATAGCCCGGACAAGATTTTATAGGTCAAGGTCACGAAAGCAAAGTCAAAGGTCAAATCAAGGTCAGACTATGACATTACACACCTACACCCCCTAACCAATGTCCCTACCAAATATCAACTTCCTACACCTTACGGTTTCTGAGATATAGCCCGGACAAGATTTTATAGGTCAAGGTCACTACGGCAAGGTCAAAGGTCAAATCAAGGTCAGACCATGACGTTGCACAACTACACCCCCTAACCAATGTCCCTACCAAGTATCAACTTCGTACACCATACGGTTTCCGAGATATAGCCCGGACAAGATTTTCAAACTCAAGGTCACTACGGCAAGGTCAAAGGTGAAATCAAGGTCAGACCATGATGTTGCACACCTACACCCCCTAACCAATGTCCCTACCAAGTATCAACTTCCTACACCTTCCTACACCTTACTTCCTACGCCCGGACAAACTTTTTCCCGCCGCCCACCCACCCATCCAGACACCATGGGTGAAAACAATACCCCTTAACTTGGCCTTAAGGGCTGTCGGGGTAAAAAGGTAGAAAAACTCCAAAACTTAATAAAAATCCGAAATAAAATAAATACATCCACACACTAGGATGGGCAACAAAATAATGAAGATTGTTTACTGGAGTGGTCACATGACTACTAGGGGGACATGATAGTTCACACTCACTCACTGGCCTCTTAAGGTACCTTAAAATGTTTCTCAACGTTGGCCAGTGAGTTGGATGGCACCAACATATAGCAATGGTCAGGAAATGGTAAGTGTATTTTTCGCAATAAAAGTGATGTTTTCTTAATTCTTAAATTCCATCAAAGTATTGCATTAATCACTGTGTCTTAATTTGTTGTGCCAATACCAGTAATACCAATGCACAATATTTGTGATGTCAAAAAAATGTGACATATATAAGAAATGTGTAAAAACTTAAAGTATATTGTAATTAAGATTACAATTACATATTGTAAATTTTCAAGACTCTTGGCCATTTCACCAGTGCAATGTCAGAGTTAAACTCAATAAACTATTTGGATTCAACCACGTCATACTTTTTGTCACTGTAAAACACGCTATCAATTTCTGGGAAAAAAAGAGGATCAAATGTTCACCAATGACCAAATAAAAAAATTAGGTCACACTACAAATTGGAATATAAAAGGCAGCAACCAGCAAGAGGGTATTCATTGTAATGTGATAATAAATTATACATATTGTTAGATGAACATGTCCCCCTGCTTGTTTGCACAGCATATAAATTTTCTTTATCAAAAATTAAAATTTATTTTGTCTTTGACAGTCTTTCATAATCTTAATAGGACACACGTTGCTTCATTATTTATATAATATTAATCCCTTCAAATGCGTTTTATACATAATTGTGATTTCTGGGGAAAAAAGAGGATAAAGTGTTGACCAATCAACAAATCACAAACTAGGTCAACAGTAAACATTTACATCCCATTATGTGACCAGAAATTGGAGTATATAAGGCTTTAACAAGCATGATGGTTGTTATTGCCACACGAGATCTTCTTAGAAGTACATGTCCCTGTGCTTATTTGAACCTGCTTTTTCAATCAAATTTTTATATTTTAATGTGCTTTTTTTTTTAATTTGAAGCAGACAAACATTGTTTTATTTCTCATATATTATAAATCCCTGCATATTTTTATTGGTTTTAATTCATATAACACAAAAAAATTTGACATGTGTAGGTTACAAAAGAAGTTTAGAAGTTAACAGATATAAAAGGTCCACATGGATGCTTTAAAATAGATGATAAACCAGTACAACTGTCACTGAAAAAGCCTTAAACAATTTCTGGGGAAAAGGTGGATCAAGTGTTGACCAATTAACAAATCTGAAACTAGGTCAATAATAAATATTTGGATCCCATCACGTTATCAGAACTACAGGGTGTTTACCTTCACGTCCAGAAAAATGTGCTTTCTCAGAGGCTCGAAATTATTTGATATAAATGTGTCGAGAAATTGCTCAGAGGGACGGAATTTTGAAGGGGTATTTCCCAGAAGCTTGAAATTGGTGTATAAATAGCAGCAACAAGCAAGAGGGTTTTCATTGTCACGTAAGATATTGTTAGAAGCACATCATACAGAACTTGCTTTCACATGAATTTTCATTTTAAATAATTTTTTTCTGCAAACAACCAAGAAATGACATGTCAATCTGTCTACCTGCCCACCTGTCAACCTGCCGACCTGTCTACCTGCCCACCAGCCTACTACCCACCTGTAGATCTTCATTTTACTATCACCATAAAAAAAATTACATATTCATTCCTGTCCATCCTCTATTTTTTCTTTCATCAGGAACTATATTACTTCAAGAAAAAAAAAACTTTAATATTCCTATGCCTTTCTACTTCCGGGAGGGAAATTCTGCAATCCTTCCCAGTACAAAAGTCTGTGCATGCCAGTTTGATTGGGATTAAATATTAATGAACAGCAAATATACATAAATCAAAGAATCCAAATAACACTTGATACTTGTGGTAAAATGTGTACAAATATACCGTTCAAAATTTACACAGAAAACAAGTACATGTGATCTCTGTCCCTCGCCATTTCGTACCATCAGTATATCAATAGCAATTGGCGATGGGACAGAAACTCGATCTAAAATTGAATCAAATAAAAAAAAAGTTAAATAATTTAAAATATTCAGGTACATTCTAAAACTCGGACTTCTGTCCAACTTGGACTTTTACTTGGTCAAAGCGATGATAGCGGCGATGGGGGTGCCTGTTGCTTGGATCAATGCTTGTTTTATAGAAGAGAGTGAATAAGGCCAATAGTAGTCAATACACAGGTTTATTCTTCATAGATTCATACATGCAAAATATCATCATTTGGATTATAATAGCCCTTTTTCCATCAGCAGTTGTTATATGAAAAATTACATTTGTTTTACCTCTTGTTACTAACAAGCTGGATTTTCTTTGTAGTACCACTTAAATTAATGAACATGTCTGTATATTATGTTCACTATATTATTTCAAGAATTGCAAGTAACTAACACAGACCTCTTATTTGCAATTACTGTATCACATCCCCAAATTGCATTGCAATTATAAATATTTGTAAAACTTATTCATTGCATGTAGTTTCATAGATATAAAAATACCTCCTGGCTATTGCCGCCCCACACCCCCTCCCCATTTCCAAGTTGGAGAGGAAAGTCATCGCCGCATGCTACATTAATGTTATTGAGAAAACATGAGGCTCCAAGTGGGGGTACACACGCGCGGGTGGACACAAAGATAAACGGACACGAGGATAAATGGTCCTCAGAATTTTTCAAATAAAAGTATTCTAAGCAACAAAATTGCATGAACTAAGTAACAGAATATGCTTAAATTAAGCTTATCAAGACATTTGTTATTTAGTTTATGTACTTTATAAATAAAATACCTCCTGGCCATTGCCCCCACACCCCCCCACCCCCCACCACCACCACCACCACATTGCTTAACTGGACTGTCACCGCTATCGCCGCTGGCTATCTACCCCTCCTAATTTCTTCTCAATTAAAATTAGGCAGAGGATATTTACACCACCGCTGTGTACGCAATGCCGAAAAGTCGTCTTATGTACACCACCGCTGTGTACATAAGCTACATATGGTTCCTTATGTACACCACCGTTGTGTATATTAGCCAGATAATGTCTCTTATGTACACCACCGTTGTGTATATTAGCCAGATAATGTCTCTTATGTACACCACCGTTGTGTATATTAGCCGGATAATGTCCCTTATGTACACCACCGCTGTTTATGTAAGCTACATTGAATATCTTGTGTACATATGCAAGATATTTGGGATATTTTGTGTACCACTAAAATGTAGGTAAGCTAATGTACATGGTCTTCTACACCACCTTATTGTGCATGCTATGTCAGTCCCCCTAGAAATGGGATTAGTCTTCCCCACTATTGTACTGTGGAAACTAAATTAAATTTCTTATACGCACCTTGTTGTGTACCCAGCCAGGTAAAATTTGTTACATAATTAGCCTTTTGATCCCCACAGGTCGAATAGTTGTGGCTTAACTTGGGTTGGATGACACTTAGATGATAAAGACAGTGAAGATGTGATTTTTTATTGTTTCATTATTTATTCATTATACACATGGAACAAGAATCATACAAGTAACATACATTACAAAATTAATGTACCAGGTTCTAATGGCATGAAAGCCTCTACACACGGCCATCTACACACCTTACAAAAAAGTGATATATAGCAAAAATACACAAAGAAAAACATTCTTTTTAAGATTCTATATTTCTCACTAAATGCATATCCACGGAGAGTGAACAGGACAATGTCAACTTGTTTTTGGCCTTTCTGTTTCAACTTTATAAGCATTAATCAAATATATATATTCTTGTAAAAGAGAGAAATTGCATTTATTTTCAAACTAACACTGATAAAACAGCTTTTGTTTTACTTTATATTATTGTAGTGTATTATTGCATTACTCGACAGCCGTGGTGTACATAAAGAACTGAAATACCCTTATGTACACAGCCGTGGTGTAAATAACCAGTTCGTTAAAATTAACGTCGCCGCTATCAGTCAGATGGAATCACCGCTTTTGTCTAACTTTTAGGAAGTGCCAAATATTCATCCTATTCATCTTCTTATCAAATAAACAACATATTTTTAAATTTTAAAACACCGTAGGGACCAATGAAAGAAACAAAATTGGATTAAAATGCGTAAGACCGTCGAAAACTGTCAACACAAGGATACTATCGCCGCATGTCCCATTATCGACCACTTCCTATTATCGACCAGGAACAGATATCTTGCTTTCTTAGGTCACATGACTTGCGTTTCGAATTTGCCGATCAGAGAATCGAATGTAAACAAGTTCTAAAATATTATCTCACAAAACCTTCAAAAAGATGAGGTCAAAGCAGGTATGAAATTTTAAAATATATATAAACATATTTCGAAATTGCTATAGATACTAATGCTGTTTTTTCAAAATTTTTAATGCTTTAATTTTAAAGTATTTTAAAAAAGTCTCTGTCACCAAGTGCATTTCTCTCCAGCAGAATTCTGTTTATTTTTGTTGCAAACCAAAAAATAGATCTAAACTGCTTAGAAATGCATGTGCTAAACCTGAAAAAGTGATATGGTCCTTATGCGTTCTCTCCCAGAAAGTTGAAAATTGTTTCTCAATCATTTTTACTACTTTATTTTAAAGGACGGTTTTTTGGCATATTATTTCAGAAAAATCCTGACCATGTTGTAAAAAAACGTATGCTTTATGATGCTGATCATCTGACCTTTGCATTGCAAGCTGTTCTTGAGGAAGGCCATTCAATAAGAGGCGCTGCAAAGTTGTACAATGTACCTTATACCACTCTTTGTGATCGAGTTAAAGGGAGAGTACCAATTGACAGTACCAAACCAGGTCCCTCACCAATCCTAAATCAGACTGAAGAAAAGAAATTGGTTGACCATATAATGCATATGTCCAGTATTGGTTATGGATATACCCGTGCTGATGTGATGAATATTGCTGGGGAATATTTAAGTAGTATGAACAGGCGTGAACCATCTAAGGCAATGTCAGACAAATGGTTCTACAATTTTTTGAAACGTTGGCCAGAGCTTAGTGTTAAGAAGCCTAGTGGCCTAGAAATGATTAGAGCCAGAAGTAGCACTCCTGAAATTATAGGAAAGTACTATGTTGAGTTGAGTACCATTCTGGAGAAATATGATTTGATGGGTAGACCAGAATGCATTTATAATGTTGATGAGAAAGGGATCAACAGTGAGCATAGACCACAAAATATTGTAGGTGGCCCAAATTCCAAACCACAAGCTCTCATATCCCCAAGAGGTACTACCACTGTTATTGCAGCTGGAAATGCTAATGGGAGGTCTATTACTCCCTACTTTGTTTTTAAGGGTGCTAGATTTCTCCCTGATCTCCTGAAAAATGCTGTAGCTGGATCTGCTGGCACGGTGTCAGCCACTGGATGGTCAAACAGTCAGATTTCAAAGAATACCTTGATCATTTTTTGAGGTACAGTCAGGGTCAAGGTACAAAGCTGATACTTTTTGATGGCCATAGATCACATGTCAACCCAGACACAATAGCCTGGGCAAAAAGTCATGACATTGTTCTTTTTGTTCTTCCCCCACATACATCCTGGATATTGCAGCCTCTAGATGTAGCATGTTTTGGGCCCTTTTCCCGTCAATATCATTTTGAGGCAAAGAAGTTCATGTCAGAACATCCAGGGCAGGTTATAAGTCGATACAATGTTGCCGAAATTGCCTCCCGGGCATACAGTGTAGGTCTTTCTCCATCAAACTTGAAAAATGCATTCAAGAAATGTGGTATTTACCCTTTTGACCCCAATGCCTATGATTCAGATAAAATTGGTTCCCATGCTCTGTTCAGTACCCAGGATGAAGTGGAAAATATCCCTAATTCATGCCCTGCTAACTTAGAAAAGGAGCAAGAAAATCCTGTGGAACAATTTCTGCAGAAAAAAATTATTACTGCTGAGAAGGTTAAATGTACTTTTGTTCCACCCCCAAAAAAGAAAACTTTAAGTTCTGTAATTGCTGGAAAGCCTGTGACTGAAGAGTCTGTAGTTCAAGACATCAATCTCCATCTGGCTCAACAAAAATTCTCTAAGAATACAAATCTAACTGAATTGAGTACACAAAAGAGGAAAACCCCAAATAGTTGTAAGGGAAAGGGTAAAGTAAAAAGAAGTGTAGCCAAACCCACATTTGTTCCTCCTTTTAAGGATACATCAAGGCCAGGTCCATCAGTTGTCAATCCACCAGAAAATATGTCGGATACTGAAGATGAAAATGTTGATGAAAATGACTGCTGTTGCATATGCAAAAGTTTTTATCCCCCACAAGACAAACGTTTAGATCACATAGTCATTGTAAACTGGGGTCAGTGTAGCCACTGTTCACACTGGACCCACTTGTCATTTTGTTCACCAGTCAGGGTTTTGAGGAGGCACAGCATTTTCCTGTGCTCTCATTGTGATGTGACCAATGAACAGTAATTTCCACATGTCCTGAAAGGCACTATCTTTAGTTAAGCACTAATGTCCAAAGATTTTTTTTTTCAAAGTTAGATATAAGCTTTTAAAAGTTTTGTCATTATTGTCAATGTAAAAATTGTACTGCACTGGCCCTCTAAACATCTTTGATCAGTGTAATTTCATTTGTGCTTAAATAATAGATTTCACAATTTATCATTGTCTGTCATCTGTAGTATTTTCTATATGTCTCAACCTTATAACTGCTACTTCTGGCTTTAGATGCAACCATAAGTCATGTGATCGATAATTGAAAGCAGGGTTGAGAAAAACCCGGGTTTTATGAGTATTGCCCAGCCCAGTGGGAAAACCCGGGTTTTCCCGGGCTTTACTGGGCAATACCGAGTAATACTGGACTTAATGGGTTTATTACACAAAAAGACAGATTTTAATTACTTTATAAAGAGCACTAGTGTTATTAAATGGTCTGTGACTATCAGAAATGATAATATTGTAACAGATTAAAAACTTGTTCTTACTGGGCAATATTTTAAGAGGTTATAATACTATCAGAAAAAAAATTTGTCCTAACTGGGTAATAATGGCCATTACTGGGCAATACTGGGTAATACTGGGTAATCTCTTTGGGTATTTTTATACATCCTGCAAAGTATGAATTGGTTTCACTTAAATCAGTGGACAGAATTATAACTGTATACATTAGCATATATAAACAATCAAACATGTTTGCTACTGTTGTCACTTTCAAGTATAAGACAAAAAAGAGGGGTCTATACTTGTCCCTTTCATAATTGCAATTAAACTATTTACCCCACTATTCTAGGGCTATCATCAGGTACTACTAGTATAAACTCTGGCTTGTCAGCTTAACTCTGGAAAGTGAGGCTTTCTGCACAACAAGTGTGACATAGGAAAGGAAAATAGTTATTTATGCCAATATTACCATTTCAAATCGGGATATATACAAGCCAATAAATGGATAACATAATATGACAACAATCCACTGGATGTTTGCAAAGGTATGTTGATTTATATTATTGTCGTCTTATGTAACTTCGACGCATATATAACTTCGACGTAATACATATATCATCATTTTTGAAGCATTTCCAAGGGTTTTAAAGATTAATTGCCGATGTATTTGGACAACAATTGCATATCTTGCTTGTTTATCATTCGTTTAAAATCCAGATATTTAAGAACTTTTTCAAACTCCCTCCCCACGGACATTTTCTTCCTGTCGATGGATCAAAAAAACTGGTACCGAGTGCAAAAATGCCTTACTAAACCCCAGATGAAAAGTAGGTGTTTGGCCAATGGTGTTAATACATTTGGCTCATTTAAAAAACGTAAAATTGGCATGACATATTGGTGAAAATATGTTTTAGGTTATGTCACAGAGTTGTGGCAAACACATGTTCTCCCATTTTGTATCTTTAAAAGTTTGAAATGTTTCACTGATGCCTTTGTTTAGGTTATTTCCTGCAAGGCCAAAATTGGCTATAGAAACTATACCAAAGATAATTTAAGATGGGGAATGTCACTTATAGAAAAGGGAATATGAGTTTACAAAGCCTCAAAGTTGACAGGTGTTCCTCAAACAACAATCAAAAACATAAGGAAACTGTGGAAACATACTTCCAAATTCTTCGTGAAATTTTGGAGAAGTAGGACATATTTTCTGCCCCAGGGTTAATATACAAACAACATGGACAAAACTTAGTGACTTCTCCTCTGAACATATACCCCACCTAAAATGGCCATTGGCAATCCCTTCCCTCCCTTTTGAATTTTCAAAGGCCAAAGAATGCTTGATGAGCTAACTGAAGGTGCTACCCAAGGGTCCTTAATTCACTAAAATGAATCAAACTGAGCGAAAAATCAGCTCAAATCATATCAGGATCAAGGAAAATGTTCTAAAATATCCTGAAAAATCACTTCATTAAATTTATCATGCCAAAAATATCAAACATTTGCTTTCGATGTATGATAGTTCCTCCACACATTTCACTGCTGAACTAATATCCCACCATTAATTTTAGTTTTGTGTTGCATAAAAAGCACTTCAAATCCATTAAAATATTTATGTAGAGTTTCCCATTTCTGTATATTCAGTACATATGTGTAATATATTGTAAATATTTTGTAAATTGTGAATATATTTGGCTCATTATAAATTCTCCACCACTCAACAGTTCCCCTCTTAATGTTAGAACTACCTTGAGATGATTTTTGCACCCAGTACTAAACTTTTGAAACCAAGCTTCTCATACGTTATAAAGTTCCTGTTTACAACATGGCTGGTGGACATATGATCAGAAAATGTCAAGATTTTGTGAAAATTTGCTTTTCTTTGCTGCCACATTTTAAATAATGGTGGAAAACACTTACAGAGGTCTTTACTGCTGATTTTTATACATATTTAAAATAAACTTTCTGTGATATCCTTCGTTAATACGTCGAAGTTACATGGGAACACGCTATTTATCGGCGATTTTCCCGCTTACGTGGTCGATAACTGAACGTACGAGGATACGTCAAAATGACGTTTCTGTTTCACCCATGTAAGCAAAAGAAGTCTACAAACCATGTTAGATCTACAAGTGAACAGACAGTGGTATGAAGTGGCACAGGCGTCATGCAACTTGGGAGAGTACTACCAGCAGTATAAATAAACCTAACGTCAATGATGTCATTCCTTTCAAACTTAAGAAACCTTTTCGTGCAGACAAAACAGTAATCAACAATGCATGTCGAAACGTTTGTGCTTGTATGTACTGATATATCCCGGAAATCACATGTGAAAACGCATAACAACAACGGGATCTGTAGAATTACCAAGGCAGAAACCAACAAACGCATAGGTTAGACAAATTCAACTTTTGAATGGCAGGAGAGTTACCAAGAAGCATTTGAATCCGTCAAGGAGAAGTTGGTCAATGCGCCCATTAATTTTTGGCCTATCCCAATGCAACAGACATTTTCATTCTGGATACGGATGCCTCAGGAACAGCAAGAGCTGCTGTGCATTCACAACTATAAGACAGTGATGAAAAAGTGATTAGCTATGGGGCTATATACATGTCCCGACACCGGAACAACGCAAATATTGCATAACCAGAAGAGAGCTCTTGGCTGTAGTCAGATTCACAAGACAGTCCCGTCATTATCTTTTAGGCCGTAAATTCTACCTGAGCACAGACCACAACAGCATAACTTGGCTTCCCCATTTCAAGTACATAGAGGGTCAATTGGCTAGATGGTTGGAAGAACTGAGTCAATTCGACATGACTGTCCAGTATCGACCTGGAAACAAACATGGAAACACTGATGGATTGTCCAGAAGCCCAGATGAAACCAGTTTCTGCAACTGTTACCAAGCTGGTGTTGACCTGGCAGAGTTACCTTGTCAAGGTTGTAAATTCTGTACCAGGACCCATCAGCAATGGTCTAGATTTGAATCTGATGTCAATGATGTCGTTCCTCTAGCCGTTAGAACAGTCTCTGTTTCATCAGATGAGTCGCATGTCCGTTGGATTCTCTCTTGTACAGAGGAAGAGCTGTCACAACTCCAGCGGAATGATCCTTGTTTGAAAAAACTGATTGCCTACAAACTGACATAACCCCTAGTCAAAGGGAGTTGTCTTTGTGCAGCCCAACAGTTAAGTATTTCTACCTCAATAGAAGCCGTTTAAGTTACCGAAATAGCTTATTGTGGTACTCCTGGAAGGATGTCCTTGGAGAAAAACAACTACCAGTAGTTCCAGAATGCCTAAATCAAGAAGTTTTATCCCTTAATCATAATATACCATTAACTGGACACATGGGTATCGCAAAGACGCTTCTGCGTATCCGAAAGTCTTTTATTTGGTATAAGATGTCCAGGGATGTTGAAATTTTTGTGAAATCCTGTCAGGTGTGCAACAGAGGTAAAAAAGCCAACACCAAAGCAAAAGCAGGACTCGGACAGTACCATGTAGGCTCTCCATTAGAACATGTGCATGTGGATATCCTAGGTCCATTTGCTCCAAGTACCAAAGGAAACCAATGCGTCTTGATGATTGTGGATCAGTTCACTAAGTGGCTTGAATGTTTTCCATTACCTCATCAAAATGCAGAAGAAACTGCCAGATGTATGGTTGATGGATTCATTTCACGTTTAGGATGCCCAGTGGAGATTCACACTGACCAAGGGAAAAATTTTGATGGTACACTGTTTGCAACTGTCTTTGATTTCCTCCAGATTACCAAAACCAGGACTACACCCTATAGACCATGCTCTAATGGTCAGGTAGAGCGTTATAATCATGCCTTACTGCAGCTGATTCTGTGTTTCCTGAAAAGCAATCAGAAGTCCTGGGATGAACACCTACAGCAATTAGCAGGCGCTATTCGCTCAACCATCAACAGACACACTGGATTTACTCCTAATATGATGATGCTCGATAGGGAAGTCATGTTGCCAGTAGATCTGCTGTTCCGTTCTATCAGAAAAGAAGAAACAACTTCTGCGGAATATGCTACAAAGCTACAACAAATTCTTCGTCAAGTCCACACCCTTGCAAGGGAGTCCTTGCAGTCCAGTCAAGAAAGGCAGAAGAGGGACTATGACCTGAAATTAAAAGTGACTTCGTATGAGATCGGTGATCTCGTGTATGTCCTTGATTCAGCCAGGAAAATTTGCATTAGTCCTAAATTGCAACTGGTATGGAACGGTCCATACGTTATTTCCAAGGTTATTTCACCTATTCTTTTTGAAGTAACTGACAAGAGGAAGTCATTTGTCCTACATCATGATAGGTTAAAACCTTGTGAAGACTGTTCTGTTCCTTTGTGGCTTCGCAGAAAGGGGGAGTAAGATTTTGAACAACTCGGACCAAGAAGATCCTGAAAATATAGAAGATCTATTATTGGAAAGGCTATTTGAAGCTCCTGACACTGATCTCGATACACTGAAGTACCATCAGGAAGAAACACAAATTATTTCAGATCAGGATTTGCCTAATCAGCTTGAAACATTACGAGAATCTGAACAATTGCTTGAATTGCACCCAGCAGGAGTGGTCATGAAAGGAGGAGACTGCGTCATTTACAGGACTATATTTAAGTAGTTAAGACTTAGATAAGATGGTTTGTTGAAATTTCCTAGTCAAGTGCATGAGGGTTTGATGTTAGCATGACTAGTCAAGTCCCCTAATATCAGTTTCTCTCATTTTTGTTGGGAAGTCACAAATATTGACTATCTGCTCTTCTTGCTACAGGTGTTACTATGGAAAAATCAAGAAATAAAAGTCACAGCTCACATTCTCCAACTGAGGAGTCCAGACAAACCCGTGTGTCACACCAACGAAGATCACGTTCAAGATCTCATCCCTCAGAATCACGTAGATCAACTCGTCCATCTCATCATAGATCACGTTCAAGATCTTGTCATTCAAGAGGATCTCACAGGGAAGATTGTGATAGGTCTCATTATACTAGTGCCTACGGCACTCGCACCTACACCCCACAAAACATTTCAATTCCTACAAGACACAGCAAATTATATTGTGCAGGATGTTTCTACAGCTGTTTGTCAAGGAGGAATTGTTCAGCAAGGTCTTGGTCATCCATTGCCGGGACAAGAGGGGGAGCACTGAAACATCAGAAACCTGCGTAAAAGTCTTTGGTGAGGAGTTGCCAACCTTTGACAGGGATGTGATGAAGATCCACCATCACTGTTTTAACGGGGGAATTACTCAACAGCGTAATTGGCTTGCATGTTTTCCGAGGATGATGTTTGGGTTCACTGCCATCTTGCTGCATCAGGACTGTCACCCTGAACTGGAGAAGGTCGTAGACCAGATCCTCTTGGAAACGGATTTGCCTTATACTACAGCCCCTGTTCACAGTAAGTGCAATTACAACACCCCTTATGGTCTAGAAGAGGTGGCTCGCCGGGTGGCGCAACTGAAGGACATCACCATGAAGGAAGTGCTACAAGTGACCAGCAAGAAAGCCAAGGACCTGTAAGGTCTCAAGTAAGCTGCATTACCTGTCCAACAGTGTACACCTGAATAGACGAGGATACGTAAACATTGTTTCACATTACAAATGAACTGTTGTGTGTTTTCAAAATAAAGAATCTGTTAACATTGTTCTATGTCATGAACTGTTATGGAGGAATTATCAACATTGTTCTAAGCGTTGAACTGATACGTATCTTTCAAAACGGAGAGATGATCAACATTGTTCTACATATCCAAGAAGTGTGGTCACCTAAAAATGAGAATGTTCACGTGCTCAAACTTCTCAAAGCAGAGGGATTGCCAACATTGTTCTACACATTAAAGAACTGTTGTGAAACGGTGTCTAAACAAGTCAGAGGGATTACCAACATTGTTCTACATCTCGAAGAATGGTGTACAAGCAAAAGTTCAAAGATGTGCACTAGTGAAAAAGACCTGAGGGATCTGTTTACAACAAAACCAGGGGGAATGAAGTATGTGACAAATAGCGTTTCACGACCGAAACCGGATGTCGCATAACACCTCCCCACAGGAAGTGCTTGTAACAGGAAGTGAACCCATAATCCATCAGTTGTAAGCTAGAGGTTTAACAGAAAGCATAAAAACAAGCATCTGATTCTACTTACAACAGCAGAATCCACAAGAATCTGTACAAGTAAGTGGCATAATTTGACAACAGTACACTATTAAAAACTCGTATAACTGTCAGCCACCTTTTGAAATTAAGCTACAGATATGAAATAAACATCACCTAAATTTTGCAAAAAACTTGATAAACAGCTTAATATTGTCAAAATATCATATAATTGATGACGATATCCAAAGAACAATTGGTCAAAAAGGAGACCAATTAAGTTCCATTAGGATTTATATAAGAAGATCAAATACAATCGCCACATGTTAATTGACCTAAATATACTACAAATTTGGAAATATACGTCAAAGTAAGGTTTTTGATTGCATGACTCAAGCTTGTAGAAATAATATCACTGAAGCAATTGTGCTGATGATCATGTACTAGTGACTGAAAAGAAATAAACAATAGACTAATTTTTTTATTATTTGCTGAAATGCCAGACTAGATTTTGAAAGGATTTTGAATGATTTACGGAGGAGATACTTGCCTGAATGGTTGTTTCCGTCAAGGATATGTGTTGATTGTGACACTTCGTGTGGACTGACTTTGGACTCCTAAAATAATGCATATATTTAATCACTGTGTGATTACTACAGAGTAATGTTTCCCCTGTGAGAAACCATCTGTTGCACTATTTAAAATATGCTGTATAGGATATATCACAAGGGGTAGTTGATTTATTTATTTGGGGTTTTATGTCGCTTTCAACACTGTACAGGTCATATCACGACGGGTAGTTGGAAGGGCAGAGGAAACCAGTACATACAGTTTGTTAGGGTTCTGTGCTGTAAACTGCCGACCAACGGCAAGTAACTACCAGCTTTCCTACTTGAGGCCGTGCCGGGAATCGAACCCCGGCCTCAGAGGTGGGAGGTGAGAATGTTACCACTCTGCCACCATGGCCCCTCTCAAGGAGTAGTTGAGGGGCAGAACCAAGCAATGTAAACAAATTGGTCAAGATTTTATATTGTTAACCAAATAGCATCAATAAGTAATAACCTTCTCAATAAAGGTTTAAGCCAAAATTCGAACTATTAACTTCAATGGTATGACTGTTGAAGGGATCTTACACACCAGCCATCAACCCCCATGTCATTTATTCCCTATTTTAAGGGGGTACTGGTTGCCTACTACCAACATATATATCATTAACAGGTCATCAAGAATGTGGCTCAGCCTTTGTTAGGTTGAAAATTGTCTAGATGTGAAAAAAATGGTTGTCTGCAAACAAGTTGAAGCTCAATACAGATACAATTAGATTCATATTTTATCCAACATGCAATGTAAAAAGATTAATGAATTTTTTTCAGTCAATATTCTTCAAAATTCCCTCTCTCCTGCTGAGGTTGTGAGGAACCTGGGTCTGTGGTTTGACTGTGGTTTCTCTTTTTGAGGTATATTCAAAGCACCCTAAAGTGTGCTTTGTTCAAATCAGGCTTCTCAAGTTACTAAGACAGTATGTCACACAAGATACTACTCTAATGGCTGCTAATGGTTTGATTGGTAATCATCTTGACTACTGTAATTCCTTTTTAAGGGGTATCTCTGGTTATGATCTTCACAAGCTGCAATGTATCCAAAACAGTCATGGCAGAATCATTACCAATACCACTAAATACAAACACATCACTCCTGTAAGAAAGACTTTCTATTGGTTACCTATTGAATATTGTTCTGTGTTTAAGACTGTCTTACAGGTGAACAAGTTTCTACAAAGTGGTAATCATAAATAAGCCTAAGCCTAAAGCCTAAGCCTTTTCTTAAGCCTAAACAGAGTGTGTACAGTACTTGGAGAAGTGCTGTGTGTGAGATCCCACACTTTGCCTCAACAGTACACAAGCATACTAAGCATTTTGGTCTCACTTTTGCATACAATGCTCCAAAGATTTAAAATGACCTGTCTGGCAATATTCAGTCACTTCTCTCTCCTCATTCAGAAAGAAGTTGAAGATAGCCAGCCTCGGCAGGAAAGAACCCACAACCTGCAGGTACAACTAAATGGGAAACAACAATGAGATTTGGGACAATATAGGGAAAAGATTCACAGGCCATGATTTCTTACAAGTTGTTTTAATATATGAAGCCCTATAAGCAATTATAAGAGAGATCTAAAATCTTTTTAGCATGACCACGAAGCAAGAGTCAAAGGTCAAATTTGACACTTGCAAAAGATTTGCAGACCAAGATTTTCTATAAGTTGTTTTCTAATTCCAAACCCCTAGGACCAATGATAAGGGAGATATTATACGAGATATTTATGTGAGCCCCCATGGAAGGTGGTTCATAATCTCCTGATCCCAGTGTTTGGCTGGTGGGAAATAAAAATCCAACTTTAGTAACATCAATTTCATCGACCCCTTTTTGAATTAAGACATTTTAGACTGAAAAGTATTCAAAGCATTGCCATTTCAAGAGCTGTTGCCAGACACACTCCAAAACCTAATCAGCTCTAGATCCTGTTTCAGTTAACATACAAAGTGAAATTTGGTGAAAATCCATGCAATATGGTTTAGGCTGTGAAACACCCACAAACTTTAAGACCCCAAAAAAATCCTAAAAGTGACACCATGGCAACAGTTATTGCCAGATACCCTCCAACACCTGATTGGCTCTAGATCTTCTTGGGGTAAACAAATCCTGAAAATTTCTCAAAATCTATGCGTGGGTGTAGGCTGTGGAACACCCACAAACTTTAAGAAGTGTTGCATGGCAGCTCCAGATACTCTTGAAGTAAACATACCCTGAAAATTTGGAAAATATCCATGCATGGGTTTAGGCTGTGAAACACCTACAAACTTTATAACCACTGCCGCCTCCCCAAAAAGTGTAGGTAATGACAAGAACCCCACCCATTATTGGATGGGATTAAAAATTTATCCTCTTGGAGTAAACATACCCCGAATATTTAGTGAAAATCTTTGCACGGGTTTAGGCTGTGGAACACCAAATAAATTTAAGACCTCAAAATCTTAAAAGTGTTGCCATGGCAACAGTTGTTCCTGGATACTCCAAAAACCTATTCAGCTCTAGATCCTCTTAAGGTAAACATATCCTAGTTTTTTCTGTTTCTCCTGATGTTTTTCTGACCCCTGCTATGTCTTTGACCTATCATTATGGATCTTTTACTTCTTTTCTGTATGATGTGCCATAGAGATTGTCTTCAAGAATAGAGATTATGCACTACAAAAGTACAATTAGAATTACTTAAACACTTGTTTAGCACCTTTTACATGTGATACCACTGTGATTAATGTAGAATAAGACAGATCACTGAGTGCAGACTTTCCATAGGGCTGCACAGGTATAGGCATAATCACAGTTAAAATATCAAAATATCATTTGCCACACCAAAGAACACTTCTTCCCAAAATTACAGAAACAGAGTCAAATGACTGTTTTTTACTGTAGCTATAATCTTCAAATATTTATTAAATTGCATGTGACCTTTTGACATGAATATTGGAACTTATATTTTCTGCTGTTGCATGTGTAACTTCCTAATAAATATTTAGTATATAATAAATATAAGTATGTGACTGTGGAAATTACTGGTTTAAATTTTAGGAATTTCTGTTAACCAGGAATATGTTTCAATCAGAAATTATGGATGTGATTTTTTTCTCCAGTCCCATTATGTGCTATGCAGCAATCAGGTTTTAGATGTGCTGATTATATAATTTAACAAAGGTGTCACCATTGGTAAATATCTCTCATTGATACCACATTATTTTTATAACAAGTTATGCCTGGTAAGTTTAGAACATTTTGGTATGACATTTAAGGTAGGTCAATACATTGTCTGTATTTTCAGTATGTCATGAGTCTTCTTAACTGGATAGCAGAGGCTCTACCCTCTTGTGAGACAGATATTGATACAGCGAAGGACAAGGATCCTGTATCAATGTCAATACTTCAGTATTAGTTTAGAGTAAATTTCTTGGAATTCAATATAAGTATTGTTTATTCAGAATTATTTTATTTACAAATGGGTTGTTTTGTAGTAGTTTTAAACAATTTTGTACATTATATTTAAGTTAATTTAAAAGAACAATCATTGTATATTGAAGCACTGACTTCGCAACATTTATTGTGCCGTTTTATTAAATTTATTATCAATTTAATTATCTTTAGTACCTGACTATCATAAGGCAGGTGGTATCCTCTATATTTATGAGCGTACAAAAGAAATCAAGTTAACAGCCAATGAAAATACTCCGCCGAATGTGTTGAAAGTTCATCCACATTGTTGCTACAGAACAACTACAAAAATATCACAGCATTTCTTTGAAACACACACAAATTGATACAGTTTTAAGTTTTATAGATATGTTTCAACTATGAAGAGTATAGTATGGTTTCCTTCATGCCTCAGAAATATGCCGTAAATGACAGAAGGGGGACATTTTTTTGCCATTTTCCATGCAGTAACACTGCACCATAAAGAGATTGATCCTCAGAAGAAGGAAGGTAAAGTGATGAACTGTACAGTTCAATTAGATGTTGTTTTCTAACAGGATGACAAGATCCAAGACCTATCCACTCACCATAGACTTTTAATTATTTTGTTAAAAATGATCATGCATTTAAGTTATAGAGAGGAAGATAGATTTTTCTCTAATGTGTAAAATGAAATGACTAACTAAATCATAAATGGCAAGCAATTTTGAGAATGCATTAACAGAACACCCTTCTTAAAAGAAATGCCGCCAAACTCACACAGGCTACATCTCAACTTTTAGAAAATTCATGTTAATATTTGAATGTAAACCTTAATGGAATAAATATTTGATACAATTTAATCAAAAATGAACAGGTGACATCACAAGGTGGAGAAAATCTATGGAAATATTTGGCAAGATATCATGATGCTCAATTGTGATAACAAATCAGAAATCTGCAAGATCAAATACACTTAGTCTATTAAAATATATCACATTTGAAAACCATTAAGCATGAGATAACTACAATAAGTTTAAAACACTTTAGGTATTTATATCTATAAAATGTTGTTTAAAGAAACAGTTAACTTTCAACAATAAATGATTCAGAAACAATGCATAGGAGACTTATACTGAGATTAATACTGCCAAAGTTACCAAGCAAGTATACATGGCTTACAGAAAAATACCCACTCAGAAAAGACTATCATATCCCACATAATAGTCCACCTTTACACCACCGATGGGCCACCAGCAGCACATCTGTTGGCCCATTGGATGCTGCCACTGGTTGGCCACAGGTAGTACATCAGAGTATTGTGGCCCACCACAGTGCTGCCACCAGTGGGCCAACATTCATCAGGGATTTACCATGTTCAAAATGAAACAAATACCAATACAGATTAAACCCAATGATAACAAATCATTTGAAAAATTTGTCGACCTGTGTTCTACAGAGTAAAATATCCATCTCATTGTCACATTATTTATTTATATAACAGCAGAAATCCCACATGTTTAATAGGAAAACTTCCTGAATCTTCATGAGTGATATATTCTTTTCTGTGTGTCATCTCATGGGAGATATTTTACTTTAATTATCCACCATTTTGCATGATGTAAAGGTAAATTAAATGCATATTTAAAGAAAATGCACAAATAACTGGCATCTAATATATAGGCATCAATGGGTGGAAAAATCTATATTTTTATAACTTGTGATTCCTAAACCATTTCATGGATTTTAATGCAACAAAAACAAGCAGAAGTGCTGAAAATACATTTATGATAATGTATGTAGCTATTTAGTATAGTAAATAGTATAGTATTTGTAGTATAGTATTTGTAGCTTAAATACTTCATGGTAGAGGGCAACACTGCATTGAAAAAAATGCTCTCCTGCTGTGTATATCCCCTGTATGGGCAACATATGGCTTGTGGTGGATAATAAATAGCAATACCCGTCTTTGTTTTCTGAAACTATTCATATTAAATAATCTAATTACAGATGTTAACAGGCAAAGACAGTATAAGTAAATGTATTGTACAATTAGAATACCAATTAAAACCATTAATAATACTGCCTATCATATTATATTACACCCAAAAATCCCTTAAACTATATACATGCACTGCTGAATTGTAGTTGATAGCAGAGTAATAAGATACTAAATAAGTGCTATCATAAGCAACATACAACATGAAAATATTTTGATACCAAAAACATTAAGCTGTATTTCTGTACTAACGCTACAATTAAACACAGGGGGTTAAAATAATATTTTCGAAACTTATATTTTAGAATATGAACTGATACGAAATTTTAAAAAGTAGTGCACAGACTTTCATAAATGTTAAATCATCACTGTTTTAGACCCACTAATATCTAACTCTATCATTCTAAAAACTACAAATTGCTACAAACAGAACAATTATGAAATTTTTCCAATATTCTCACTACATTTTCAATTTCATCTTAGATAATTCAACAGAATGACTACATAAATACACTGAATAATGGCATGATGTTTAATTTAATTTAGTTTCAACTTCAGATATCAATTCCCAGGAGTTCAACTAAAATTAGACCATTATTTTTCATGTACAAATGTCTAACTTTGTACCATTTCTGTAAGTTAATTATTCAGAGTCAGTGTAATGTAGAAACATATCAGACTTACTGTACCTTATTACCATTTCTGTAACTTACATATTCAGTCACTCTAACTTAATACTATTTCTTCAAGTTAATTATTCAGAGCCACTGTAACTTACTATCATTACTGTATTTTTTAAAAATTTTTTAACTTCATTTTTATGACATACATCATGTAATTGTTAGCACAATCAAACATGAATAGATTTTACTACTCCCGCTCTGACAATATACCCAAATCTTTTATTGAAAACAAATTGTAATTCTTTTCTAGTCAGTAATTCTTGGTTGGTTTCACTGTCCGGGGCTTTTATACTTGATCTTTCATAAGCTCTCATTCACATTCATCTTTGTGGTGACCTGATATAGTGGGAATGTTGGCATAGTCTAACTTATCAAAAATTGAATTAGAATTGACAGAATAAAGCTTGACATAAATTTAGTACCTCAGCAGGATTGCAGATTCTTTTACCACCCACGATTAAGAAGCATTTGTGCTTTACCTTTTGAACTATTTTTTTCCAGATTTAAGAAGTACCTAGTACTTGGCTTCTCATATTTTTTCAATAAATTTACATCTCAAACGTATTCTACTACCACTGGCCTTCTTGTGATAAATTTCTTCAAATTCACATTTAACTGTGTTAATCTGGTTGAGGCACATAGTATCTGAAGATAAAGAGGTAAATTTGCCTCCAGTTTAGCAAGGGATGTGGTAAGTTCAACAAGATGTTTATTTTCCTCTTTTTTATGTATGGCATAGGTACTCAGTATGTATCCGACACTTTAAATAATCCCAGGCCAGAGCTTTATTTATTAGGTTTTCAAAGTCAGCCTTGGCTTGCATAATTGTTTTGTTGATAAGTGAAATATAGTCACTGTTAAGCAATAAACTGTTTAACTTCCATAACCCTTTCCACCGCTTTTGTTCACTTTCAAGCACAAAAGGATACCATTGGAGTCCCTGTAGCAGGACATTATCAAAAAGTCTATTCTTGTTTGTTTGACACCAAATTGTGTTTTTTCATTCCTTGCTTTGTGATTTGTTGAAGGATGAAATAATTAAATCAGACAATCACTTTATGTACCTGTGTGGTTAGAACTGAGTTTTACATTATCCAAACAAATGTTAAAGTCGCCCCCAATTATCATGTTAAGACCTACATATTGTTCTAAAGTTTGTAATAAAAACTTCCCAAAGTGTTTTTACTCTGGCCCTTGTCTACTGCAGAGGCATCTATAATGTATCTGGTGCCATATAGTTTGTAGTCTACCATCAAAAAATGACCAATGTCGTCTCTTTCAATATCTGATACCACAACCAGTAATTGTTTAGATATTAAAATAACCACCCCCTTGCAGTTGATTCACCATGCCAAAAAGTGTGTCACCTCCCCAATATCGGTTCCATTTGGTTTCTGATAAAGCAATAGAGTGGCATTCTTGCAGTAAAAATATTACCAGAGACCTTTGCAGTTAACCAAAGGAGAACTGTACACAATTTTTCTTATCACATAAGCCTCTTGCATTAAAGCTGAAAATATTAGCTGTATGAGGCACTGTCTCTTGTTTGTTTTATGAGATTTCCATCCTGCACCAGAAAGACCAGACAACTTGGACTATAATACACAAAAGCATTGTAGTAGTACAAAGTCTGCTGAAAAGTCTATAACCCTTGCATTGTTTCAGATTACAAGGAGGCATCAAAACATTAAGTTCACATAGTGCAATGTAACTGTACTTGTTGGGTCAAGCATTTAAAGCAGTAAACCATGATACAGTAGAGTAGACGCTTGATGGTTTTGTTGACAATTGAGCTAACATAAAATTCTCTAAGAATACAACCACTCACTGGGTCAATATAGAAAACACCAATACAAAACAACAGTGCTGAGTATAGAGCAAAGAAACTAAGAAAGAACTCAAAATATTTACAGGTTTACAGAGTTAATATTGAAAACATAACACCTTGTACTAGGAAGAACATGGAAACTAATATAATAATGTCCAATCTTGCAAGGAATATTTTTCAATATGGCACAATTAAAAGAAACCAAAATGATAAAGAGTTTTTTTTCTATTATTTATCTGTATAAACAGTGTGTGCTGAACTGGGTGAAGGGATCTCTGATAAATCTGTTAAGGAATAAATTAAATCATTTTTAATACGTTTTTTAAAAGGGCATTTTTTTATACAAGACTGAAAAGTACACTCTCAGCATGTGTTAAACAGTTATAATAAGGACTGTGCTTTAATCAATCATCGTCTGCATTTATACCAACAGTTTTTTGAACATAAAAGGAAATAAAACTTTCTGTAAGTTAATTATTCAGAGTCACTATAGCTTAATACCATTATTTCTCATAACACTGATTCACAGTCACTTTGACTGAGTTCCATTTCTTTACATTTCGGCTGCTCTGTACCTGATATAAAGATATGAAAACCATGAAATTGTAAGCATCACGTAACTTTAATTTGTAAAATGAGTTATTTCCCATTATTATATAACAGACATAAAACTTTCTCTCTAAAATATATGTAGAAGCTATTTTCAATGACATAAAAATTTACTATTTTATATCTATGATACAAGAATTTTTCTTTTTAATTTGCATTAAGGACAACCAAAGGCTAGCTAGAATTGTAAAATTCTGGGCTTCTACACCTTTTAAGATGTTCTGTCCATGTAGGGGCCATCTTCATGAAAGGGCCTAGAAATATTTGTGAGATCTCATTATGGAAGGTGAAACTACAAGAAGGCTGGCGAACACCAATTTTAATAATAGTACTGTAGGAAAATGTGTTCCTCCCATTATTAAAGGAGCTTTCAAAACAGTGCATTGAATAAAGTTAAGAAATGTTAGAGTAGGAAATCTAAAATTCGCCCAATATCTGAAATTCGCCACATGTGAAAATACTAATAAAATAAATTAATTGTGGTGAGATTTGTTGACTGTATAGTAAATTAAGGCTTTTTGAACTGAAAAATACCAATTTTTAGACAAAAACATCATGTTCTTCATAAAATTAACTAAGGTTTTAGAGGTGGCGAATTTTAGATTCCTGGCGAATTTTAGATTTCTTACTCTACCTTTTGCTCGTGCTCTATTTTTTCAGTCACCATCTCTGTCACTGGCACACTTGAGCAACTTTTAGCAGCTATTTCTATCACTGATTCGGCCGCAGTCACCACAATGTTTTGCTGAATCTGCTAAAATAAGCAGCAATCTTTAAGACTTCACCAAATTGTATTTAACTTTATTCTTGTAATGATAATATTGCTTCACTACATACATTCTTGTAACAAGTCATTTTTATGAACTAATAATAACAAAAATAAAGAAAGTTCACCAATATCATCTCAGCATATGTAAACATAATCAATAGATATTAAACATAGGCTTAGCTCAGAGCTACAAGTCAAGTATCATAAATTATATCAACAGTAGACTCACATTATTTTCAATTCATCCTGGAAATTTATAGAAAATTTTGTGACCATATGCACAAAAGTCGGGTCATAATTTTTCATAATTTCTGTTATTACCAACTGTGTTACAGTTTTCTAATTCTGCAAAAGAATTGACCACAAAATGAGGTTGAACAATATAATTTGCTGGCCAGGTAGCAGCTTGCTTTAACCATCGACTAACCACTTAACTGTTTCCAATCTTTAGCATGTTTTAGAAAATACCAAAAATGTCACATGGTCATGTTTCCCTGAAGTAAACATACAATATTGCAAATTGCAAGATGATAGAAAATAGCATCAGAAATGCCCGTACCCCACAGCTGGGGGAAATTGTTTTCAACATCATGAGATATAGAAGTAGTGAAACAGTACATAGATCGGGATACTTTCAGAGCAATGTCAGCTACAAAAGGTCCAAATGATGTTTACGCAGAGAAAATAACATCTATGTGAAAGAAAATGTATGTAAAGATAAAGTATTAAAACAAGACAATTCAATAGCAAGATAACAGCATTAATCAGTAAACTAAAAATTATGATGCACACCTTCAACCCCTAAGCAATGTACCTATCATGTATCAACTTCCTACACTTTACAGTTTCCGAGATATAGCCCGGACAAGATGTTATAGATCAAGGCCACTACGGCAAGGTCAAAGGTCAAATCAAGGTCAAACCATGATGTTGCACACCTACAACCCCTAACCCATGTCCCCGCTAAGTATGAACTACCTACACCTTATGGTTTCCAAGGTATAGCCCGGACAAGCTTTTATAGGTCAAGGTCACTACGGCAAGATCAAAGGTCAAATCAAAGTCACACCACACACTACACACATATAACCCTCAACCCATGTCCCTACCAAGTTTCAACTTCCTACACCTTACAGTTTCAGAGATATAGCCCGGACAATATTTTAAAGGTCAAGGTCACTACGGCAAGGTTAAAGGTCAAATCAAGGTCACACCATGATGTTGCAAACCTACACCCCCTAACCAATGTCCCTACCAAGTATCAACTTCCTGCACCTTACAGTTTACAAGATATAGCCCGGACAAGATTTTATAGCTTAAGGTCACTACGGCAAGGTCAAAGGTCAAATCAAGGTCACACCACGATGTTGCACACCTACACCCCCCCCCCCCCAACCAATGTCCCTACCAAGTATCAACTTCCTACACCTTACAGTTTCTGAGATATAGCCCAGACAAGATTTTATAGGTCAAGGTCACTACGGCAAGGTCAAATCAAGGTCACACCATGATGTTGCACACCTACACCTCCTAACCAATGTCCCTACTAAGTATCAACTTCCTACACCCTACGGTTTCTGAGATACAGCCCGGACAAACTTTTTCCCGCTGCCTGCCCACCCACCCACCCACCCATCCGGACACCATGGGTGAAAACAATACCCCGACAGCCCTTAAGGGCTGTGGGGTGAAAAGTACAAATTTCACCAAAATTGTTGGGCAATTGGCAAATAACATCACATTTTATATATTTAACCTAAAACAAATATAAGATGCTTTAATTTGATACCTTTTAAGTCTTAACTCAAAATATTTATAAATTTAAGAAATGCATAAAATCCAATGAGGTGATATGCATAAGAAAATTAAGCGCTTTAACAATATATTGACGTCAGCTAGTGCTTGGATAATGTGACATTTGATTAGTACAGTCAGCCTTTTCAGCCTTTCCATAAAATAAATGAGTTTACAAAGTCATGAAATTAGCAATTATTAAGTTAATGTGGTTGCTTCTAATGTTCAGAATTTTCATTGGGCAACACAGAACATCACCTATTAAGTAAGTATCACCTAGAAATAAACTACAATTGTGCAAATATTGCCTAAGTTACTTTAATGGTAGTTTGAAACAGCATCTCTCAGAATAAATCGCCCATGAGAAAACACTGGCACATCAAAGCCTGTGATACAATCCATGTAAAATATTTTATATATGGACAATTTTAATAAGACAACCACCATAGTGTTTCTTGTTATGTGAACATATTAATCTATGGTTTTTAAAACTGGAGACTAAGCATAACTTATATTAAAATTAAGGTATTAAGCAACAACTTACATCATTTGAAAAAAAATTGCCAAAATAATAGGTGAATTTAATAAGACAACCACCAAAGTGTTAATTATTATGCGTAAAATGCCCATATATAGCTGTTTGAATTTGACCCAAAGTAGAATATATCTTAACAAGAGCACTCAGACAGCACAAACCTCCGCCAAGGCACATATAACTAGAAATGGTCAATTCAAAGCAAGGTATCCCCAGATGGAATATGGTAAAGTACAATGAAAATCTTTCTGATCCAAATCAGTCAACAAATTTACTGGGATCTTAGCTGGACCAAGACCCATGTTCTGATGGTTTTCATGAAGGTCTAAGCATTAGTACTTGATAATGCAGGTAATAAACAAACAAACAAATGACAATCAGCGAAACAGCAAAAAGACAAACAGCCATGAAATCAACATACCTCACTAATAAATGAATGGGAAAAATTTACAGCACCCACAAAAGATTATGGTTAACGGTTCCTTGCTTGATGATATGAACATCAATAGAATAAACTATGCCTCCATGAACGTGTCAGACACCTACTATTAAAAAACAAGGTGCCTAATAATAAGTAAAATATTTTTTGTATCCAAACAGTGATCCAGATCACTCTCAAAAGTTAATGGGATCTAAGTTGGACCAAGACCCATCTTTTGATTTTTTTAGGAAGATCCAAGCATTACTATTTGTATAATCCAAATAATGTAAAATCCAATACAAAAATCTCTCACTTTTCTGAGTTTTAGAAACAACCCATTAATCTCAAATCTCTTTACAGTGAGAAACTCACCTTTCATTGCTTTAGCCTGTTAGGGAACAAAAGTCCTTCTTGGACCCCGTTCCTGACCAGATGAATAATCACGCCATGTCATGAGAAAGAACTACTGACCTAAGTCGATTTATTGTGTCCTTTGTGTTCCTTCCACCAATACTGATGAAATGGTGCACCTAGAGCAAAGTTCAAAAGTAATTTATGAAGTCTATAAGAATTGCTTGATCTTCTAAAAACTGTTGGAACAATCTGTAAGGCACATATATTTAACAGATACAATTGGTTTATGTTATTTACACAATTTTAGAGTAAAGATTTATGTGCATACCTATTTTTGGATTCTGTGAGGCATACATTTTTTTTTACATTTTCTTGCATATTGTAAAAATTCATTTTAGCCATGACCATGGTGATACACAATATTCCCAAAGTATTTCATAATTCAACATATTCAAAAATAATTTAATATTTCAGAAATTTTGCCTTTCAAACTGAGCCAATCTAAAAATAAAAAGCACATTAAACATTCAGCTGACATCTTGTTCAAAACATCTGTTGGGGTGCTTTGAGGTTATTTAGGATTGTAATCCAATACATTATAACAATCTTGCCCATGTTCTATGGGATCATATATGGTTCATTTACAATCACACAA
Source organism: Sabellastarte sp. h YS-2021 (assembly GCA_964017235.1). Classification (NCBI taxonomy): domain Eukaryota; kingdom Metazoa; phylum Annelida; class Polychaeta; order Sabellida; family Sabellidae; genus Sabellastarte; species Sabellastarte sp. h YS-2021. Next base: position 21,394,538 of record OZ024939.1, on the reverse strand, counting down.
TTTTTCAAGCATCACTAACATTGTTATTATGAATTTATTTTTTACTTACAATATTTTTGTAAGGGAAAGCTCTTTCAAGCAATTCCTCCACTTGGGCCAAATCATGCAGTTCTGCTGACATGGGAAAATTGAATTCTGTCCCATCTGCATTTCCCTCCTCCACAGCTTTGCTCAGCAGCATCTTCAGGAGTTGGGTATTCTGCTGATCTTGGAAGTTTTAGTTCAGTTAAAAGCTTGCACATCTTTCTGTCTCTGAAACGCACAACTATTTCTATGTAATACTACATAACTAAAATGTATAGCTAACTTCTATGGAACTAGTGAAACCAATTTCAATTTTATCTTCACATTTATAAACCAAAACTATGGATGATTAACATAGTTAACAGACAAAGGATAGTAACATTAAGACCTTTGACTCAAAGTATTAAATCTATCATAATTTGGCACCATTTACATATTGCCAAAAAACTAATTAATTTTGAGTAACTCCAATACACTGGATGCTATCCGGTGGATACAATAAACATATCTTCATATGAATAGTTGACCTGTAAACTTTTGTACTTTGTTGTAACATAAAGCTTATTTAAGCTTTGAATTAAATGCTAAGTTGTTTTAGTGATGGAAAAACATGGCTATGCTACAATTCATGAAAATCGGGTGATTGAAAAAAATAGCATTGAAAAAAAGGCACCAAAAAAGTGATCCCTAGAATGGCGAGCCTCGCTAGTGCTCACCCTTAAAAACTCAGATTAAGATGCATAAATGTAAGTGACAGGTGCTTATGATATGTCATGGAAAAAACTTGTCTGAACTTCAGTCACTTAACATGCACAGTTGCTTTTTAGTGCTTACAAAGCTCAACTTATGTTTAAATAGCTAATGCACAGACAGACTAATGCACTGATACTGCATGGAAGATAATATTCAGTTACAAGTTACATTGAAGCAAATACTACAACATTCTGTGACAAAAATCACATTTCTATTAAGAAAACTTTGAGGCAGAGACATTAAGCTACTGCATCACCAATGCATTTACAAGGTTGACATATTCAAGGTCTTTCAGGAGTGAGTTTTGAACATTAAAATGGGAAATGTAAGCACTTTATCCTCTCTCAAAATGGAATAAATAACTGAAAAATGACGGACCATCTCATAATAAAATGATCATTATGAAATGTCATGTGCTTGATTTCTAACAAAAATAAATTTTATTGTGAGAGCTAAGGATACACATTATGGAAGACTGACAAAGACAAACCTTGCTCATGTCTGACTCTTTTGAGCAGAAACTTCTGGTTGGAGTTGACAAATTTGAGGGTTGTGAATTAGTAGCCACACAGTTTGCTATATGCTGTAAAAATACTTTAAAATACAGAAACAAAATTGTCTAGCTGATTTTAAGCTGTGACTAAACTGAATACAGGTTTATACAATGATACAGAAAAATACTTGCTACTGCAGTAACAAAGCATGGGATTTAATGCAGTAGTTTTTAATTACAGGAAACATAGTTTTGAGGAAAATGTATCATACATATCTCCACTAACATTAATAATCTTCAGGATTACACTTTATTTTTCGGCATTTTTTAATTTTAGAATTTTTTAAATATAGCATATTAAATTGCACTTTTCCACTAAAATATCATAAAAATTCGAAATTGTTAATACACATTAGCTGATCACATGTTGCAAGTACTAATAATTATCCCTCATCTGATTACCTTCTGTGTATTTGGCAGATCAGGGAGATTGGTGAGCAATGGGGGTTGTCTGATGGTAGCTACCTCTTTTTTTTCTCAATGCTGGTGCTACATTACTTTTCTCTGCCAAAGAATTGTCCAGTCACATTGATGGTACTCCCCTAAAGAAAATTATTTGGTCAAATTTATTTGAAAATTTAGTTTAATTTGTGTATTAATGGAGGTTCAAATGTCATCATTAGCTGGAGGTGGTCTTACTTTTCAGCACATACATTTTTTGTCACAAACTTGAGAAAGTGTAAGTTGAAATCTGTCTACAGTTAGACGGAATGTAAGATTATATTTAGAAGCACATCAAAACGCAGTTGTTTCCAGTTTGCAACAGTGCTTCAGTTAAAATATATCATGGTAGATTGAATACAGTTACTTCAAAATTAGTGAAAAATCATTCAGACCATTCCTTTACAAAATCATAATGCATGAGCATTAGTAAAATATCCAAGCCCAGTTGTCAGTCTGACAACACAACATTCATTGCTGCAAAAGACATCTGGTAAACCTTTCAAATATGATGTATTAAAATTAACTCTTCAATGGTTTGTTTAGATAAGTAGACTTTACAAACCTTTGTTTTTGGTATGCATCTAAGTCAGGCACTGTTTTGTCTCCAATTCTGATATCTTCTGCATGTGCACAGGCTTTAAGTATATTGTCTAAAAACAAACCAAATGAAGAAATTAGCGTGGTTACCTAAGTAGCTAATTATGTATGGCTAGCATGTGAAGCACAGATTACAGTACATCCATAAAGGTTTCATTTAAGGACCAATATATGATGTATTAAATAGACAAAAATACCCATCAATAACAAACTATGTTGTACAATTTACTCCCAAAGTAACAAAGTTATGGAACGAATTAGGTGGATATCTATATAATTATTATGACTTTTATATTTTCTTTGTGTGGGTATCCATATCTGACTACAAAGTACACAGATGTATAAGATGAAATATATGCTCAAAACTTTCAGTAAATTTGTGTACTAACTGTTGTTACAGACTGACTTCAGCATATACACATGCAACAATTATTTGCAGCAATCATTACAACTACCACATAACCATACAATTTCATTATAAATTGACAACCAAAAGGTTGCAAAGATAAATACCCTGGATCTTGACACCCTGGTACAGCTTCCAGGAGCTCTGAGTAGGTGGCTGCCTGTTCTCCACAGTACCCTTTTGAAAGCACTAACACAGAGGTCACCGGGTGGCAAACATCCATTTTGATCACACCAAGTTTCTGTCACCACCTCTACTTCATTAGATGATGTAAACAATACAAGAGCAAACATTTCCTTGAATAATACAGGGTACTTAATTTACACTCCATAAATATGTATACTACAACTTGTAAGCATGGCAGTTTTAAAATGTAAACGATATTTTATCAAAAGTCAGCATGAAAATCACTGGATATGGGTATTTAAAGTGAATAGTTTACAGACTGATTCATTCTGTGAATTATGACCGGAAAACTTTACTGTGTCATCAAACTCCCTTAAACAGAGAAGTGACAGAGGTGGAGCCCTCAAATAAGAATCAGCCATAACACCATTAGTAGTCTAACCAGATAAAGGTTTTTCTAACAAAAATGATGCAACCAAAAAGCATAGATACATAGCAGAAAATGAAAAGATAGAATTATGTACATGTATATCAAAAACCTATGGCTGACTGAAAATCTGACTTGTTTTCTGGAGTACCTGCATATGGTATCCCATTATCTCCTAATACATTCAAAAGCTCTAAAAGAGTTAATAAAGGAGATACAAGTCAAAATAACAGATTTAATAAACAAATAAAAATAACAATAACTTCACATAAAATTTCATTTTTCAAACCAAAAAAATATAGTTATCAAATATAGCTGCTATCACGTCAATTTGTGTCTGTGTCTGGATCTCAAGACAGCAGTGCAGTCTGTTTCTTTACTGAAAATAGAACAAGGAGGCGTCATTCATGACTTTATTTCTTTGCAACTTTTATAAAGATACATATTAAGTATAGAGCTACTGTATATGAAACATTTACTATTATTTCTCTTTAAGGTTAGAAGGAAATTATATATTATTTTAATGCAAAGTAGATTAAAAGCACAAGAAGTTAAATCCAATAATAACCTGGTGTAACAGTAGTCACTGCTTTATTCATATTTATATATTTTTGCTTGTTTGTTGGTTTTTTTCACATTCAACAACTAGTGTCATAATGGGACAAGCCTTTATGTTTCTGCTAATTTCTTTAATTCAAACCATAAAGCCTGCCTACCCACTTGACTAATGTGTCCCTTCATACTGTCAGAAAAGTACTGACTAAGTAATGTGCCTCTATTAAACTCCCTCATATTTTGACATATCACAACTTAACAAATATGTGAAATGCATAAAACCACAAAGAATGTTAATATTATATTCAATTATGAGATAAAGACACAGTCATAAGGAAAAATTCAGGAAACTTTAACCATGCTTATATTGGGCGATTTGAGAAGTCTTTGAAACATGCTACACCTGGGGCCGGTTTCATGAAAGGACTTAAGTCTGGTCTCAGGCTCAAATCTGAGACTTTGGGCTCAAATATTGTAAATATTTTGCTGAGTCTGTGGACTCAGACTCAAAGCATTTCACAAACAGGCTCAACTTGAGATTTGGCTCAGTCATGGGCTCAATTTTGAGCCCACCAAGGAGGTGTCTCAAATTTTGAGTCCAAAGTTTGTCATCCAATACTTGTGTATAAACTAGTGATCTCAACGGGTATCCGGATATCCGGGTACCCGAACCCTGAATATTTACCCGAATCCGAAATCACGTACCCGAGTACCCGAAACTACTGTTAATATCGCCCACTTTATACTATAAACCAATATAATTTGCATGAAAATGAATTTGTTAAATCTTGAAATATTATATTTTTATTTTGCTTACTAATTACAACTACATTCAATATTCATAATAAGAAAATTCAATGGAATTGACACGCTTTTTTGACCGTTGTCAAGTGACTAGTCTCAAGAGTGGACTCAAAGCTTAGCTCAGTCTCAGTTGAGTCTCAAACAATTGGCTTGTTACCAATAATATTATATAAATTTTTTTCATGTGTTATCAGTGTTAATGCAATCTAAATCGATAATGATGATGAAATAAATACACTTGCATAAAAAACAAACCAAGGAAGCATCTTAAATGAAATTTAAAAGTTGAGACTATGACTTGAGACCAGTCTCAGCTGAGTCACCTTTTGTGAAATCAATTTGAGCCAAAAACTCAGCCGAGACAAAAGTCTCAGATTTGAGACCCAGACTCAGCCCAAAACTGGTCTCAAACTGAGACTTTTCATGAAACCGGCCCCAGAACATCTGAAATTGGAAAATGTGATTATGTATTCTTCTATTTTTAGTTGTTTTTGAAGATCCGGTTCATTTTCTTTGACTCTAGTTTTCAACTGAATCATTTCATTTCCAAGTAAACAAAGAATCATTGCAATCCTATGTTTCATGTATTTCTGTTATCTGGATCAATTCTTAAATGTTGGCTTACATTTTGCTTTCTCTTCTCTCCTCTTTCTGCTCTATCTCTGTCCGAGGCATATGTGAGTCATCTGTTAACAGCATCCTCATTGTCTTTGTTATTCCTGATGATTTTAGAGCATCTTTAACAATACATATAAGAAGTAACTATCTCTCAGATGTTTTTTGAAACTAACAGTCTGCAAAGTAATCTAGATTTTCTTTACTTTTGCTCGAGTCTCTCCACATAAACCAAAAGTGGTGGTTTGATGTAATATTTTGCCACCATTTCTAATTTTACATTTTTCCATATATCTGTGGGTACAAGGACATTTGTGTGCATGTAGAAGTTTGAGTATTAAAAAATTAAAAATCATTAAAAACTTAAAATGCTTGGCACAAAGATACACCAAATTCATTCTATACAAGTAACTAGCAAACACATCAAATGCCAACCATTGAAAGTGCTGCAAATTTGACTGCAACAGGAAATAAACACAAACTAAGACTTTATCGTTAATTAATTGCTTCTTAGTTTTTGTTTCATGTAAAATGCTTGCTGGAATAGTTTTGTGAAAAAATTGGTAAAAACAAGGGTTACCATAAATACTACAATGATGTTTTGCTCACCCTTTGTTGCCCTGTCAACACCCCTCTTTTGCCCTGTTCAATGCCAACTGTACAAGGCTGACAGCAGGTTCAACAGAAAAGCACCAACTATTCTTTCAATGATTTTTCGGGTACCAACGTCCCCCAGACTAGACAGGTTATGAATGTAGCACGTCTGACTAGAGGTAAATATCACATTGAAATTTGTACAATCTTCAATATTTAGGTTTTAGTTGTAACTCCAGGGGCCATATTCACAAAAGGGATCAAGATCGAGTTGAGCCAAATATCAGCTCAAATTTAGTATAAACAAATGTAAACTTGAGCTGCTTTGTGAAGCCAGAGCCAGATTGAAAAAGGTCAATCTATTAGCATTGATGACTGAGAGAGGTAAACTCATGCAGGGGTGACAGCCTGTGAGAAGATGCCAAAATAACTACTGGCTTGACACATATGTGTTGTGGTAAAAGCTTTCTAACCGTCAACATGACTGTTAATAAAATTTAATGTACTTTTCAATACATACTGGTGACTTCATTGTATTATCAACCTCCAGACTCTTTTCAAACTCCTCATTGCTGTGTTCAGTGTCTAGTGGAAAGTAGAAATCACTGGAACTAGTCACTTCAGTCATATTTTTCTTTTGTAAAAGTTGCCTCAAAATCAGTGTGTTCTACCTCACTTATTTGTAACTGGATGGTGTTCAGGATGTTGAGGACTTCTTTGTTGCTGTTGCAAGTTGAAACACAGAAAAGTTAAATATTTTCTTGAAAATAAAGTAAAGAACCGGCACGTAATGTCCATAATAAATATTAGTTCACTGCACTCGTCCACTGCAAATTTGTATTTATTATTTGCTACTTTAACTAACCAAGGACTAACATTTTGTCAACTTCATCAACTGTCATCAAAACTTAAACTTTTCGAGTAAAATGTACATTAATAATATTTTCTCACTTTGATACGGTTGAATGTTTTAGCCTTAAATGATATTTCATAAAAGATAAACTTTACTGCTTTGGGTCATATCTTTACACAAACCTTAACTTTGCACAAACCAGAATGTTTAATAACACATGCACAACTCGTGCATTTTTGCATATGTTAAATAAATAAGGAAGTTGAAATGACAACAGAAATTAATTAAATGACTTTCGCAATTTCTGTTTGCAAGTTACGCAAAGTTGGTGCGCAGATTTTCAGTAGAAAATATAGTTTTGATATGGTTCTAAAAGGTTTATTCTTTTTATTTTACATTATCAAAGGACATCAATTACCTGCGCTTGTGTCAATCAATATTTTAATGTAAACAAATCTACGTAACTACACTTAAAACGATAGAAAACAAGTCGTGTCCAAGTTGTGCGCAGTTATGGATGGTGTGCCTTAGAATCCGTAGATACGGAGATTAAGCACTTGGACAACTGATTGATTGATTGATGGAGGGCAGCAGTAGGACTACACCTCTTGTTCAACAGCCAGGGTCTTGTTTGAACAGGATTTTAGCGTTTATCACTTGTGGCAAATCAGTCCCACAGAGAGGTGAATGCCAAAACGTAGGGATGTGTCAAGTACAAATAATTGGACTTGACTGCTCACTGAAATTTTGGCTGAACATCGAACCCTCGAAAACTTAATACCATCATAGGCAACAATATCCAATATGGTGGCTGTCCCACTGAAATATATATAAATAATTTCCTAACCTGGATTTAATTAATGTCCTTGGCTCTGCCCTGCTTCAGGCACAGGGTGTTTGAGATTGAATCTAGAAATACTATATACATGTACGATATAATAAATACAGTAACTACATATGAAAAAATGGTTGAAAAATTACTTTAGAACTTATTAAAAACAAGAATTCACTACTTTCTAAAGAAACCTTTTTTCAACTTTCAGGGTTAACATTTTAAAAATTGGTCATATTGAAATTGGAAAGTGACATTTAAGAGGCAGATTTCCATTGCATCCCGAAATGCAGAATACATTAAACTGAAATGATGAACTATAACATGCACAAGAAACACCAATTTGTTCTTTATGTTTGTCAAACATGAAATATCATGCTTGTGTATCTGTCAGTAACCAAGAAAATTTAAGCTCCAAATGTTACAAAAGTTAAAAAAGGGTATCCAGGTTTCTAAACTCAGTACAAAACTGGTACTCCAAATCTATCATTATTGCCCGTTTAATGTATTGCATATTGTAAAATATAAAAAGATATGTAAAAGATACCTTAAATAAGCTGAATTTTTACAAAATTTGTTTTCATTGACTCATGAATAGTACTTCAACATTTTATGATCTATATCATTTACAATATTTATTCTGAAGATCTGAATCACGAAAAGTTATTGGTGAATTTAATTAATATTAAGTTTAATTATTCATATATTGAGTATCTGATGTAAGGTTGTGGCTTTGTTACAAAAATCACACCAGGTATCAGTCTAGTAAGAACCAATTTGACGTCGGTTAACTGCATTTATTTGTGATGACGTAGAAGTCAAACACACATGGAGAAAGAGTAAAGTAAATCAATGTTAGAAAAATGTGTTAAAAATTTGGAAAAAATTAGCAAAATACATTGAACTAGTAACTTCTAGACAAAGCTGTTGTTACACTAAGAAACATTCATTTTGCCATATAGAAATTTACCTGTGCATATTATTCTTCATTACATGCTGGTGTGCTGTAACAATCAAAACATTACTCTCACTTGCAATAATGATAATGATATTTAAAAATAATGAGTAATTGCAATTGCAATTCCTTATTGCAGTTGCACATGTTAAGGCAAACAGGAGTAACATCAAGTTTTATGTACTCTCTGATATAATTAGAGAAGCTCCTATATTACAGGATACTCAAATGACATGTTATTTAAAAGATTCTGATCATTTCCAACTTGACTGTATATTTTTTATAACTTGCTATTTTAATCCATGTAGCCAATGTAGAGCTATATTTGGAGTAATATTATACTAAAACAACCTAATCATTTGCTGGACTGTGTCGAACAATGTGTACAAATTACAACTCAAACGAGGACACAAGTAAAAGATATATCAGTTTTAATAGTTAAACAGGAAAGATGTTTCTTAAATTATTCATGTGTGCTAAATGAGTACGAGAAAAGTCAAAGTTTACCTTGAAGTTCATTAATTGTCATTTAGAAACTACATTAGACTCTACATAAGTGGGACCAGGGTAAAGCGAACTTTGGTCTCAGTACAACCAATTGTGAGATCTCAGAATCACAAAATGTTCTAATGACTATTTTTGTACATAAAGTGGAAATTTCTCATAAAAATCTTGCAGACATTGGAAGTTCTACACAGAGTCTACTCTATAGATAAACAACATGGTGAAGTCAGAGATAACACAACCTAAGAATAATATACACAATGTAGTTAAAAGTTGATTACTTATTGCACAAGATCTTCAACCCTTCATTAAGACACCAACAGCCCCACTTACATCCAACAGTATGTGTTCCTACTTGCTGGACACAGGAAACACTGAGTCAGCTTGCAAGTCACATGCAAGTGAAATTGGTATGCAAATTATTTCATGTTCATAAGAATACCTGACATACAAGCAGGACTTATTTTCTTTGTACAAAAGAACTTCTCCCTCAGACTTGCCACGTACTGAAAATATATTAACAGAAATTGCAAGCCCCCTTTGTGTGCTAACCAGTACATTAAATGCAAGAGTAGCTTAAGTTTACATTCCAGTTGTGCTCAGAGTTCAGGCATTTCACGTACTGACTGAAATGTTCAGTCTTCAGTCATTATGAGTAATACAGGGTTAGACACATTTTCTGTAATATACACACAAGTCTTACCTTTCTAGTGGACCAGGAAATGCAGGAACACATGATGCTGCAGTGTGTATATTCTTTTCTTTCCTTGGACAGTTTACATTTCCCCGCTTTCTGGCACTTCACTAGAAGAGCTATTGAGTCATCTGTTGGGTAAACATCTAAACAGAAATTATATAAAACACTTATAGAGCATTCTCATTACCACCTGTTTTAAATTGACTTACAATTCAGTTAGCTCCTGTTATACACACTACAAAGAATTTTACAATTTATCTGAATCTCATCATATGTTACCATTGGGTCTCACATGTTTCTAATTGGTTCTCAAAAAAGTTGTGATAGAATGTTCCAATTGAAACAATTGACCTCCCAAATGCTACAGAAAGTGAAAGTACTAATGAGAGATGTTGTTATCATTGAATGGAAATTTGTTATCATTGGGAGATGTTGCTATCATTGAATGTTGCAATGTGGAAAATATTTGTTATGCCATGATAAAATATATAAAAATATACTTCTGGTCACACTTTCACAGTTTGATAAAATACTAATACATACAAAATCGCTCTGTGAAAAATTGAAAATATAACCCTAAACGACACTGTGCAAAATGAAATTGATACTGAGGTGCCAGAAATACTGTTCTATCAGGACAAGAAAAACTGTTTTTTATTAATTTATTAATTTACACACTTTCCGTAGAATGATTATGAAAATTTCATTTGAATGAAATAGGATGCTTCACAGGGGAATAGGCCATTTTAAACAAGGAATGTCTGTCACAATTTAAGCCTCACAGTCATCCAGATTTTCAATGTAACTAGATCCCAGGGACTGAATATGAACAAATCTTCCCACTGGTAAAGACATGTCTCTAATTTCCTTTAACTAAAAGATACAAATAATCTTGATGAAATATATATGCCATGGTAGAAAGTCTTAATTCTTCCAATAGAAAGTCCAATGGGAACTTCCTGTGGTAGAAAGTCCAACCTAAGAGACTGAGGTATTGTTAGGGAGTACGAAATCCAACTTGACTTTATACCAGTCCAATCTCTAATTCAGCCAGATTGGACTTTCTGTAATGCATATACATAATTATATATATAATAATAAAATAGTAACTTTTGCTTCGTGGTAGTATGACTGTCTACATCTGTGCTCTCCAAGTTGAACTTGGATGTCATTTCTGCCTGGCACTTTTTTGGCTTTTTCAAGACTTTCAGGACATAAAACAAGTAACAACACAACTAAAACAGTTTCATCATTGCTCAAAATACAAATACTGAAACACTGCATTATACCACCTTGAACTTCAGTAGTGTCCCCATTAACAGTAATCTGCATATATATCATCCTTTACAAGAAATTTATAAAAAAAAATCCTGATGTTTAATACTTAAGTGACATAAGAGATGCATTTAAAAAGTTGCTCTTGGTAGCTGGTATATTACTACTTCAGTATCCTGTCATGGAAGTTCTTAAACAAATAAAATGCACAAGACAAATTATAATCGCTTCAGATGTTGGGGTTTGTTTTACCATTTTTCCCACTTTTGATGAGCCAAAGTTCTAGATGCCAATTGTAAAGTGTTATCATAGTATTTAACTGAAATGGTCTTAGCACAGAGATATCAATGTTATTGACCTTGACTTTCTGAAAAAGTGTAAACTATCAATTATGACATCTATATCAGTCATCACTCTGGAACACTGACCTTGAACGCCCCTCAACTCTCCTTATTAAAAATGATTTTTGTTAACTAGCGCACTGAGTTCCCCTTAGTGGGGAAGATATTGCGCCTGCAAAGCAGTAGATTAGATTAGATTAGATCATAAGGATAAATCCAATAAACCATACCACCTATAGCCATCAACCTTGTTCCCTTGGACAGGCCCCATGAATCCTTTCAGTGTGGGGCTAATACTCCTCCACTGCCCTTTTCAAGGTAGAGCCTCTCCTTCCAGTTGTCCACCAACAGCTATCACCTGCAGACAGCCAGCTATTGGTTACCACCACTACTTCATCCCTGTGTGATGAGGTAAAAATCACCACTGTCCACATTTTGTTCTGCAAAGAATAACAAGCAGTGTCTTAGTATAATGAATTGGTCACTGGGTCTGGTTTATAGTATCTTAAAAATAATTAACAGTATGCTCTGACAAAATTGATAGTTGCCTGAAAACATATTACCGGTAATTAGTAAACGTTTGCCAAAATTGATTTCAAATATAAACTTTTTAAGTTTGATAAGTGTTTTAATTTGAAGGGAAAGTTGATTGGATTTGTTTTATATTGTCTGTATAAATAAATCTATCTGAAGGAGGAGGTTTATTTATGAAAGCAATTTAACTAGTAATCTGCGCAACATGTAACTAAGGAAGCATCATAATTTTTGTGGGTTGTGCTGATTTTCTTTTCCTCAATTTCAGGGTAATTCTAGCTAGGATTTTTGCTATTTTCACTCAAATCTGGCAGCCCAATTTCTTCATGTAAAAGCTACCTACAATAATTTGTTTTTAAATGATATTCCTATCATATTTATAACTTCAATAGAAAAACCACTCATTCATATAAAGGGTGTCATTCCATTTGTGGCAAAACAATTAGTGTCAACAGGTGCTAATCTTTACAAAATATTCTACAAATACTATGTATTATTGGAAAGGGATTTTAACTAGAATTTTGCACATTATATTAAAATCAGTCCACAAAAAAAATAAAATTATTAAGAATATATTTTGGTTTTACAACTACTCACTTTCATCTGGTGTACACAGCATTTTATGCAATACCTTATCAAACACAAAACATATTTCCTTAAATTGAAAAATAATCTTACACTAAAATGAAAAGAAAATCATGTATCTTATTTTTATTTCGATGATTATGTTATTTCAATGGTTAAAAACTTTTTCCAACATCTAATTTCTAATGTTTTCAACACCTTTAAAAATTTATTGGCCAACAAGCCATCGGTTTGCTTATAAAAAGCATCAGCAATTACAGTAATAGATTTTTAAATGGTATAAATAAAAATTTAATGAACAATCAAATATTGAGACAAAAATAGGATGACCTTGTGCCCATGACTTGGTACATGCTTAAATATATCAGGGGCTAAATATACTGGCAAACTTTGGCTATAAGTAACACCAGTATAATGGCATTACCTTTCTCGTTGGATTTTATTGAGTATTGTGTGAAAGTGGGAGGTCACAAATGTCATGTGAAGTAAATTGGGCAATTTGTTCACATCATTAAATGATGGGTAAAAAGATACTGAAAACTTGTCAGCAACAACATTGACACTACAAAAAATTAAGTGGCAATAATGACCAGTGTCACATAATATTCTGCAGAGCATCACACTGTCACTTCTGGTATTTCTTGTACAAAGATTAATGATAAATAAGAATTTGAAACTTTATTTACTTGCATAAACATTATGATTAACAAAATAAAATATTACAGTGAAATGGTATAAAATAACAGAACTCACCATTTATATCTATTTCTTGGCCTTTCATCTGCTGTAAGCTCACCCGCTTGTTTGTGTCACTGTAATTGTGCTGGCCTTTCAAGTTTACAAGGCGTATCCAATATGAATTGCACTGGGTAGTGTTCTATTACCTGCTGCATGAGTATCTTTGAACATTTTATCCTGGGGATATTCTCAATCTGGTCACTGGGCCTGTCCAAAGGGGGTATCTATTATTTCAATAGGGTTAATACAGACACCTCTGGCTTCATGTCCTCACTCTGAATACTTGACACCTGCACTGGAGTAGGTCTGTACACTGCCTAACCCTTGAGTATTATAAAGGTTTGTACAAAAGCAAAAGTACAAAGTTGATAGTAATACAAAGTTTATTTTTAAAGTTTTATACCCGAATTAGACTTTTTTGTTTTGAAGGCCCACTCACGCCAGTTGTTTTAAACTGTTGAAAACTATGTAGTTACTGATGATGGCTGTTTTTACTGGTGGGGTTAAGCTTAGAGGCTAATTGTTGACACTTCAGAATTAATTTATTTTGTGCATTTCATCAAACCTAGTACCTTATTGGTTATAAGTGATGGTAAGTTGGAAGGGTAGAGCAAACCTTTGCATACAGTTGCCCACGGTTCTGTACTGTACACTTCCAACCAGCGGCAAGCAAAAACCAGCTTTCCCACATGAGATCAGGCCAGGATTCGAATTTTGATCTCCTGAGAGGTGAGTGACTGTCACCACTGATACTTCAGTAATAATTGTCACTATCTCTTTCAAATCTAACATATGTTTTCCTTCTGCAAAATAAGAAAATATATTATTAATTTGTGCTTGTAGGCTACAACTAAAAGTAGCTTTCCCCTTTCTGAAATTGTTGGAATTGTTAATGTAACAGACTGAGTAAACGTCAAGCCAATTTGTTGCAGTTTTAATGGAAATGAAAGAAGTTTCATTTACCGTATTTCTGTCAGTGGTGAAATTGTCACCATATTAGGTTTTTAACAGCATTGTTTAATATGAAGATAAAATGTTCCACAGAACAATAAAATGCTTAGCATGAGTAAGCCTGCAGACAAAGAGAAAATAAACAGGAATGTGGCAGTGGATTGGGTTAAAATAAGGTTTTAATCCAACTTTGACTGTATAATTAATATCACTATGTGAAGGTTTATTATTGTAACGCACGTTATACAAGCTATGTGGCCAGCATAAAAGTACAATCCTGGCCATCAGTATAACAATATAAAATTCTTTCATTAGACCAAATCGGGCTTCGTGGTTTTAATATACAGCCGCTCGATAGTTTAAACCATCATAAAGCACTCGAATATGTCTTTTATTCCTATAATAGGGGTGGGGTGGGCATGAGGAGAGACATGTGGCATAGTTTAAACCATGGAGTGTTTGTATTTTTTATGGGGGTGGGGATGAGGGGATGAGACTAAAGTGCCATGCCCTGCCCTGCGCCGCAACAGTTTGTGTGGCTATGATGGGGAAGGGTTTGAACACTGATTTAATACAAATTTTTTTGTGGGGGACTAAAGTGTTATGCCCTGGGGCTGACGATAATGGAGAAGGCTTTGAACAAGGAAATTAATTTAATTTTTTTTTGGGGGGGCAGGGTCTAAAGTGCTAACTAAAGTTTATTATATTTGCATAATACATTGTGCGCCTACAATGGGGAAGGGTTGGATATGGTTAGGGCTTGGATGAGGTTGAATGTGTGTGTTGGGTTTTTTTTGGGAGGAATTTTTAAACTTTGAAGCTTTTGGGAAAAGGTTTTTTTTAACTTGAACACGCAGCTAAATAAGTGTTTTTGGAAGATTGGGCGGGCCTGAAAAGGGCTTAATAAATTTTCAGCTAAAGGCTGAATGCAGGCTACTGGCTACTGGTCATCTCAACACTAGGTGGTGTTGAGCTAGCAGTAGCTATTGGGCTATTGTAGCTACTGAGGTGTTGGGCAAGGGGAGTGAACCAAAGGATGTGTCTGCTGAGGCTACTGATGGTGGATACTCCAATGGTAGGTGGCTTGATGTTGGACTCTACAGTTGTTTGTAATGCTGTGGCTGTGGAGTGACTGTATTGCTGTTGAACAAGCTGCTGCATCTGCTGTTAATGCTACTGAGCCAGTATTGGCTGTATAAAAGTGGCTGTGTGCCCAAATGTAGTGCAGATAGTTTGGTCTAGTAAACTTTATTGTTGTTCTTGTTGCTGTCTGACCTTGCATTTCAGGGACCTTATAAAAACGTCTTGACTTGAAAATTCTCAAAGGACTCTGTGGAGAGATTATTCCATTCTGAATGCAGCCACTCATAATACATATGTTCAAGCTTGTCTTCAAATACTTCTAATTTCTTTCTCCATTCCTGGGCCTCCATCTAGAACTCTGACTTGTTTATGGTTGGGTTGCACAATGTTGGGTGATTGGGGGGGGGGGGGGGGGGCTGTGGGAAGTGGTGGAGGAGATGCCAGACAGTCATAGTGGTTCATCAGTTGATCCTCATCCGCTGCCAACTGAAATTGAAATAAGAATTTCCGATAAATCAAAGCAAACGAAGGGACACTCCTCAGTGTCGTATTTCACAGACTGTGGCTAGGTTTACATTGTCAATGGATTTTTATGACAGCCTTGGGCTTAGGGTTATGTCAACCTGAAATGCCCAAAAATAATGAAGAGACATACGGAACACATCCCTAAAATCAGTCTTGCACTTTTTTATGTGATTACAAGGTTTTGCATTGCAAAACAGCATTTTTCCAAAGATAAAATGCGTCAAACAAAAGAAATATGTCAATAATAGAATATTTTGACCCAAAATAAAAGGTAACATCACATCAAAAACCACTGTTACAGTGGTTATTTGATATGGCTGTATTTATCTCGATTTGGCTAATAGAACTGGTAATACAAAGGCTCAGATTTAAGTCCCTGACTAAATTGCCTATTAGTCCAGGTAATTCTAAGCCCTTTGTAAAATCAGCCCGAGAAACCATTGGGAAAATCCCTCTTGGCATACTGAAGTCAATAATATGTAAAGAAATACTCATCATGCTGAAAAAAATTATTATTGTGTGTTGTAAATAAGATCAAATTTACCTTAATCTGCTGACTGCATTACTTGCATTTTTCTTGATGATATTTTATTAAATTTAATGAATCCTTAGGGCATCTAAAATTTCATATTTTAGCTCGATTACCTTTTACACTGATGCTTGTGTGACATTTAGCTAAAGAAAATGAGTGGAACATTTGCAAAATTACTATATAAAATATTGTGGAAACTGAGGTCAGGTAAATGGTTACAAAAACAGACTTAGTTTTGGCTATAAATTTACTCCAAAGTGTTGGTACCATATTCCTAACTTTTACCCCGATCCATGCTGATTTTGAATTAGGGAATAGTTTTTGCAAGTTCCTATAGGTTGGGGAGCAAAATCAGAAATTCTGGGAAGGTCTGAAAGGATATTCAATATGTTAATATTTTAGGAAAAGCAATGTAATGCCATTATCAACAAGCAAATTATTAGCAAATTATCAACAAGAACCATCAAAGAGTGCATAGCTCCGCCAAGGTCCAACACCTCCAATATTGGTTATGAGGACAATGATAAAAATCCTTTAAAAAGGTCCCAGATCCAGACTTTTCTGTGTCACCACCAAAATTTCATTATCTTTTCCTTGATCCATTCCCTGACAATTTCAAAAAATTCATCCATAACATTTTGAGTTATTTTGCAAACAAAGAAACAGACAAACAGAAAAATAGACAAATACATGCTGCTGGAAGACAACCTCAAGGTTAATTAGTAATACAAAGAAAAGATGAAAGTAATTGCCAACCTTGAAGGGAGAATTAGCTGAAGATGAAACATCTTGATGTTCTCATTCAACCCACAGGCTTTTGTAGTCACTTCAGTGTTATGAACCTCAACTTCAAGCTGAAAACAAAGATGTACGAGTATGAACTTGCTGGTAAAAGTTATTACAATGTCTTCTATTTCATAAACTTAAGGCAGTCATAGTAAATATATACTGACATTTACCAAAATATGTCATATCTGTTTCTTTCAAACACTATGTGTCATTAGATAGTGTAGACTCGAAAGGATCATTATTTCTCACCTTAATTACAGCTGATCAATATGTATTTTCTGGATAATGAAATTGATCATAACTGTCACTGTAAATATTGTAATAGTTTTAAATAACTTACTGTATTTAACAGTATTTTAAAAACACTGCTCTACTTTAAAGGATAAGCTCTATTTTCCAAAAACACTAAGAGACAAAAATTTTGTCAGGATAATACAAACAGTGTTGATTCGAGGACACGTTTCATGCGGGATCATGCATTAGTTTGTCCATTTTCTTTAATTATATAAGAAGCATTTGCCATGACCTCCAATGAAAAGCTTTAATGTAAGTTTCCACTGGTAGTCAGGTGTATTTGTAAATACTGAGTAATATAGAAGCATTTGTCCATGACCTCCAACAAAAGATTATTATGTTGGTGCTAACTGGTAGCCAGGCATTCACAGGATGCCATTCCTTTGGTGAACCTAAACTGGAGTGCTTTGATCAGGATTCAGGTGAAATTATAAAAAAATTATATAAAATTAAATGACCCTTTTAGGCAAGACATGCCTTTTAATTAAAATGGTTAGACAAGTGGCTTCAATCGATAACAGAAATCCACTTGTCTAACCATTTTATTAAATGACCTGAAAAGTATTTTCCTTTGGTTTTAAACTAGATCTTCAAATTGTGCCTCTACAATTTTTACGCCCTCCCCCACATTTTGTGCTGTGGTGGGCGCACTTTTTAAAATTCCTAGAATCAACACTGACAAAGACTTAACCTAGAAGAGGCACTAAGCAGCACTAGGGAAATATAATTGAGAGATAGAGAGAGAGAGAGAGAGAGAGAGAGAGAGGACAAGTATGGTCATTAAGTAAAATATTTGGATAAAGAAAGGTCTGATAATAATGGTTCTACTGCACAATGTGTTAAATTATCACTGATATTCATAGTCATGTGTTAGTTGATTTTTTCATACATGTTGCTGCAGTACATCAGTGTTTCCCATTCATTACAGAAGTTCTGCATAACAGTAGAAGCCTCAGGGTTGCTCCTCATGTAACATTGTGAAGGCTGCTATGACAGGTTCTGCTTAATATAAAGGGTGAAGAACACTTAAAACATGTGACTTGTCCTGACTGAAGGTAAGTGTTAGGACTGAACAGAATGACTTAAGTTTACAACCTGCTAGCGACTGCTATGATTCATGACCCAGTAACTGTTGTGCAGTAACCTAGTAAACATTAGAAATGTTTTGAAATGGTTTAAACATTTACAAAACATTTTAAAAACCTATTCAACCCATATCTTAAGGTTTTCTTAACATTTCCAGGTAAACTTTTATGATGTAATGTTTAAAAAATGTTTTATAAACATTCTATATAGTTTATAAAATAACTCAAGGAGCTAGGTTTGACTGGAAAATTAATGCTTTTTAAACATTTAAAAAGTACAGGTAAGTAAAGAAATGAATATTAAGTTTGTAATGTTTTTCAAACATTCATCATGAAATGGTTTATAAACAGTACACATAAAGTGTTTAAAAACATTATTGATAAAATGTTTTAAAAACATTCTGTCAAAAACGCTTTTAAACCCATATTTTCAGAATGCTTATTAAACCTTCACCTTCAAGCATGTCCAAACAAAGATGTCAGTGAGCAATAATAGGGGATTTTGGAGGACTTTCTCAAAAATTGCCCCACATGCAATCCTTAAATTTTAAAGTAAAAATTGAATGGTCGCACAATTTTGAGCCACTGTCTTACAATTTTAGACATAAAAATAATATTTTCATTTGTGAGCAACCTTAAAAAGATATTGAATTTGACCTCTGATTCCACTATTATTCAGATATTAATATGTTCATTTGTAACATTTTTCTAACATTTATCATGTAGGTAAAACAAAAATATTAAACAAGGCAATTCAATAGTAAGGTGACAGAATTAGTTAGTAAACTAAAAATATGAAGCTGTAAGATTTATAAATTGAATTATAGCTGTCAATGGAAATAGCACAATTAAGTGAAAGAACATATAATAAGTTACAGCAATCCATATATCTTTGTGGTAAGAGAAATAAGTCTCAAATATGGCAGGTTAACACACTCTGGCAGAGCCAAGGCTAAACCAAGGTCACACCATGATGCACACCTGCACCGCTCTAACCAATGTGCCTACTAAGTATCAACTTCCCACATGCTGCGGTTTTCAAGATATAGCCCAGACAAAATTTTAAGTGTCAAGGTCACTACAGCAAAGTCAAAGGTCTAATCAAGGTCACACCATGACGTTGCACACCTACAGCACCCCAACTTTTTCCCGCCGCCTACCTGCCACCCATCCATCCAGATTCCATCGGTGAAAAGTCTGAGGGGTAACTAGGCATTTATTTCAATGTATTTTTGGGTGTCAGTAATAAAGGAACATATTATTTGAACTTAACTTACCAGCTTGGATTTTGAAGTTGAAACTCTACCATGTAGATGGGTTATCATTCGGGAGTCACAATATTATCCCAGGCTTCTGGTTTACGTGTACAAAATAAAAACAAATTATTATTAGTAGCTCTTGCAAACTTGCACATAGGGTACAAAAGGTAAACAAATACACATATTAATATCAACAAAATTCAAATGTTGATGAAATTATGGGTATTCCTCTGATGTCCAGGTTTTAGCTTTTTTAAAAAATGTAATTTCATCTTTTATTTAATTTACTTACTCATTCATTTCTTTTTAACAAGGCAGTTATGGCAGTTAACCTGTCATAATTTACTCTTAAATTTCCTGAATTTTTCTGATCTCTAAGCCTACTTGTATAAGATTGCTATAACTTAATTATCTTTTTGAAAAACATAAACTTAACCCGGAACCAAAAATGTATATAATGTCAAAATAGCAAAGCGCATACAATTTCTTTGCAAGTAACATTGCAAGTTCCAATGAGAAGTTCTGTCAACAGAATGAATGTCACAAAAATAACAAAAGACCTCCTGTCAAACATCATCAGGACTGTTCTTGATTAACTCTGGGAAAACAGCCATGCTACTCCAGAATATCCACTGGCTGTGTGAAACAAGCCACAGAAGCTATAGGCTGGCAGTCTTTTTTCAGGATCACTGGAGTTAGAAGCCAGATAGGACCATTCCAGGTGGATATATTAAACCTAAAGGTTAAAATTACATTTTCCATATCCGGTGGAGTGAGCAGAATGGTGAGTAAAGTGAGAAGTCTGCCTTCACTTTCTAATTTCAACTGACACCGACTCTCTCAAGTGATGTCTCCTCAGAGTGTCCAGCACAGCCATGTTATACAAAACCATCAGTCAGTCCGCCAGCAATAACGGCAGGCTCAGCACCCCATCATACACACAGTGTCAGTTCCACTTACAGACTTAGACCAGTCACTACTTCTAAGCAGATGCATCAGCATGGCAAGTCAACAACGACAAATTATATAAGGAATCAAATGATTAAACTCTCCACATCCAACAATAATCAGAACAGTACTGTAATATTTTTCAATTGATGTGCACAATGAGTGTGAGTGAGTGATGCACATTCAATGAATATCAGCCAGTTATACATATTCAACGGATGCCTGAATGATGACTTGTCAATCAGCAAAAGCAAATGATAAAATCTCAATTTTATTACTAGAAAAGTCATACAATTTTTTTGTAGTTTTTGCATAGCAGATATAAAAGTAAACATTGGACTGAAGTAGATCTATAATACAGTTACCATGTGAAACCTCGTTGGATACAAAGTGGCTTTGAGTCATTATTTTGTACCACATTCTGTGGTTTGCTTGCCTGCTACTGATTTGCACATTAGCTCCACAGTGATAAAATGGGCAAACAGGATCTTTCTTATGGCCAGGCAATCTGTTCGCCATTTTCTTCAATTTCACTTCTGTGCAGCCATTGTAAACTTAGCTTCTTTGGGTGCCGGACCTCTTGCTGCAGCTAGCACAAATCTTCTTGTATAATGTGCCCTCACTATGTTCTGTCTTTCTTTCCAAACCTTTAACATCCTTTTTGAGTTGTCTCAAGGATCTGTGTTGTGCAAAATATATTGGTAGGAATCAAATCAACTGTACAAATTAAACCGGAAATAGTGTTCAAAGTCCTTTAAACTGAATGAACACATTTAATTTAGGTACTACATCAAGAATACCTGCACATTTTAGATTCATAGCAATTTAAAAATGTTACAAATTTCAAAACAGGCAATCTCTGGTGTATATGTATATCTAAATTAATCACAGATTTAACTGTTAAATCTGAATATTTAACCTTTATCAGTGAGGTCAGAAATTTTTTGAAAATAGCACCACAAATACCTGAAATACTCAAACCTGAGGGTTCAATATTATCAGTAGCACTTTAATTGTCATAATTAACATTCCACATCTTTTTACATCAACTTCATAATATGTAAAGAACCAATGCTATGCTGCCAATTTGGGGTTGTGTGATTAATACCTTACTGTTCCTGAGATATGACCAGGACAAGATTATTTATGTCAAAGTAAATCCACTAAAAACAAATCAAAGTTAAGTCAGGATGCTGCAATAGTGTAACCCATAAGGTTTACACATAAACTTTAGACAAGCTACCAATTTGGTTCATAATGCATTGATCAGAAGAAATTTTATCAGCTTGCATAACTGCCTAACTTAATAATAATGTATCCTTAAACATACTGAGATATGGCAGAGTAAAGATTCTTAAAATTAAAGTTGCATAAAGGTTTAGGTAAATTAAAAAAATGTGAAAATCCACTGTACCTTGATGTTGAAGATGCCTATTAATTGTACTTGCCAGATAGTATTTGATGAGATCTGAAAAATATAAAATGATTACATGTACTTACAAGACTATAAAAACTAAGGACATAATTCATGGTACAGGTAAATTATTCCTCAACAAAGTATATTTATCCATGTAATCTTTTACTTCAAGATTTAAACATTTTGATTCTTACTTTTCATTACTTATAGCTTTTGATGTTTACAAACATCTCTAGTGTGACTTGTAAGCAGAGGTCTATACAATACCATTTTGTGAGACAACATTTCTGCAATGGTAAAATTTTCTAAATATATCATTAATGTCGTAATAATCACCCCCAGTGTTAATAATAACTGCCCCTTCTCTTTTCCTGCATAATACATAGTTTGGAGACACTTTAAATGCTGAGCTTTACATGAGGTGCAAGAATTTTGGATTTACGATCTCTAACTTGAAACGCAGAAATAATGAAAACAAGATCACTGTTTCAAAAATGAGTTAAATGACATAATGAACTAAAATAATAGCAGCTCAGTACATTTTAGTCTATGGTAATCACCCCTATCACGTGCCTTTAGAAAAAATGCATCATCGCTTGGGCGATTACTATCATGACATTTATGATGCATAACTTTCCAGTGTTAGAAATACCTGTTTAATATATTATACAACCTACATTTCATTGCCGACTTCTGTGTTCACATCATCTATCTCTTCCACCACTTCCTCTTGTTGTCTCCTAGCTCCTCTCATTGTCCGGCCTCTTCCCGCTGTCTCCTAGCCTCTTGCTCATGTACCCTCCTGGTCTCTTCCTCTACTTGCCTCTTATTTCTGACTTCTTATCATCTTCCTCACTTTGGTTCCTGGTCTTTTCCTCCTCTCATCATTTCTTCCTCCCATCCCCTGGTCTCTTCATCCCATTGATTCCTGTCCTTTGCCTCTTCCAGTTGCACATATGTCTACGCCATCTTTATAGTTTCATTATCTCTCACATCCTTGTTTCAAGTCCTGGTCCCATCCTTTTTCCACTCACTCAGATACCGAGTTCTTTCTTATTTTCTAAAATATACAATAAAATCTACAATAAACACATTATTGTTTCAAGTCCTGGTCCCACCTTTTCTCCACTCACTCAGATATTGAGTTCTTTGTTATTTACTAAAATATACAATTGACACTTTGCTTGTTGAAACAATTTATATGCCCCACTTTGTTCAGGTGACATCTAAGGAAAAATGGTGCTGGAAGTTTAAACTTAGTATATATATATCAGTTGACTTTTAATTTGACCTTTGACAGTGAAATAATGATCTTGATCATTTTTCGTAAACTGTATTGTGCAGAAAATTCAAACTTGGACCTTTAATAACCCAAATCATGACACTTTATGTACAGTACCCCATACCACAAACATTCCAAATGAATATGTAAACCCAGTTTCAAATTCATGAATTTCGCAAATATGCAAAGTATAAAGAAGAATCTACCTCTATCATTATCTAATCTACTGCTTTGCAGGTACAATATCTCCCACACGAGAATAACTGGGTTCTAACCCAGTACCCTCCTGCTTGAGAGCAAGTCCCAGAGCCAGTTGTCAGTCTTTAAGTTTGGCACCCGGCCCAGTCAAGTTTAGCCAAGGCAGATATTCATCAAATTTAGAGGATGATGGATATGTGGGTTCACTCACATTACATTCAGCTTGAATTTAAAGATCAAATGTTGAAAGTTGGGGGTTTTATTTCCCATTCAACAGCTACAGTCCTCAGGCTTGAAGAATTGCAAATAGTTTGGACCTGTTCTGGCAATGTTTAGGTTATGTTTAGATGACGGTTGGATATGTATCAATTTTCATGATCATTCAGGGTATTTAACTCCAGAATAGACAGAAACAACCTTTTTAAAATCATAATCAGCTACTCTTGAATAATTGCTCAACTTAAAGTGGAATGGGCCAATTACAGTGCTGAATAACTCACTAGTATATATATAACTCACTAGTGTATCACTCACAGTAACATTAAATGTTTACAAACAAGACAAATATATTGGACTTGTAGATTGCCTGTGACAATGTTGAAAAGCAAAATACCATGACTTTTGTGATACTTCAAGGTAGTTATTTAACTATGTTAAACAAAAGTCCTCAACTTTGACACAGTGGTTACTGTTAATATTTAGGTGCCCCCTTTTGGAAAAATTCACCACCCTGAGTGAAATTATAAAAATGATGTCAACTTAATTATATCTTCTTTTTGAATTTCCAAAAAAATACCTTCTTGCCTCTTTCATTATTGTCAAATGTTACTTCAGAGTTGATTGGAAGTCAAGATGAATATTGAAAGATGTAGCAATGTCTGTAAGGACATATATTTTATTCCTTAAATATGTTATGCATGAGACTTCATTAATTTTTTTTAATTCTCCCTGATTAAAAATCAGTGATTAGACATTGGTAATCGATTGGATGGGTTTGTTTAGTAATCAAGTGTGTGTATTAATGCTGTGAAGCCCACATAACAAACTGTGATACTAAATTCTTGCAGTGGTGAATTTTTAATGCATTCTCTCGGGAAACATTGTTTTAGTCGAAAACTATATCTCCTTATTGTCTATGGCTTGTTGTGTACCTACATACTTGACACCTGATACTGCAACTTTCAAGTATTTTCTGATAAATATTTGTAAATGTATATGTATCATTTATTTTATATTTATTTTTTAAATATATGACCAATACAACAATTAATTGAGTTAAATACTATAGCGATTGTAAAACTCTGACACAACACAACTGTAAAATGTAGGTCTTGATATTAGTTACCAGAATTCTTGTTGATTTTGCTGTTCATGACCTTTGTGAACCTTTGCTTTATTTTAACTTCAATGCTTGGAGCTGTGAACATTGTCTTTTGAAGGTAATGTCCCACTAAGTCTGGGCCAGATTCACAAAATGTCTCAAATCTGAAATTTGTTTTTAATCTGGGATTTTCTCTTTCTATTCTGAGTATTTACAAGTGACTAAATATTTACAAGACTTTTAACCATGGCATTTTTAGGTCAAGTCAAACTTTAATATTATCACTTTGACAAGTTGACTAACACAAAAGTTACCCCAACACCAGTATTAGATACAGTAAAACTTCTATTATTTGTAAATTTGGTTTTATAATCTAATTCACACTCTATTAAAATCACAATTTTTCATTGTTTGCCACTGAAATTCCCTCTTCTCATTAACTAAGTTAACCTTCTATTATACAATCACAATATCTGTCTCTCACAGGATGGATGGGAATAAAGGTTATACTGTGTTAACCTTAGAGTAATCTTAGATTTAAGAGAAAATTCATTTCAGACCTTTCATGAATTTAGCCCCTGAATACCTCTTTGTCCATCCACTGAAGAAATACTCCACAGCACACTAGTACCTCTGTAGGAGGGTACTGGTGGTATCAGTACACCTCACATTACTTGATTCCTGGGCCTTTTCCACTTCTTTTACACCAACCAAAGAAATTCTCCTGTGTATTGGCACCAGTATTTCAGAATGTAAGTCTTCATCACACCACCTGCTCCAATTGTATCCACTGAAATCGGAAAAATAATCATTTATATTATTATTGAAGCTCTTTAACCAAACTTCTGTTCAGTAAAGAAAATATGTTTTTGTAAAAGTGCAGTAAAACTTCTGTTATCCATCCTTCAGTTATAGACATACAATGGAAACTCTGTTATCCGAATACACTGGGAGAGGGAAATGTTGTACGGATAACAAAAAAAAAATCATTAAATAGGAAATATATTGAAGTATAAAACATAGGTAAATACAAATTTGGGAAAGTGGAAATGAGTTCATAAAATGTATTGTATTGGATATTATGAACTTACTTAATATATTATGAACTCGGTTATATTGAGATGCTGCTATATTTTGTGAACCATTTAACTGATCCTGCTCTCCAAGAAATCTTGTTAGATCATAGATTTTCTACTGTCTATATCACCATATGAGGACCTTTGTGGACATTGTCCATTGTATTTGACTCTCATTGTCTGGAATACCAAGTATTAGTCTTTTCCCCTACAGATTCAACATAACAGGATTGTACTGTCTGTCAAATGAAAGAAAGTTCTGTTCTAGGATTTTAAATCCCATTCATCTTAGAATTGCCACTTGTGGGAGTCAAAGCCACACACAGGTGTATACAGCCTGTGATTAGATATTAAAATGTTGCCGACCAGTGGAGCACTGAAGACTTCTCCTTGAAGAAAAGAGAATTTTAATACTTTTCCTAAGAAAGGTAGTTTGTACTACATCCATTCAACAATACTGATTGACTTGTGGCTTTACTCATGTACTCAGAAACAAATATCAATACACTTCTAAGGATCACATACCACTTTATATTTCATAAGGCAACTCAGTCACATTAAACCAATATGCCATTTTGTGACATAAATCATAAAATTTTGTGACAATAATATTAGCGTGAAATAAACAGGAATTGAAAGTAAATGTCTGCTGCTGGGCTGCCCAGCCAAATCCATGACAATAGACCAATACATACTGGAGGAAAACCATTGGTTTGTTTTGTCACATCATCCCTGAAAATAAAGAGACACTCTGTGCATCAAATACAACCAGCCAACTTTGACTGTCTTTTCTAAAACAAAAATTCTGCTATTGACTTGCAAAAGTGATTTCTTTGTTGTCATTTCAATGTCATCACTATTTACCCTCACCCCGCAAAGGGCTGGGGTGAGGTATTGTAATACCATCTGTTTGTTTGTCCTTTTGTCTGTGTGCATAACTTAAAAAACTATAAATCAGATTGGGATCATTTTGTTCACACAAGGAGAGTCATAGCTCAGTCTATGATCTGGACCTGCATTGAGACTCCAGAATTTATTGATGGATTTTGTGTCAATAGATATTTCTGATTACAATTTATGGCTTTTTATCTCTAGCTAGCACCGTGCATTAGTCAAATATCTACATCAATTCATTTCCACTACCAAAATTACACTCTTTTACATTGTGGCTTTAAGTGGAACATTTGTATGTCTATTTTTCTTATTTTAACTTGTGACATCACTGTGGAAACAACTCTTTGTTCCACACACATCTAACATTATAGACAGAGCAACATTCAAACTTAGTTCACATGTAAAGTTATGACATATGGCCTTCACTGGACCAAACTGCCCAACCTCGAGGTATGTTCTGATCCCAAACGGAGGTACTGAAACTGGATCTAATTCAACCACTTTGTAAACTCTTAGTAAAGGCCCTCACATGGGAACAACAGTACAATGGGATAAGGTTACTTTTGGTTCTTTCTACAAGTCTGATAAATGCACAAAATGTAGATATTATTGATAATATCCACAGACCTTGTTCTTTTCTTAAAACAGTATTTAGTTAGAAAATTTTCACTGCCATTTCTGATTTTTATGGAAGCTTTTCATCTACCCTTCCACCCTGTATTTTTAACCAGTATTCTATTTTGCAGTCTTTACAAATGGATGATGTAAAAATTCAACTTCTGCATCTGGCAGAGCTTTACATACCCAAACATCACTTGTATTACTGTTATCAGAATGGCTAAGCACTATATTATTTACCTTTTACAGTATGTAACACTTTTTGGTCTCCAGTTCAGTGAAGATCAAACTCCACATGTAATAGATAATTAAATTTAAAAGCAAAAAAAAAAAAAAAAAAAAAAAAAAAAAAATTCAGAGCTTCTGGACTTGACCAGGTAAAAATAATTGAACTGAAAACTTCAATTTTATAAAATAATAAACAACCCAGAATAAACTAAACATGCTCAGAAAATAATACTCTAGTAAAAAAATTTAAATGTTGACTTAGTTCATTTTGTCTATATCACTAACTTATGTCTCTTAACTCTCTGCATCTCCATGTTTAAATTCCTGTATGTTAATTATCTATTTTTTCTTACAAGTGACATGTTACACTAGCTTCTGTGACCGCTCACATCTGAATACAAAGAACCGACTGGTTTGGGGTTTCAGATTTTTAATTTTCTGATTGTTTAGTATAATCAGCATGTAGCACAGACATCAAGTTTTTAAAATGAGCAGAACATTATTATTTCTGGTCAGATTTTGACCATTTTCTGCTTGAAGGCTGGATACTATTTGCCTACATTCCTTTTGATGTAGAGGAATTTAAATGTTCATACTAAGTTTTAAAAAGGCCAGACTGGAGCAAATTTCTACCATAAGCCTTAACAATAAACAGATTATGTCTCTAGTTCATAAAATGGTTAACTGTTCACACACGTGTTCCTTATCACTTCCCAAGGTAGAGTTATTATTAATTTCCAAAGTAACCACTCAACAGTGACCCAGCTTGCTCAAAAGTATTATTTATAACAAAAAAAAAACACTTCAAGTTTTAAGATAAGCTAAAAATTGCTTTGAACATTTCAGGACACATCACTTAGTTCTCTCTTTTTAGTATTTTTTATTTTTAGTAGGGGTAATAAGTAACAAACACAACTGACCCAGTTACTAAAACAAGAACAAACAGAAGTGGCAATATTTATTTATGAAGTATTTATTTAAGATTTCCCTACATTTGTATTATATCTACAATTAATAGTGAAAAACTCAAAACTTTCTGATCTCTTACTTTCCTTTTCACTGCCGTGTATTGATTGGCTTAATTTCTGGGTTACTAAAAAGTGTTACTAGCAGCATTGGGAGGCACAATTTTTATTTACAGGAGATGCTTTTATGGAATTTACAGCACATCTTATTCTGTACCATTTAGAATACTTAACAGAATATTGCTTTCCCAAAGACACAAGTTCTGCCTGAAGACAACTGATCTTATTTATTCTTAGCTGACGTTTATTCCGATTATTGCAACAGTTTAAGATAATTCTGTTATCATTTCTCAAAACTCCCTCTGACCGGTTACTTCTTAAATACATGCAATAATCAACAAAATTCAGTCTTGAAATTCCTACAATCAACTCAAACTGAAGTATATCCAATCTTTTCACATAAACAACTTAATCCAGTCTTTTTTCCATTACTTTGTTACTCCATAGCCACATTACTGCTAATCAATAAATTCTATTCAAGACAATTTTTCATGATGCAGTGTTCTCCAGTATTTCTAATTCCTCCTCATCACATGATCTAAACAACAGCACTTCATTCCATCTTGATGACATATTTATTCATGCCCAATTCACAGTGTCTGAAATGTGAAGAATTAAATAGTCACACATTTACAGCGTCACTGTTCACAGGGCTGGGGAGGGTTCAATTTTGTGAGCCCAAGAAATACAGCAGATGAAAGAGGTAGAATTCCTGATGGTCAGTGGCTAATGGACTACAGTTATAACTCCTAATCTCACCTGGTGTGTTAATGCCACTGGCTGTTGATAAAAGTGTGATAATTATATATTAAGTAGAGAAGACACATGACTCAACTTTATCTCTTTAAACCTCTCTATACATCCAGCCTTAAATCTCAAGTGTGTCTTCTTAATATTCTTTTCAATATTGTTTTTAGATAATAACAAAAGGTGCATGTAGAGCTGTTTTTTTCACAGAATTTATTACTATGAACACAATCCAATTGTATCTTAAAGGTCTGCTGGTGTTAAAGTTGTACCCAGCCCCAATCCAGCTAAAACCTACCACCATAGTCAACTCCCTCCCTCCACCCACCCTACCAACCCATATACCCCAGCTCCCCCTAAGCTTACCAGATCACTAACTCAAAAATACACAACACCCCTCCACATAACACCAGCAGGCCTGTAAGATACACAGAAGGTGCCACAGTATTAGCCTATGTTACTGTCTATCAATCCTATACACTGAGCTCTACAAGTAGACATGGTAAATTAATTAAGTTAATTACAATGAGAATGCTACTCCCTCCATTTTACTATATCTCTTGGTCATGTGACCAAATAATGTGTGTGTACAGACAACCCTACTGTGTCCTACCATTTAGTGTCCACAATATGTACACACACAGAGTTTTGAACTCATCCAAACAATTGCAATCATGAAATAATAAATTCAATCAACAAAGATTTTTTATACAATTTGGATGACAAAAAGTCATTTTCATATGCTGGTCTAATTGTGAATTAAAAATTAATAAAACTGAAAATGAATAAAATGGCAAATGAATTGAAATTTTGAAATTTGTCTGAACAAAATACAAAAACACACATTTGTTCAGATGTTTAAGAAGTCTAGTGTGTCTACAGTGTAGCTGGCAATATTGAACATTTTAAAACCTTAATATGTACACACTTGAATTTAAAAATACAGTAATTTGTACATTGAACAAGTGTACAAAAATCTGTACATTGTACAAGTGTACTGTTTGTAGATTTTAAAACTCTAAAAAAAGTTTGCCAAAAATAGAGTGGAAATTTAAAATAAATTTATTTTTGTACATAGAACAAGTGTACAGAAACAGTACATTGCCCAAGTGTACAAATATTTTGAGATTTTGAAATTTTGTTTGAAAAGTCTTTGCCTGAAATCTGAACATGATACAAAAACATACATTTGTTCACATGTCTAAGACCTGAAGCGTGTGTACAGTAATGCTAGCAATATTTAGCATTTTAAAATCTTAATAAGTACACACTGAAAATTTAAAAAGAAATTTTGTACATTGAACAAGTGTACAGAATCTGTACATTGTACAAGTGTACAACTGTTTCTAGATTTTAAAATTCTGAACAAATTTTGCCAAGACAGTGAAAATTAAAACGATAAGTTGTACATAGAACAAGTGTACAGAGACCGTACATTGCACAAGTGTACAAATATTTTAAGATTTTGAAATTTTGTTTTAAAATTTTGTATAAACATAGATTCTACATTTTTTACTCAAATGTGCACACACAATGTTGCTTCTGAAACTTTTGGTTTTGTGTAAATTTGGAAATTTTAGCATAATTTTCTTGTAAATTTTAAAAATTAATAAAACAGGAAGTAAACTTTGAAACATAAAACCAATGTTATATACTATTTTAAATTTTGAAAATTAATGACAACATAATTGCAAATTTGGAAGAGAAAGTCAGTTGTATATTCTAGTGTAATTTTGAAAATTATTGAAACTGGTTATAAAATTCAAAACATCTATTTTATACACTATTTCAAATTTCAAAATAAAAAAAAAATGAAACAATCTAGCCAATTTGAAAGTTAAAGTCATTTATATATTCTTGTAAAAATTTCGGAAATTAGCAAAACAGAGAAATACAATTTGGAAGATAAAACCAATGCTATATATAATTTTAATTTTATTAAATTAATGACACAACTGCTAATTTTCAAAATTATTGAAACTGGAAATAAAATTTGGAAGACAAAATCTATTGTATAGGATATTTTAAATTTCAAAACATAAAAAAATAAACAGTTTACCAGATCTGAAAGTTAAAGTGATTTATATATTCTGGTCAAAATTTGAAAATTATTCAAACAGGAAATAAAATTTGGACGATAAATCAATTTTATGTTCAATTTTAAATTTTCAAAATTAAGGAGTCCGTAAATGTTATGTCCACAGATTATGATGAAGATAGAACTGTGGCGTATGCGATGATGTATAGAGCGTGACGAAATGAAGATGCATGGAGACTTAGAGTGGGTTGTTTGTGTTG
Source organism: Sabellastarte sp. h YS-2021 (assembly GCA_964017235.1). NCBI lineage: Eukaryota > Metazoa > Annelida > Polychaeta > Sabellida > Sabellidae > Sabellastarte > Sabellastarte sp. h YS-2021. The sequence goes on along the minus strand of OZ024939.1, from coordinate 21,362,756 downwards.
TGCAGTATGACTTGGTGTTTGGACTAGAATAAACAAGGTTTGCCCAGTACTGTGTCTATTCCTTGTATGTGAATATAACAATTAGCGATGAGGATATAGGTCACACTGTATGTGTTGCGACAGTAAGCTCAGCTTACAATGCAGTGGTGGTTATTGTGTTATTGTACATGATGGCTGGTGTAGTGGGAAAACAGGAAGAGTTTGATGACAGGGCTGGGTGGAGTTTGTGGATTGCTTTGAACAATATTTTGAAGCAAACGGATTGAGGATGAAAAGACTTACAGTCTTATTAGAAATACTGCAGCACTAGCCAAGCCACAAAACAAATCATATGACCAATTACTGTAGTTAGTCAAGGATCATGTATGTCCAGCTCCATTGGTTATTGCTGAGAGATTTAAGTTCGATCAGCGTATCAACAGGATGGGGAACGAGTGATAGACTATATCAGTCTGTGCATTACGAAAATTGGCAGTAACATGCTCTTGGGAGAATTTATGGAACAGGCTTCATGTGACCATATAGTGTGGCTGCTGACCATGGCAGATTTGACCCAGGAAACAGCTTTGGGTATAGGGATGGCTGCTGAAATAAACCCTCAGTAGTGAGTGCAGTCAAGGAGGTGAGTATTACTGAATGCTGGAGAGGTAGGGGGAGCCAATCCACCAGATGACTGTGGTTTTAGAGATGCAGAGTGTTTGTGGTGTCACCAAACTGGTCATATTTGAAAATGGTGTCAGTCAAGGAAGGCCTCTCAAGTGCAGTCTACTGGACCAAGAGTACTGAAAGTTTTAGGAAGAAATCTTCAGATATTAGTATGACTTGGTGTTTGGACTAGAACAAACAAGGTTTGCCCAGTACTGTGTCTATTCCTTGTATGTGAATATAACAATTAGCGATGAGGATATAGGTCACACTGTATGTGTTGCGACAGTAAGCTCAGGTTACAGTGCAGTGGTGGTTATTGTGTTATTGTACATGATGGCTGGTGTAGCGGGAAAACAGGAAGAGTTTGATGACAGGGCTGGGTGGAGTTTGTGGAGCGCTTTGAACAATATTTTGAAGCAAACGGATTGAGGATGAAAAGACTTACAGTCTTATTAGAAATACTGCAGCACTAGCCAAGCCAAAAGACAAATCATATGACCAATTACTGTAGTTAGTCAAGGATCATGTATGTCCAGCTCCATTGGTGATTGCTGAGAGATTTAAGTTCGATCAGCGTATCAACAGGATGGGGAACGAGTGATAGACTATATCGGTCTGTGCATTACGAAAATTGGCAGTAACATGCTCTTGGGAGAATTTATGGAACAGGCTTCATGTGACCATATAGTGTGGCTGCTGACCATGGCAGATTTGACCCAGGAAACAGCTTTGGGTATAGGGATGGCTGCTGAAATAAACCCTCAGTAGTGAGTACAGTCAAGGAGGTGAGTATTACTGAATGCTGGAGAGGTAGGGGGAGCCAATCCACCAGATGACTGTGGTTTTAGAGATGCAGAGTGTTTGTGGTGTCACCAAACTGGTCATATTTGAAAATGGTGTCAGTCAAGGAAGGCCTCTCAAGTGCAGTCTACTGGACCAAGAGTACTGAAAGTTTTAGGAAGAAATCTTCAGATATTAGTATGACTTGGTGTTTGGACTAGAATAAACAAGGTTTGCCCAGTACTGTGTCTATTCCTTGTATGTGAATATAACAATTAGCGATGAGGATATAGGTCACACTGTATGTGTTGCGACAGTAAGCTCAGCTTACAGTGCAGTGGTGGTTATTGTGTTATTGTACATGATGGCTGGTGTAGCGGGAAAACAGGAAGAGTTTGATGACAGGGCTGGGTGGAGTTTGTGGAGCGCTTTGAACAATATTTTGAAGCAAACGGATTGAGGATGAAAAGACTTACAGTCTTATTAGAAATACTGCAGCACTAGCCAAGCCAAAAGACAAATCATATGACCAATTACTGTAGTTAGTCAAGGATCATGTATGTCCAGCTCCATTGGTGATTGCTGAGAGATTTAAGTTCGATCAGCGTATCAACAGGATGGGGAACGAGTGATAGACTATATCGGTCTGTGCATTACGAAAATTGGCAGTAACATGCTCTTGGGAGATTTATGGAAGAGGCTTCATGTGACCATATAGTGTGGCTGCTGACCATGGCAGATTTGACCCAGGAAACAGCTTTGGGTATAGGGATGGCTGCTGAAATAAACCCTCAGTAGTGAGTGCAGTCAAGGAGGTGAGTATTACTGAATGCTGGAGAGGTAGGGGGAGCCAATCCACCAGATGACTGTGGTTTTAGAGATGCAGAGTGTTTGTGGTGTCACCAAACTGGTCATATTTGAAAATGGTGTCAGTCAAGGAAGGCCTCTCAAGTGCAGTCTACTGGACCAAGGGTACTGAAAGTTTTAGGAAGAAATCTTCAGATATTAGGCACTTAGAAGAAAGCCAGGAGGATAGTCAGATTCCAGGCAAGGAGAATGAGTGGCCTTTTTTCAACTTCAGAAAATGAAGTTGAAAGTTTGTACATGGAGGTTGATACAGGGGCTGTAGTCAGTGTGATTGCAGAGGAAGTTTACAGACAGAAATTAAGTTGTGTGCAGGAAAACCATCGATTATATAAATCCTACTCTGGACATAAGCTTGATACGGTTGGGGAAATAGAGGTAAACGTGGTGTATGGGAAGGTAACTAAGAGATTGCCTTTGGTTGTGATTCAAGGAAATGGCTATGCGTTGCTGGGGCATAACTGGATGTCGAAAATTTGGTTGGATTGGTTTGCCATCAAGCAAGTCCAGGAGGAAAACTGTGGGAATCATTGAAGGCAAAATATCCAGTATTTAAAGGCACCTTAGGAGAGGTGACTGGAATTACTGCAAATTTAAATTGGTGGTGAAGGAGAAAGCAGTTCCAAAGTTTTTTAAGCTACGCTCAGTTCCATATGTGCTGAAGCAGATAATTTCAGAAGAATCGGGAAGGACTGGAGAGTGAGGGAGTGATAGAGAAGATCAAATTTTCTGCCTGAGCTGCACCAATAGTACCAATATTGAAGGGTTCGCATCTGTGGCGATGACTCGGGTGCCTCAGTATCCAGTCCCATGGGTTCAAGATTTTTTATCAGAATTGAAAGGAGGGCAAAAGTTCACAAAGCTGGATCTCTCACATGCATATGAACAAGTAGTGTTAGTGGATGTTAGTCGTGACTTGTGGCAATAAATACACACATTGGATTGTATCGGTACACTATTAGTTTTATGGAGTATCCTCGGGGCCAGACATATATCAGGAAACAATGGACATGGTGTCAGCTGGATTACAAGGTATCGGATGTATAATGGATGATCTTATAGTTTCTGGAACGAATGATGCAGAGCATTTGCACAACTTAGAAGCTGTTCTGGATAGATGGACACAATATGGTATTCAGTTAAACATAAGTAAATGTGAGTTTGTGAAGACACAAGTTGGTTATTTTGGGTTCATAGTGGACAAAGATGGGGTTCATCCATTGGCAGACAAGGCTGCTGCTACTGTCGATGCACCAGAACCAAAAAATATTATTTAACTTCAGAGTTTTTTGAGCTGCATTAACTATTACTGGGGCTTCATATCATCATTGGCAACTATTGCAGCACTGTTGACTGACATGTTAAAGAAGGGAGTGCCATGGAATTGGAAGAAACAGTCTCAGGATGCCTTCAACCAGGCTAAACAGGCTCTTATGTCAGCTCAACTGTTAGCACACTATGATTCTCAGAAGGAGATCATATTGACTGTTGATGCAAGTGCTGCAGGAGTAGGGGTAGTTATGTCTCACAAATTTGCTGAGGGGGACAGCCCAACTGCATATGCATCCAGAACATTAACTCATGCAGAACGAAGTTATTCAAGTATTGAGAGGCATTGGCAATTATTTTTGAAATTCAGAAATTTCATCAGTATTTGTATTCCAGGAAGTTTACCTTGGTAACAGATCACAAACCGCTGACAGATTTTTTTACCAACAAAGGGCATACCGGTTTTGGTGGCTTCAAGGCTAAAGAGTTTTAGTTTTAAAGGAGATGGAACTAGTTTTGAGCCATACCCATAACTGCCTCACAGCTGCAGCGTGTCATTCAGTAGGATCCAATTTTATCAAAGTTTATCTATCATGTTGTAAATGGTTGACCAAAAAACATGTGGGGCATCCAGGTACTGTACGGACGAAGGCTTCAGCTAGGATGCATGTGTGGTGGCTAAATCTGGATAAGCAAATAGAATTCTTAACAACAGCCAGAAGCTCCAAAAGTGTCAAGTACATGGATATGGCCAAACAAGCCTTGGATTCTAATTCATGTGGGCTTTGCAGGGACTTTTGAAAAAAGCATGTTCCTGATTGTAGCTGATGCTCATTCAATGTGGATGACGATGATGAGGATGGAGGGTACATCTTCAGGGAGATTGTTTTTGCTGCAGAATGGAATAAAGTAAGGCTGTAACTTAGTTAGAAAAATGCTAACGGGTATTCGCCTCGAATGAACCGATCCAAATTCAGGTAACCGTCTTTTAATTGTCACCCAGTGGAAGTAGCAGAGAAGCAAACATGGAGGATGGTGTAAAAAAACCGTTACAAAAAATAATGTTAAATATCGGTATAAATAAAGAAAATTATGTGGAAAAACTCATGTCAGTTAAAGATATCTGACAGAATCCTAAGCTTTCAATGATTTTTGCCATATTTAATATTTCTTCGGTTACCCGCTTCACCAGTTTATACTTGGTTTCTTAAAGAATTCGGACAGTTTTCAGGTAACCGATGGGGAGGCTGAGAGGGCGGTATGGTCTTTTAAAACAGTAATGAAAAAGCTAAAGGGTCATTTAATCAGTGGTTAACATTTCTGCTTACTAATCGGATCACCCCACACTCAACAACTAAGAAAAGTCCAGCTGAATTGTTCTTGGGAAGGAGGTTACGCAGCAGATTGGACTGTTTGAAATGTGATACGGAACGTGTTATTGCAAAGAAATTATCAACATATGCGTCAGGTGTTCCACGCACTTTCAAGCAAGGTGATCAAGTCTTAGTTTGGGACAACTGTGCCCGGCAAGAGAAATGGATACCAGGTGTGGTACAGTATGAAGGTGCGCCAGTGACGTATGGTGTGAATGGTGCCATTTAGAAAAGGCATGTACATCAGCTGATGGAACAATATTCCCCAGGGTCTGGTACGGGCCCTATAGAAACAGGTATACTGCAAGAAGTCAAACAGGAAGTGGTAGATGCACATATAAGTGTGGAGAGATCAGCTGATAAGGCTGATAACAAGGAAGATCAGGAAAACCAAGGGGAATCCACTCCAGGTGTAGAAGGTGTGCGTTGTACATCTCGTGTCAGTTAAGCCTGGGAGACTTATTAAAGAAATGTACGTAAGTGTAATGAATAATGGACGCTGGCATAAGCGGTTAACAATATTTCTGCTTACAAACCAGACCACCCCACACTCAACTAGTGAAAAAAAACTTGCATTGTGCAGATTGACTTGGTGTTTGGACTAAAATAAACAAGGTTTGCCCAGTACTATGTTTTTTTCTTGTATGGGAACATAACCGTAAACAAAATTTGGAAGATAAAACCAACGTTCTATACTATTTCAAATTTTGAAAATTAATGACACAATTGCAAGTTTAGAAGAGAAAGTCAGTTGCACATTCCAGTATATTTTGAAAATTACTGAAACTGGAAATAAAATTTGGAAGATAAAATCAATTTTTTCACTGTTTTAAATTTCAAAACTAAAAAATATGAAACAGTTTAACAGATTTGAAAGTTAAAGGCATTCATATATTCTGGTCAAAAGTTTGAAAATTAATAAAACAGGAAATAAAATTGGAAGATACAACCAAGCTACATACTATTTCAAATTTTGAAAATTAATGACACAAATGCTGATTTTGAAATTTATTTAGACTGGAAATAAAATTTGGAAGATAAAATCTTCTGTATAGACTATTTTAAATTTGAAAACTGAAAAAAAGAAACAGTTTAGGAGATTTGAAAGTTAAAGTTATTTAACATATATTCTAGTAAAAATTTTGAAAATTATGGAAACAAGAAATAAAATTTGGAACATAAATCAATTTTATGTTCAATTTAAAATTTTTAAAGTTGATGAGTTTCAAATTTTGAAAATTAATGATGCAATTGAAAATTTGGAAGAGAAAGTCAGGTGTATATTCTAATATATTTTAAAAATTACTGAAATTGGAACCAAAATTTGGAAGGTAAAATCAAATTTATACACTAATTTAAATTTCTAAAAAAAAAAAAAATTAAACATCTTATCAGATTTGGAAGTTAAAGTCATTTATATAGTCTTGTGAAAATTTGAAAATGAATGAAAGAAATAAAATTTAAAAGATAAAATCAATTTTACATTCTACTTTAAATTTTCAAGATTACTGAGACACTGAGAAAAATTTGGAAGATAAAATCAGATTGTTGACAATTAACTTAATTAATCTTTGAAAAATAATGACAAAGGAAGTAAAAATTGGCAGATAAAACCAACGTTATATTCTATTTTAAATTTGAAACTTAATGACATAATTGCAAATTTGGAAGAGAAATTCAGGTCTATATTCTGGTGTAATTTTGAAAACTATAAAACTGGAAATAAAATTTTGAAGATAAATTCAATTTCAAAGTTTTAAAACTAATGAGACAGTAAACCAAATTTGGAAGATAAATCAGATCTGCTGCTTTAAGATTTTAAAGTTTTATTTGGAAATTTTGCTGAAACAAAAAGAAAAATAAGAAATTAAAGAGGTTTGTACATTGAACAAGTGTACAGAAACTATACATTGCCCAAGTGTACAATCTTCTGAGATTTTAAAATTTAATTTGTAAACTTTACCAAAATGTTTTTTTTAAAGATTTTATACCTGAAATCTGAACACTTGACATTTAAAGTAAAGATTTTTTTGTAATTTAATTACATTATATAATTTTGAAAAAGTTCATAAAACTGAAAATAAATATTTAAGATAAAGCAGCCAAATGATGAAAAATAAGAACATACAAATTTGGAATAGAAATCAGTTTGATATTCTAGTCTTATATTAAAAAAATTGTTAAAAATATTGTGAAGAATATGAAAAAGCAAGCAAAGACAGCTCAAAACGTAGCAAAACAACATGGTGAGATAACAGCAGAAAGTAGTAATAGAGTGCAATGGCAGACCTACAGTCAGAAGTGTGACCAACTGGATGATTCATTCTCATGAATGAAAATCACGGGTAATTATTAAATCACCCAAAACTCTAAAGCCTGTAAAAAAGGCTTGCTCTGACAATCTCCATTTGTCAAAAAAATTCAATAAAGTCAAGGTTTAAATCGTTCAGATCAGTACACATAGGGTCATTACAAGTCCTATGTCAGAAAGTGTGGACTTAAAGGTTGAAATCAATGGCGCCAAAAGAGGTAGGATGACTTCTATTCGCCATCAGCTCAGTTCTGCCAACTAGTTAGTATCAGTGTTAGCACCCAACCTAACTCTCACTTATAACTCAAGTGTTAGTATATTAGTTAGGTGTTAGTGTCTTATACTCAAGCTTATTACCAATTCTCAAACCCTGAACCATCCCCCCCATGTTGACAGCACAGAACCAACAGAAAATATCAGCCATAGAACCCCCACAGGTTGATCAAGATTATTTCAATAGTCATCAGTAAAGCAGATCAATCAGTAAAAATATCAAACATTTATATATGTTAAAGATTCCAGCTACAAGATTACAGGTCAAGTTGAACTTAAAAAGCTTCCAAAGACAATATGTTGGCCATCTTAATTTTTTACAAAGTATTAACTTAAAGACTCAAAAAGCACACCACCATGGTCAAAAGAAATGTGCTTGTACGTATAATAGTGATGTAGGAGCCATTCTATTACCAGTTTACTGTGCCATCTCAACGTTATAATTTTGAATAATTTAGAGGAATTTTAGAATTTTTTGAAGTGTGTGTACCATGAAGTAACAAAAGCTCTACATTTTGACACCCAAACATGTACACACAGACAATTTGGCATTTAAAATATAACATTTTGTACATTGAACAAGTGTACAGTCACTGCACATTGCGCAAGTGCACAAATGTTAGGAAATTATAAATATTTGGTTTTTAATCTATCAAAGATATTTGATTTTTGAACCAAAAATTGTGTGTACAGTTAACCTAACAACACTCTATAATTTAGACCCAAATGTGTACACACCAACAATTTAGCATGCAAAATATGAAATATTTGAGATTTTGGAAAATTGAAAGTTTGCCAAAATACTGTTTAAGAATTTAAATTAAGAAAGAAGTTTGTAAGTTGAACAAGTGTACAGGAACTGTACATTGTCCAAGCATACATATGTTTGAAAATTTCAAAATTTTGTTTCAAAACTTTACCAAAGATGTATGTTTTTGAATTTTGAACCATAAATATGTGTACAGTCAACTTGACAGTATACCATAATTTAGATACAAATGTGTACACACAGAATTTTAACTTTGAAAGATTATTTAAGGTTGCAAATAGCAGTGTTTTTAAAATTAAAAATAGTTATGTCAGAAAGAAATGTGTACATTGAGCAAGTGTACAGTTACTGCACATTGCACAAGTGTACAAACATTTTTTTAAAATAAAATATGTCAACATTAAAACAATTTTGATGCAAATGTATAACACAGCAAATTTAACATCTAAAATAATATGTGACCTATTTTGTACATTGAACAAGTGTACATATCTTGCACATTGATCAAGTGTACCAATGAAAAAATTAAAAATATTTATAACAATTTATTGCACTTCTATTGTATACTACTTGCTCTTATATACCAGAGGTGCGCACAATGAAATAAATTGTATTTTAAATTTAGGTGCAAAAGTGTACACACCATGAAAATTTAGCGCTGAAATAGTATAGTTTCTGTACATGCAGTGTAAATATCCTAAATATTTAATAAGTGCACATAATAAAATACTGTTGCACAGAATTGGTAATCAAGTACATCGAACAAGTGTATATTTCTAATACATTGTTCAAGTGTACTGAAAAATGTTAAAAGCACTATCATCAGACCATTCCTGCAAAGTAAAGATCAGTAATTAGACAAGTGTAAAAATACATTGTAAAACCTCTTAGAATTCACCATAACTGTAGCTAAACAGAAAAGTAAATAGACCTCTAAAACCTTATCACCTTAAAGCTGAAAAAATTAAAAAGCAATTAACAGCAGCTTACGACATATTACTTCAAATAACTGCAACCTTAGGACTTGATCTAAATGCTACAGAAAGATATCACTGTTCCCTACAGAGATTACATAAACTACACCATGACAGATGACAGCAATAATTGCAACATAGATCTAACTTAAACTTTGCAAAATTTAAATCTGTGTTATATGTTCCTACAGAGAACATTAAGATTTCACCTTAATGTTGTAAGAAAAATTAACCTAACTACTACAGAACACATTAATCACCATATTACTAGTTCCTACCATTTACTTACAGAAAGTAACTAGTGGTTGTATACAGCAACAACTACAACCTAATTTATAACCTAACCAAAGCATAAAATCAAGCACTATCACTGCTTCTTAATGTCAGAGTTTACATATTTACTTTACTAAAAATTTCAATCTACATTACATTTTAATGTATTTACTATATTATAACTACACTTAAATGTGCCTCAGTATTCTATACAATTTAACAATGCCTTCAACTGCTATCCAGTTGATAACTATAGTACTTTAAATAATTTTTTAATGTCTTGATCAACTGCTATCCAGTTGATACCTAAAGTATTTTACATAATTTGTTAAGGCCTTAATCAACTGCTATCCAGTTGATACCTAAAGTATTCTAGATAATTTATTAATGCCTTAATCAACTGCTATCCAGTTGATAACTATATATTATTTTACATAATTTGTTAAGGCCTTAATCAACTGCTATCCAGTGGCTTCCTAAAGTATTCTACATAATCTGACGATGCCTAAATCAACTGCTATCCAGTTGATATCTAAAATATTTGACACAATTTGACAACACCTTAAGCAGCTGCTATCCAGTTGCTAAATAAACTACTCTACATAATTTAATAATACCTTAATCAACTGCTATCTAGTTGATACTTAAACTACTCTACATACATTTGACAATGCCTTAATCAACTGCTATCCAGTTGATACTTAAACTAATCTACATAATATGATGCATCAACTGCTATTCAGTTGACCAGAACCATTGCACCCTTGAGTGTTTAGCCCTGAAGATTCTCCATGTAGCACAGCAACATTAGGCCATAGCACCCTTGGGCGTTTAACCTTGCAACTGAGCCAGCATCACTTCTCTACTACAACATGATGGTTAAATGCTACACCTGTACTAACTACTCTATTAACCATCAAACTACTAACATTTATTTACTACTTAAGTATAAAGTTAAAACTATATTGTTTTTAATCAGTAAACTTCACTGACTGACCAAAAATGACAAATTTGTCAGCTCATAACATTCCAAAAGTCAAAATTTCAACCAAAGTCAAAGGTTCTTAATGAAAACTTAAAACCCTGTAAAGTAAAAATTTTAGAGCAAAAAGTAGTTATCTGTGATGTTAACAAAACTGGGTAAAATACCAATGGCATGTGTTATTGCATGATGGGTATTTTGAGAAAACTTATTAAATTCCAATGAAGTTCGTTATTAAGGTGCCCCAATTCACTTGTAGAATTATACCAAATGGAGAGTTTTGACTTGAGATGTGGCACACCCAGTGTACTGTCATGTCCCTGAGGTGTATATATAATGTAAAGCAAGGTACCTATATAAATCAATATATAAAATGGCACTTGAGCTCACTTCAAACAATGTGTAATAAAATAAAAGCATTTAAAATGACATTTATATACGTCAAGAGAAGCAGGCACAAACAACTAGCAATGACCTGAAGAAAGCTTCAGGCTGCCCCAACCCTCCCCCCTCCCCAACCTACCAACCCGGTACCAACCCAGAAACCTACCACCCCTCAGAAAAAACATCCTACTTCTCTTGGCACACATTGTTGACAATATAAACCCTCAAGGACTACACAGTTACATTGTCTTTAACAACCAGGTAGTGAGATCAACAGAAGTCCACAGCCAAGGGTAAATCTATGGAAGGGGAAAATCCAGAACATAGCAATCATGTTGTTCTGAGGTGGCATCTGGAGACAAAGGTCACCAATGTCTTTAATCTGTTCTGAAAAAAGGATTCTATAGCCACTCAGTAGTAATTCCCCACATTCCAAGGTAAACTTACATTATACCAAAACAAAGTCTTATTGAAATGGTTGTATGAAGTCTACAATTACTAGTTATCCAAGGCAGTAGATTTATTTACCGGGGTAAATGGCTGTATGGACTCTGCAACAGGAACCTCTGCAGCCAAGTGTGTTGACAAAAGGTCAATCAGAGTAAGAGGAAACTGCAGAACACAGCAATTATGTTGTTTTATTGTTCTGAAGTGGCATCCGGAGGCAAGGGTCGCCACTCCCTTTAATCCTTTACAAAACAAAGGATCCCGTAGCCATTCAGTAGTTTGAAACAATTCCCTAATATTCAAAGAGAAGTCTCAAATTCTTACATAAGGAGGAAGGTTAATTTGAAATTGTTATGAGAAAATGTTCTCAAATACCAAATACGTAAGCTAAAGATTGGTCCAAACAAGTTCAGTCTGATTTATTGAAAAGGTTGTGGGGGTGAATTCTCCCAATAATATATAGCCTCAAGATTGGCCCAAACACTGTAAAGCTTGAAGTTGGTGTTCACATCCATCAATAGTCAGGGTCAAAATGGAAAATGCCCTCAAGATTTTTCCCAAAAGAGAAAACTAGTCAATTTAAACAATTGTGGTTGCAAACAAAATTGTAGCAATCTACCAATTGTCCCAAACAAAAGAAAGCCAAATAAATTAGAATGGTTGTGGGGAAAAAATTCCCCAAATGGTCAAGAAGTTACTGAGAGAGCGGCCCAAAGTGTTCAATTCAAAATGGTGCTCTGGTCAGCCAGCTAGACTTACTGATACTTACCAACAACACATCACATAAACACTACATAGCCTTACACAAAAAAGCTTCAAATCTACATCATTCTATAAATACATTCCATTAAGCCACACTACATATTTAAATTACTAGACTTAAGTGCTGCCCTGTCTAAGAGGTCTTCAAACACAACTTACAATCCTTTACACCAACCACCAGTGACATTGACAATCTACAACACAAAACACAGTTACAGTAGCAACAAATCTTTTTATTTTTTTTTTTATTATTATTTTTTTTATTTTTTTTTTTATTTTTTTTTTTTTTTTTTTTTTGTTTTTTTTTTGTTTGTTTTCTATATACATATATACAATATCAGCTCAAGGTCCAAGGTATCACAAGAAAAGATTTAACATGATTTAAACAGAAAATTATGACATCTAACATAACATTAAATTTTCAAACGTAGATAAAGATTTATTTGTAAAATCCCATGTGCACATGTTATGTAGGGTAAATTTTTCAAAATTGGAAATAAGTTTTTCTCTGTGCTGTATTTCACAGCTTTGACAAACGGAGACTAGAAAGTGGCATCACTATGGCAGAACAAGCAGACAGTCTGTCTGTGATGGCATTATTCTAGCATGGCCCCTGCTAGGACATACCAAAACTAAATTTCCATGAGTGAAACCTCTTTCTCTCACTTGCTCCAGAACAAATGTGTGATATGACATAATTGTCTACATCAACATGTGCACTGAAATTGTAACATTCATCTGAAGGGCCAAAAGCGGCAAATTTTTGAAACCGAAAAAAAAAAAAAAAAGTAGTTTTTTTTTGGCGCAATCCTTTATCCATACAACACCTTCACCTCTCACCTCTCTTTGGTCTCCTACTCCACCACAAAGACCTTTCAAAGCAACAGGTCCACCAGCCTTCACAACCACAGACACCGCAGCCTGTGTCAAGACCACACACACTGCCCTCATCGCACCAGACACCGCAGTCTGTACTAAGGCAAGATGTACTGCCCTCACAGCACCGTACACCACAAACTGTGCTAAGGCAAAAGACACTACCCTCGTGGCACCAGACAGGTACACAGACCAAACCATATCAGGAAGCTCCTGCAGTGAAGCAGAAGGAGAGGATGAAGAAGATGAGAGAAATGTGATTGTATAGAAATACGAAGGAGTAGGAAATGACAGCACAGAAGGAGATGAAAATTCAATAGCCAACACAGGGAAAGGTGTAGCATCACTGAGCTCATCTGATGGCACTGCCACATAGGAGTAATCCAACAGATCAGGTACATCACTGAAATCATCCAGCAACCAGAACTCATCCTCATCAAGAGGAGTCTCAGAGCTCTGAAAGTACAAGAAAAAAAAAGAACTTTCAGAGTTTGATTTCAAGATCCAATCAAGTTAAGCATCAATGAAAAATGGGTCCTAAAGTTTTTGCCAGAGATAAAAATTTTCAACATTTCTCAATCAAATGTCAAACTGCAGAGGCAAAAAAAGTGGTACAGAATACTTAACCCCTTGACAGCCACAGTAAAGTTTCATTTGTGAAATTCATTTCAAAATTTCAGTTCTGAGTATACAATGTCAGAAATAAAAATTGTGTGGATGAGAAGAGTATCCTCTCACTATTCAAGCTTTGTATTTTACTTCATTCAAGACTTTAATCCCATATAAAGTGCAGTGTTCGCTCTCGTCAAAAATGAATGCATGACAGACTGTCTCCCTTCACTTGAAAAGGCGAGACAACTGTGAAAAAATGTGAGACATGTTTTGCTTCAAGATATTTGGAAATATTTAGTTCCAATTTGGGACTGTATAAAATCTTCTTTATTTAAATAATAAGAAATGGATGCTAAACTAAAAGTTCAAATAAAGAAACTATTTAATGCTGTTTTTATTTTTATTTTTTTTAAATTTCACTTCTAAACCACATCTTAATGGCTGGGTGCTACTGTTTTTTTTTTAATTTTTATTTTATTGTTATCTGGATTCATCAAATAAATAAATTTATAAATTGCATTTTTTTCTCTTTTCTTATATATATATATATATATTTTCCCCTCCGATAATAGACGAATTTCTTTGGTCAGTAGTTGTTTTGACTGTTTCGTATGTGACACTAAAAGCAGAAGACGAGCTTAAAAATCGACAAGTATGAAAATCTCGCAAGAATACATGAATTCTCATATGAATTACTGTTAGCTGGATATATAAAATAAACTAAACTACTTTTCATGCTTTTCTCATCCATTTCTATGAGGAAATATGTACGTCGTCGCTTCCGATAATAGATAAATTTCTTCAGTCAGTTTTGAGTGTTTGGCCTGGTAGTGACAGCACAGACGCGTTAGTGAGTTGGTTTTGCGACAACTCGCCCCAGAGTGTGTACAAACTCGCGAAATCGCGCTCGAGAGTGAACACTGAAAGTGTGAACTGGAATGACTTATTCACTCTTACAACCACAGTTCCATTGTAATTTAGATTTTAATCTCATTAAAAATGTAACTTTAATTAATTTATAAACCGTTAAACCACTGTTACATGATGGATGGCTAGGATCTCATGTGAAGTTAAATGATTTGTACACAGTTTTAACTTATTGTATGTTGGATGGTTAGAATCACATTGGAGATGTGGAGGTGTGACTAATTGTAAAAATTTTATTGTAATTTAACTTTTTGTAAGTTAAATACTTACCTTATCCTCACTAGTGCTTACGTGTTAGCGGGAGCAAACAAGTACGACCAAACGAGAATATTTTTAAAATAAATATTCTTGTCGGTACCAGTATGGATACGCATGACCGCGCATGCGCGTGTACTGGAAGAACCCCGTTAAGCCTCACTTTAATTTTGGGAGTCAATGTAATACATTGCAAACCCAAAAATTTTGAAAATGTGGGGTTGGATGGGTGGGAATCCGAATCTAGTGAGGATAAGGTAAGTATTTAACTTACAAAAAGTTAAATTACAATAAAATTTTTACATTTTATTGCGTAAAATACCCTTACCTTATCCTCACTAGTGCTTGATTACAACCATACTGGTGGTGGGATTTTTAATATTTTTGCCACCAAAAGCAAGTATAACCAAATGAAAAGACAAAGTACGCATCTCAAGAAAACTTGAGAGTACCAGACTATAGTATGCAGTAAAAGTAACTTAACAAAATAACATTTAGTAGTTATATATGTAAGCACTACCTGGCAACCTTCCCAAAGGTGCCTTGGCCCTGCATGTACTAATCTCAAATACACTTGTGGTGATAAGTACAAGAGTATGATAGGCATACTAAGCAAAATAACAAAATAACCTATGTAGTTGTATTCTGTTATTAAGTAAACTGGACATGTCAAGAATAGGCATTGAGAACTTCCCAATGTGCTCTTTTATATGGATAAGACCACCTCTTATCCCATTCCTTGGGCCTTTCCACCAGATCAGATGTTTCCCCAAAAACATGATTGGGTATTCTCAATGGGCTTTCAGGTACCACTAAAAGGTGTGATCTGGCCATTGGAACTGTACATATACATTCAATTACTGTAATGTATCATACCATACACCCCTTATAAAGGAACCACCTGATGATACTATAGTTCCAATGATTAATCTGACCTTTATTAGACTTCCACGTCAGAAGTTAAAGTAAAACTGTGGAGTCTGACTTCCAGCCATAAAAGGAGCAAATTGGGCCAAGGAAACATTCTAAGTTTCAAGGTCAAATACTTGATCAGCTAGAAGAAGTGTCTGCCTGTTGACATGGTAGGTATTTGAATGCCTCCTGAAGAGTCCATACATATACACACATGTATAGTATAACGCATATTCCCCTATATAAGATCTGAAATATATCCAGATAAAATCTTAGAGCTCTAAAAGTCATATCTTCAGACAAAGAATGATCTAGACTTAGCATAAAAGCAGGAATGAAACCAGCTTGAACAATATTGTGACCCACTGAGGTCCTCTGTTCACTGTTATAAGTACTGATGAAGGAGAAACTGTGAACTCCTTCCAGTTCTGTGTTCAATGAGTTTGAAAGACAAAACACCCTCACCTCTCTATCTACCCGAGGCTAAGGTCATGGATTCAGATGATTCAAAAGAGACTTTGTCAAGACTAAGAATAATCAAGACAAGTCCAAAGAGAGTAAAAGGTATAGCACCATCCTTCATTGGTCCATCCTCATAAAAACCACAATCAATCCATTCAGTCCATTACTATGAATGATTTCAACAATGAACTTAAATGAAACACATCTATCAGTCTACTGAGTTCATAAGAATGAATGATTTCCACAGTGAACCCACCTGGAAAACCATGTATCTATCTATTGAATTCATACCTATGAATTACTTCAATAGTGAATCCAAATGAAAACCCCATATATCAGTCTATTGAGATCATAACTATGAATGATTGTAGTAGTGAACCCAAATAACATAGCAATAACATCACTGCATCATGTCAGTGAGGTAGAAACCAGCTTTTGGCTGTGAATCAAAGGCTCAAAAAACTGCTATTGAGAAGAGAGGAGGATACTGGAAGTCCAACTGAATCTCTTTGCATCAGATTCAAAAAGAACTACCTTGACCCTTTTTTTTTTTTTTTTTTTTTTGGCAGGCTATCTTGACTCTATTTGATAGCTGTTCTGTAGGGCAAAAGTGGTTTGGAGAATAAGTCAAATAGATCCCAAACCAACACATCCCTGGTCACCCTGGGGCTCCTGGTAGTATGTAAGAAGTATAATTCCCATTTTTTGTACCACCTCTGAAATGAGAAATACTCAACAGTAGGATACTCAATACATCTACCGCCATTGTATTGCATTGTATTAGGGTATTAGACTGGAGAAATAAACACAGATAGTTTGTTCTTTATCCTTGAAACAAAACTATCTCTCCTTGCAGTGTGCCAAATTGGCAAAGAATGCGAAACTATAGGATGAAGGACATTCTGTTTGAATGGCTTATCCCTGTATGAAAAGAGGTTGACATCCCACCTTGACAGCCCTAATTATGGTGGGCCCTCAGACAGTGTTATGGGCTTCCCAAGGACCATTAGATATCAGACCATCAGCCACATATGCAATGAATGGGTCCCTCTTGTTAAGATAAGACAACACTGTGCCATGCCATTATCTGAAGTTTTGAAGGTGAATCTGAAACATTATCAGAAATGCAACCTTGAGTACTTCCTGGTTTCTGGTTTCCAATGGAATTTCCAAGCAACCTTTATGTGAAGAATGTCCTTTGGGCTAGCATGCTGTAGGTTATGGATACCTATAAATGACATTAGAATTCTGGGAATGGAATTATGCTAACAAACTTGCATATACCCATCCATAGCCTTCTGAATACCCTCTCCTTTAGGGCACTAAGACCTGGTAAGACCTCTGTGATTTTACACCAAAAAACAGATATATTTTCAAAAGTATGAACAACATATCTGAATGAGTAAAGATTGTGAATATTTATAGGTTCTAAAACACTATAAATGACCTAAGAATTCTGGAATGGTTGATCAACTTGTATGTACACCATCCATAATCTCAATAGCCCCACTTCCCGTCCATGGGGACACTTCACCCTTGCCATGGTTGAATCAGAAAGTGATGTGATGGGATGAATTCTGACAACAAACTTATCACCCCATGTACAAAGTATCCCTAAACTTCTCAAATATCAGACTTATTTCTACAGGGACACTTCATCCTTGCCAAGGTTGAATTTGTCATCAAAGAAGTGGAAGTGTTTTATTGGGATGAGTTGTAACCCCATAAGCTTATCACCCACTGTAGTTCTGTACACAGGCCACTAATTGCTTCGATTTCTACAAGCAAATATGTGATGGTGACAGCATATAACCAGTGGTCCAATACTGATGAATGTGGAGCTACACGGACAAATTCGAATGGATCCGTTGCTGTACCGAAGTGTAGGGAAGTGAACTGAAAAGAATGACCTATGACAGGGTGCATTCTTCCACCAGCAAACAAATAATGAAGCATAACACTTTGATGTACCTGGGGTTGAGGAAGAACGCGTCTGATAGATGTAACGCGACTACCTATCCACCTCACAAATGGAGTACCGATTACCTTGGAATTTGCATTGTCAGAGCCGTGTGATGCTTGATATATACACTACCATCTCAGGTCACCAATATACTGTAAAACTGTAGGTTGTACACATGTTACTGAGATTTACTGAACATATAGAAGCATTTGAAGCCCACTTCGTTTTTATTGTCGTTTCCTGTCAGAATATATAACCGCTATGAATTGTGGGGATTCTCGACAATTCGATAAGGTAGTTCCAATGTTAAACAGCATTGCAGAATGTGCCCAACTTCGAAATGAGATTCGTTTTAAAATAGATGTTGCAGTAAAACAACCTCCACATCATTTCTTTAACTTGGTTGTCACTTCCCCTCTGGTGAATTGTGATGCATTCTGTTAATTCTTGTCTGTTGTAACACCCAATACCCTGTGACATACTAGAGTATATGTGATATTAAACAAGTTCACGTTGCAAATTCCTTGCCATTTAATGCCTCTTCTTTAATCTCTAAAACTTTCCAATAAATGAGAAGAAAGACATTAGATCTGAATGTAGGTGAGCAGTGATTCAACTTCTAAATGAAAAGCTGGTCCACTGGAAGCAAACAAAACCTTGCAGTATTTCTGCATGTGAAAACTGCTGGTGTGTTCTCCTTGATCTCAAGTAGTTTCTATCGAATCTACAGAGTTGTTGCTTGTTTCCTGTTCAAGTTGTCCTCATGAAGCTCTCCCAGTCGTGGATAACTTGTCTGAAGTGTGAGAGGACTAAGAATGCCAGATTTGAAGTGACATTCTAGTTCCTAGCAAGAAACATTAACAGCATGATCGTCTTCTTCTGTTGTTGTAAGTAACTGACCAGTGAAATTTAATTTTTTACCCATTCTGATCAGTTTGAAGGAAATCTGTCCTGACCAAGTGCATTCTCTGCCGAGTTTACTCTACCAGTGGAAGCCCTGCTATTTGCTTGCAGCTGAAGTTCCTGTAAGTTGTAGTTGTGAAACCATCTGATGAGAATAACATTATTCTTGAACCATTCTTCTATTACAGGGTTGCCTCTGCCATATTTACCTCACTAGAGGAGACAGAGGAATTACTCTTTTGCGAGATGAAGATCTTATTCTGGCCACCTTCTGCCTCAAAGAAGAGATCCGTGGTAGTACTCTGAAGAGGTAGATCTTTTGAATTGCAGTCTCTGTTACAGGGGTTGCCTCTGCCATATTTAC
Organism: Sabellastarte sp. h YS-2021; assembly: GCA_964017235.1. Classification (NCBI taxonomy): domain Eukaryota; kingdom Metazoa; phylum Annelida; class Polychaeta; order Sabellida; family Sabellidae; genus Sabellastarte; species Sabellastarte sp. h YS-2021. The sequence goes on along the minus strand of OZ024939.1, from coordinate 21,343,373 downwards.
CTCACTAGAGGAGACAGAGGTACTACCCTTTGTAAGATGAAGATTGTATTCTGGCCACTCTCCAGGAAGAGATCTGTGAAGAGGTAAGAATTGCAGTTTCTGTCATCTTTCCTCTGTATTAAATAAGCAATGAAGCAGAAGACTTAATATGAGGGCCTTCTGTCCATTATACGACTGTTGATTACTACCCTTTTATGAGATGTAGTCTTTATGAAGAATTGCAGATTCTGTCATCTTCCATCTGAATTAAATAAACAATGAAGCAGAGATTCTTCTGCATAATAAGAGTGTTGATGGACCGTGCATAGCTTCTAGACGTGCTAGTATAAGCTGCAGAGGTCAGAAGGTGAATTCTTTTCTCAATGTCGAGGAAAAACTTCTTCTTAAATGGCGAACAGGACCCTACCATGCAGTACCCTGTAAAAGGTCTGCAAGCGCCGCAGATCCAGCAAAAGCAGACTTCTCAATGAAGATGGCTGGCAAACAACAAAGAAAGAATAACTCTTCCAATTCTTATGAAAGAGTGAATTCTTTGCAATAAAAACATTCTTCACATCTTCTTCCTCGCCAGCCATGTTGAAATTCTTCACAAACGAAGATTGTGTCAAACGATGTTTACTCCCTCACGACCAAAATAAAAGTGAGGCTTAACGGGGTTCTTCCAGTACACGCGCATGCGCGGTCATGCGTATCCATACTGGTACCGACAAGAATATTTATTTTAAAAATATTCTCGTTTGGTCGTACTTGTTTGCTCCCGCTAACACGTAAGCACTAGTGAGGATAAGGTAAGGGTATTTTACGCAATAAAAAAACAGCTTAACTATTATCAGGCATTTTGGATGATCAGAATTTGACTCCAAAATAAGTTATGTTAACACTTTACAAACAGCTACAATGTCAGTTTAAATGTAAACTGTTAATTATGTATTTTAGATTAAATGAATCCCGTTCAAAAGATGTGAACCTGTGATGGTAAAGTGTTTGTTTTACTTTTACATGTGTAATATGAGGTGCAAGTACAATATTTAAATTATCATTATAATCAGGCAAGAAATTATTTGCAAAACACACACTTGGCAAACAACAATATTTTTTTTTACTTTATTGTGCATATATTTTAAAATGTATTTATGTATTGGTATTAACAATTTGAAAATAATTTGTTCCTGAATAAGAATATTGGTTTCACAAATCACTTCCTCACATATGGGACCAATTGTCATTTCATATTAAAAGGTCATTGCTCATCAAGGACCACAAATCAATCATATGAAACAAAGGTTAAACACTATTAAAAATATTCAATCTTCATGTTGAAAGGTTTCAATTTTGTTAAAAGAATAACCTTGTAACCTCCAATGTTGTTATAGTACAATCTATATTATACAACATTCTGTTTTCCAAATATTCGATTTTATGAACTCATTTCCACACTTCTAAATGTGTAGTTCCTCATTTGTTTATACTAAAATACATTGTTTTATGAACCTTTTATTATCCACACAAAATCTCACTCTCTCAACCTGTTCAGATAATAGGGATTCTATTCTACTTTGAAGAAAGAAGGGCTCATGACATCCCATGATAAAGTCAAAAGTTTAAATGTCTTGAATGCTATACTGTGGCAGCAAGGGGATTAACAAATTAAACCAGATAACTGATCACTTAATCAGAATAATGCATGACTTTGGTGAATCACAAAATCAAATTAACCACAAAAGGGATTCACTTCAAAAGTTAATGCAACAGAAGGTTCAGGTTACACAGTCATCTAAATGCTATTTTTACTTTTGGTAATAAGGCATTTACTAAACATGGGGCCAATAATAACAGGCATAAACTTGCTCACAGAATTTAATGAATACTTATTTGTTTATGCAACTTTTAATACAACTACGTAATAAATGAAAAAATCCATTTTACTGAAAAGTATCCCATGTTTAAAACTTTTCAAATGTGTACTGATAAAATATATAGAGAACTTTACATGTTAAATAATTAATACTTAAATATAAATGCATTAATACAGCAAAACATCTTTTATCCAAATTGGTACATTTTATATCAGTCCAAACTTTCTAGCCACTTTTGAAAAGTTTAAAATAAATTCTTTTGCCACTTTTACAAACTATCTGAAAAAAACAGTTCACCATTCCTATAAATTTGAGAGTACACAAATTAAATATCAAAAACTTCTTAATATTTTACCTTCTTTTAAAAGTTAAAAAAATCTTAAATTGAATCAATTATTTATATTCAATTTTTCTGTAATACACACAACATTTTACTCTCCCAAAGCTGAATATATAGAGGTTTTACTGCATTAAACACATTGTAAATTGAAAAGTAGTAAAACTTGTACTCACCACTTCCACAGGCCAAGTCAGGCCACTCACTTCACCCACCTCAACATCTAAAAAACTGAAAGACCACTCATGAACAGACATGGTGACTCACAGTACACATCAACATGCAAATTCAATCAATAAATCGAGCAAATAATATGACAGTAAAAAACAATACTGACACAGAGTGTAGTCCAGCAGCAGTAGAGCAATCACAGGTGACAGCAAGAGCATATACAACTGAGAACTAAAGATGGCGGCCAGTGAGGCAGCTTATATAGTCCAGACACACCCACCACTCTCAGCCAATCAGATCGCTTACATTTTCCCACCAAAACTGGGACCTTCACCTTTACTGGCTTCCTATGATACCAAAAGCTCAATATCTGCTGTCAACTACTTGAAATCTGAGTCACCATACATTGGCATTAGACTTTCTAAGGCTCCATAAAACACAATCTCATACACTAAAAGGTCAACTGATGAAAAAAAGTTAATTTCACTTCAATAAAACTTGAGGCTCTTGTTCACATTGAATGACTTACATAAACCTTATACCAAAGGGATTTGGGTGATCCAGATAAATTAGGAAATATTTAGTCCTTTAGTCATTTTTTTTCACTCTATACAACAAGTGAGAATGATACAAACAATACATTCTGTCTATGGAAAAAATTATTTACATTTACATAAATAACAATTTTAACTGGAATTACCTAGAAATTCTACTACTTACTTAGGATGAATAATAAATGTACAATCACAAGTATTACTTGTACATTTGTGTTATTTGTAGAATTATTTTGTATTTAAATGTAGCGTACCTAGTGTATGAATTTGATAATAAATAAATAAATAAATTATTAATTCATCATCATTAAACCAGAGCTTCCATCAAATCAATGGATATTTATTCACAAGTATATGCTAACTGCTTGCAAAAGGTTGTCTTGTTTCATAAAGCTTATATTTATAAAGTAAAACATGTTACTCAAAAGTGTGATCTGTACAATTGAAACTGTAATTTTAACCTATTGCTTTGCTGGCACAATATCTCTCCAATATCCCAAGTTAACAAAATACTGAGCAAAAGTGATACTTAGGGGCATCCTATAAAAGACTAAGGTCAGTGTTTTTTGTATACCTTTTCAGAAATTCCTCTTTTTTGAGGTTAAGATGGAGGTATTATTGTATAAGTTGTTCTCATAAACCAGGAAGTACTAACTACAGGTCCCTCAGCTCTAGTTTAACTGCAGTTTTGTGATACACAGGAAGTGGGCTTTGGGAAGAATTGGATCCTTTACACTTGGCAGGGCTACATAAACACTTCAATTATCAGACTTTTTAATTTCATACTATCAATTCTAGTAATACAGCTTGCAGCCTCACACTTTCAATTGTTTAAATTGAAAATATACCAAAGACAATTTATGCATATTGTAGAATCACTAACACTTACTGCCATGTTACCACATAATTTGACAATAAACAGGTTTAAATTCACTTGAGATACTTTTACTGAAATTAAAAACTTGGGGAAAATGCTGATCCTTAATCCAACCTAAAGTGAGGGACTTAGTAGCTGCTATCTCCAACAATCAACCAATCAATCCATTCTTATTCACTACATTTGTTCAATCTATGTTTATGATAATAATTATAGAGTTGAGTTTTTTTTTGTTAATGAGTTGCGCTATTCCTTTGTTTCTTTTACCAAACATATTACTAGTTTTTTTGTTTGTTCTTTTTTAAGTTGAACTATAACTGAAAATGCTATTTAAAGTTGTCCTTTGACAAATTTCATCTTGTTTTACTACAGTAACTGGTGCCATATTGTTACAGTCACCACTGTGGCACACATGTTATTTACAGAATAAAACACTTCTTTCTGGGCAATATCGTGATTTATGAAGCCCGAGGGCAAGTGATATTGGTCATAAATCACAATATTGCCCAGAAAGAAGTGTTTTATTCTGTTTATTATACCGAAAGTATTTAGTATCCATCTTTTGTTATTTAGCAGTAATTATACACAAAGTGCAAGACTCTGCCTTCGCAGAGAATAGACACTATAAAATTATATTAGATAAGAGAGTAGAATGATTGTGTAAAGTCTCTTTATTTAAATGTGCTTACCAAAAAAATGAAGGTTTTATAAAGAATAAATTATAATTTATCTTGTGTTAATGTTTTTGCTAAACATACAATGAAATGTGATGTCACAAACTAACTCCATATACGTCATTCACTATCCAGTTCTACTGCTGAAGAAAATCAATATCCCCCCCCCCCCATCCAAGTTTTTGTTCTCACTGGTCTCGCTGAAAAACGTCATTATGTGACGTAACAATGACGTATCCAGTAAACAATATCTATGCAGTTTGTTTACATTCCAAGATGAAAAGGGCATCAGAGTCATATTTTTTACTCAAAAAGGGCAATATCACGTCATATTGCCCGCAAATGCTGCAATCTGATTGGCCGAAACTCACTTGAGGTATAATAATATGACTTAAATTCAAATCCTCTACACCAGTAAACATTTATAAACACTGGACATAACCTTGGCTTTCACTGTAGCAGTTATCAATACAATATAGTTTCTCCAGAGCTTTACAGTGTAGATTCTAACCACTGCTTTCCTCCACCCACAAAAAAATGTCCCCTTTGTGACATTATCAAAACCTTGTGGTTTTGAACCATTTGATTCTAACTGCTGTGATTGTGGGTTTGATTCCAGCTCTTGCCAACACACGGGATGCACTTATCGCCTGTCCCAATATATATATGTATGACCTGAGCTACTGTCAGGGGCATGTATCACTGACAGATTTTGGTGTGACTAAAAACTGAATACAGTATCCTGAAAGCAAACAAATGTTGAATAAATGGCAATTAAATGAATGTATATTGGCAAGGATGACGTGAATCAGTGAACTACTGAGATATTTTGTATCATTCTCTACCGATAAATGCAGAGAATGTGAGGAGTTTTAAAATATTCAAAATTAATTCTTTATATTATGTATAACATACAAAATCTGCGCCTGCAGCAAGGCCACAATGTTTACTATGGTCCAAGCTTTGGAAAACTTTTCCAGGCTTAAGGATGCAAAAGTTTTGACAAGAATTATGAGCAAATATTGAACTCAATTTCTAGGGGTTTTCACTATCAATGGTGGCTTTTGTCTAAACTGGTTTCATTGTTAAACATATGGGGATTGTTTACACTTTCCCAAAAGGAATTTCAAAGCAAAAAGGTCAGTGTATGTGCAAAAGTTTGGACAAGAATTATGACCAAATGTTGGAACAAAAGTTCCAAAGTTTTTTCAACACTGTCAAAAGTTGGGGGGGGGGGGGTGTTGTCACACTTTGGAGAAAAGAAATTACACAATGTTAATAAGAGAAAAGTAATTAAAATTGGACAACACAATACAAACTCTATTATCTGAACATGATGGGGGAGTGAGATTTTGTTGGATAATAAAAGGTTCATAAATAAAAGAGGCATTAGTATAAAATCACGGGGGAACTACAAATATGGGGGAGTGGAAATGAGTAAAAGAAATGAAGTATTTGGATAATAGAAGATTGGTTAACAGAGGTTTTGTACTGTACACTGAATGCAAGCTAGATACTCATTAAACCAGGTAATGATCTTTCCAGGATATGTCATACATGCTGTTACAAGTACAGTTAAATACAGACTTACCCTCTGCATTATATAAACAGATGCAGTGATCAAAAACAACCTTGCTTAATACTGCTCAGCTAGTGAAATTCATCACCCAGCAATGGCAATATAAACGTTTCAAACTCACACATTTCCTTTTGGGGCTGAGAAGTTATCAAATTTAATAAATAAACTCATTATTAGCTTCCAACTTAGTGGATCTGAGTTTGAGTCTAGTTTTACATGTTGAAATTGACATAACCCCCATTTTAAGCTTTGTCTCTGAAATCACTTATCTATTAATAGACATAGTAAAATACTTGTATATGAACACAATGGTGACAAGCCAGTGACATGCCCTGCCCTAATGGGCTTATTACTCTCTACATAACAAATATACTTACAGATAGGAGCAAACTAATTACATAAAGTGTTATTTCTAAAATTCCATAAATTTTTACTCTTAGACTAAGACTTTCAATTGGCATAAGTTTATTAAACTGATTTTAAACACTATCATTCCGATTTAAACAAACTTCACAATAATATCTATAACAGTTTGTAGTGCTGTACTTATGAATATCATAGACATTGTATTTCATCCTTAGTATCTCATTAGCACAATCCTATGATATCCTATCATCCAATTTTTATATCTCTCTGTTTCAATTTCCAGGGGCAATATACTGTTTCTCAGTTTACAGAAGACAGATTTCTTTAAATTTTGGAATATATGAAAATTGCAAATTTAATAAGTAAATTAAATTTTTATAAGTTAATACCCTATCCAATGGACAATTGCTTATCTGGTCGGCGCAGACCGGCCCGCCAAACGCCAGAAAAAGACGTCCTGTGTTGCCACTAGCTGGCCGGTCCGTAGTACTGTGCACTCCCCAGATGGCACCTCGTACTTCCTTCCTGTCTAGACAACCTGACGTCATAGCATCTTTTTCGTTGTCTAAACCTATTAGACCCCTAGTAAGCTGATAGCGGGGTCGGTGGGAGGGTCTTGTGTGTCCACTGGATAGGGTATTAACTTATAAAAATTTAATTTACTTATTAAATTTGCAATTTTATTGCGTTAATACATCCTATCCAATGGACAATTGCTGAATAACTACCGCTTGGTCGGCGGGTAAGTTACTAGGGACTTATGTGAACTCACAAGTAATAGCAAATTTTAAACCTACGGTCTAGGCTGACTTCGTCAGAAGACCTATAGGTCCAGGCCTGGGTTGACTTTAAGGTCAGGAAACCCTGCAAGGCCATGGTCGGTTGCCAGCAGCCGGTTACCCAGGGCTATACCGCCGTCGCCCCCCCCCCCTTTTTGCAGACCTGCTCTGAGGTAGGGGAAGAGAGGGATGAGTTCAGTCCCAGAATGCAAATAAACCTCCCGAAGGAAGCACGTCACACTTAATTCTTATGTACATGAAGAACTGTTATGCACATATACAAATCTCCTCAATCTAAGGGCCACTTGTGGATCTGCTGAGCAGCCACTACCTAACCCAATTGGTAAAGCTCCGAATCAGCACAAGCCCCGACCTTCATATAGAACTGTGTGAAGGTATTGTGACTTCAGTGGCGGGCTGACAAGATTGGATCGAAGGAGACTCCCGACTGGAAGACCTTAGAAGCAGCCAAGGCCCTGACATCATGGGCTTTAACCTGATGTTAAAAGTGGGACTCCTGGTCAGAGAGCTCATAACATAGGATCACAGTCTGCTTGATCCAAGAGGAGACAGTGGCAGGTGAGATGTCTTTGTTGAAACCTTTCTTAAAGGAGACAAAAACCACCTCCTTATTCTGCCTAATGTCTGAGGTCCTGTCCAAATAGTAGCACAATGCTTTGAACGGACAGAGGGACCTGTCAGACTTGAGGGATCTATCCAGAGTCGGGGCCAGGGCTGTTATAACCCCAGGGACCACACTGGGCACTCTATGGCCAGCTGATTCTAGGATAGAAAGCTGGGTGATGGATACAGGGACACCTTGGACCAATCGGATTGGTGTCCAATATATCAGTTTTGCCAGGCATGAATCTCACTTTGGCACTTGCCCGACCCAAGGGCCAAGAGGAATACCGTCTTGAAGGTCAAATGCTTCAAGGGGGCCTCCTTGATTGGATCAAATGTGGTCTTAGCTGGTGCACGGCCAGTAAGAAGTTCCAGGAGGGTATGCCACGCCTGCCTTTGGGTCTGTCTCTGAGGAATCTATCCAGGAGACGAGCGAGATTTCCGTCCTTACTGATGTTGAAGGGTGAATTTCCCAGTTTATCAACAATGGGTGACCTATAACCATCAATGGTGCTGGGCTGTTTGGCAAGCATGTATCTCACTTCTACGCTTGCCCGACCCCAGGGCCAAGAGGAAAACTGCCTTGAAGGTCAAATGCTTCAAGGAGGCCTATAATTGGTTCAAAATGAACTTTGTCAACTGGTGCAAAAACCAGGGAGAGGTTCCAGGAGGGGGTTCCCCTCCGGCCTTTGGGTCTGTCTCAGTGGAAGCTATCCAGGAGACGAGGGAGATTTTCATCCTTACTAACATTGATGGGCAAATTTCCCAGACTATCAGCAATGGCTGACCTGTAACCATCAATGGTACTGGGCTGCAACTTCCTGTCCTGAAGCAGGTACCTAAGGAAGTCAACAACTGACTTTACAGGTGGTGCCCGAAGTCCACCTGATGAATGATACATCACTTGGTAAAAATGACCCATTTGCCCCATAGACTGATCTGATTGACCCCCCTTTGAGGAGCCTCAATTCTTGCCACTGCCTCAGACAAGTCCTGCTCCTCGATTGCTGAGGCTCTAGGAGTCCTGCATGGAGATTAAGATTTGTCAGATTTCTGTGAGGGATCTGATTGAATGGCTGTGAACAGGCTGGGCAGATTGGGCAGGTTCAGCGGGATGTGGCTGGACATGGCCACTAGATCCCCAAACCAAGGCATGTTGGGCCACCCCGGAGCAATCAGAATGATTCTCTTACATGGGGAGTCTTGTAACTTCTCCACCACTTTGCCCAATATGGCTGATGGTGAGAAGGTGTATCCTTTTAGATCCTACCATGGCCGACTGAGCACATCCACTGCTGTGGCCAGGGGAACCGGTACCGGTGACACAAAACAGAGGTGACTTGTTGAACCTCGTGGCAAATAAGTCTATTTTGGGCCGGTGCCACCTACTGCATAGAGTAGAAGACCTCTGAAAGGAGAAACCACTGTTTGGATGGTCTGGCCTAGCCTGGACAGCCTGTCTGCTACCACATTAGGCCGGCCTGGAATGTGTCGTGCTTTAGAGTCACTTGTTTCCTGGCACACCAGGTCAAGATTCTCCATAGTAGGGCACAAAGTGGGCCCAACCTCATTCCTCCTTCCTTTATGTATGACACTACTGTGGTGTTGTCAGTTGCTACAAGTACTATCTTGTTTGAGCAAAGGTCTTAGAACTCTTAAAGTCAGAAAAACTGCTTAGAGTTCTAGATAGTTTATATACAACTTGCTTCCCGGAGGGGACCAGGTTGCTCTTGCAAAGTGCTCATCTAAGTGAGCGCCCCACCCTTCTATTGATGCGTCTGTAAATATTTGCAGAGCATGTTTTATTGGGTGTAATGGTTGGCCTGTAAGTGGACTGTCTTCCTTCAGCCACCATTGTAAATGGGGGTGCAGGGACCTGGGGACTTGGATCACCTTTTCCAGTGATTCTGGTACCCTCCAGTTGTTTTTGAGATGCCACTGTATGGGTCTCATATGAAGTCTGCCTAGATTAACATGCTTTTCTGTAGATGTTAGTAACCTATCAAGGACATGAATTTCCAGACCGGGCAAGCCGGTAGGGATAGCAGTTTTAACAGTCTCTTGAAGGCTCTGTCACCAGTCCAGAGTCGGTCGGAACCGATCAGACCCGAAGACAAACTGGTAGCCTACAAAATCGAAGTCTTGTCTGGGCTCCAGCTCTGATTTCTCTAAGTTCATCAGCCAACCAGTTGCTGACACATTATTTACTAGTTCCTGTGTATGTTGGAGACAAGCCTGGTGGGATCTGGCTCTCACCAACCAGTCGTCTAGGTACTGGTGGCTTCTTAAATCCTTGTGTATGACCATCAATTTCACCTGCTTGGTATCACGGTGAACTCCAAAGGTGCTGTGGACAAACCGAATGGTAGGGCCTTGAACTGGTATGCCCGACCTTGGATGTGAAATCTCAGGTATTTCCTGGATTGTTCTTGTATAGGTATATGGACATAGGTATCCCTCCTTCAACAGTTGTACTACCTAGGGTCCAGCCCCCAAGGCTTCCTACGTTCCCAGAAAGGGCTTAGTCTGGATCCTATAGGCAGATTGTGTGCCACATTTGGGACATTTGGTATTCTGACAAACATTTTCTGTCTCTCCGGACACTGGTCCGGTCTGGTGGTAATGATCCAGGTTAACAGTCTCCCTGCTCTTATTGCGGTCCAGTGGGGCTGACACAACTTTTCACCTTAATAGACTTGTCGCCCCGGGCCAGCAGCCTGCAAGGTGTAGCATTTACAGAGCAATTGTCATTTGTGAGACGTCTGACCCCTGGCCGGACATGATGACAAAATTTATTATCTCTCCAGTCAAGTCCAGCACCGATGATAGGTTGTTGAGAGGTGTGATAAGGGAAGGTTGCCTGGCAGTAGCTTGGAACACTGTCATATCCCTGTCATATCACCAAGACCACTGACCGGTCTAAGAATTCTCTGTAACCAAATTACATTAGGCAACTCTGTCCGGTACCAAGACTCCATAACCGGTAACTCGCTGTAAACAGTAAATCTCTGTAACCGGCACAAAAAACTGGCAGGCTGGGGTCACCAATGAATTTAGACGGCTACTGGGCTACATTTAGCCAGCTTTTTTTTTTTTTTTTTGTGTGTGTAACCAGTTAGGGTGAAGCACTGTACAGAAGGACTGTGTAGCCAGCACCCTGTTAATAGACTTGTGACCAGTTGTTGAAGCAAGTGTACAAGGCTGTGTAGCCAGTACCAGCCGGTACACTCTGTAACCAGTTGTTGAAGCACTGTTACAACTATCTTGTGTGTTGAATTCATCTTGCTGTAGGTTTCCTCCATTAATTAAAGTATTTCTTAAACGTACGTCTTATTTGTAGATTTGACAGTTACTGGGAAAGCCCTTGTGAACTATTTTTAGAAACACTTGGTGTTCGGTGTGTCACGTGACCAGCTTAGTGATTGTTCGGAAGGACACGCGATTGGCTGACTGGAGATGACGTCAGTATTCGCGTTCTTTGTGTGATGCTTTACTGGCAACTTTACAGTCCACAAAACCCCACTACTGACAACCAGGCCGGGTCTGCAAAGCAGGGACTGTAGTCACAGTAGATGTGAGTTCTGAAGAACGCACTTCCGACCTTCCTGGTCGGTGAAAACACGTGACCTGCTTCGTGATTGGTCGGAAGGACACGCAATTGGCTGACTGGATATGACGTCAGAGGTCGCGTTCTTTTGAGCTGGCCGGTCGGTTGATGCTTTAAAAGCAGAGAAGCCTGGGCCAGTGCGCTCTGTAGATGAAGTCCTGGCCGGTCTGAAGTCGATTCTTCTTCTCAGCCGGCTGTACACTCAAACCAGTTTCCTGGCCATCCACCTCCCTTATTACCGACACAAGTGCCGGGTCCACAAGGTAAATACTAGGTGAGGTCGGCCGAACATGAGCTTGCCGGTCGACTAATGCTTTACAGCAAAGATGTCTGGACCAGTGCGCTCTGAAGAAATCTGAAGAATTCATCTCTTGCTGCTGATGTACATATATATAAGCTTACCGGTCGACTAATGCTTTAAAGCAAAGATGTCTGGACCAGTGCGCTCTGAAGAATTCATCTATTGCTTCTGATGAAAAAACACTAATTACTCGAGCTAGGCTGGTGTGACTGATGCTTTACAGCAGAGAAGTCGGTACCAGTGCGCTCTGAAGATGAAGAATGCATCTTGCTTGGGGAATTCCTTCTTTACAGTGTTCAAAACTACGTAGACTGAAGTTTGCCGTGATTTCTATTTGTAGTACTAGAAAACACGTTTCTATGGTGATTGTAGCTGGAAGGTTACAGCAGGTACATACAACAAATAACACGGATAAAAATACCTTGTAAGTAGTATATCCATTATATTTCTAAATATTGTCGATCTGCCCCTAACAACACAATTGTTGAATGGGAGGAAACTAGAAAATGGCTGCCTTCATATTTCTCGTAGATTACTGCCCTATCATCAACACTAAATTGAGTCAACTAGGGAGCGTTTCCAGCAGATTTCTCGATGTATATCCGTGCTTGATATGTAGGTAACACTTTAACAATAAATTATTTGCAAATTAATAAGGTATAAAATCCATCATAATGCACACTTTTCCTTAAAATATCTGGAGATTGTTGAAAACACGTTCGCACAGTACACGCGCCAAACGAAAAAGATGCTATGACGTCAGGTTGTCTAGACAGGAAGGAAGTACGAGGCGCCATCTGGGGAGTGCACAGTACTATGGACCGGCCAGCTAGTGGCAACACAGGACGTCTTTTTCTGGTGTTTGGCGGGCCGGTCTGCGCCGACCGGATAAGCAATTGTCCATTGGATAGGATGTATTAACGCAATAAAATGAAAAGTTTTCAGTATGTATTTCATTTTTGAAAAAAGAGAATAAATTCTCAATTTTGGTTTCAGAGGAAGATTTTGTGACCATTTACTATGCATTAAGTCAGCAAATTTGGTTTTTACATTATTGACATCCAGATCTCCTCGGCCCTTTCCAAATTTTCTGGTTTGTTAACTGAATGAAGAAATTATTATATATATTTGATTCCCATGAGCAATCATTTTGGTCTAGATAATGCCATACAAAGATTTTCCTTGAAATATATATATTGCCCTGGACCCATTTTACATATTTTGCTCCATAAGTGGGGAGCTAAAAGATAACATATATATTTAGGTAACATCCAACCCATGCCCCCGTAGAAATTACCGAAACAGGGACCTTTCAATGTAGACTCACAAAAAAGCCTACTGCTTTATTTGGACCTTTTCTGCACAATTACAATTGTCCAATATCCATACACTAAAAGCAGTATTCCATGATAGGCCAAACACATGCGTTATACAAGGTTGTGTAAGTCCTATAATTAGGATCTTTGACAATTTTTAATATACCAATAGTTTTGCTCAACGCTCTTCCCCCTTCCTCAGGTAAGATCCTTTGCATATTCCTTGAAATCAAAGTGTACACTTGGTCACATTTTCACTAAGTTTAAAAACAAATTGGATAGGGTATTAACTTATAAAAATAGCATCAGAGATGCCCGTACCCCACAGCCTGGGGACATATTTTTCAACACCATGAGATATAGAAGTAGTATAACAGTACAAATTTCAAGATACTTTCAGAGCAGCGTCAGTTATATTAAGGTCCAAATAATGCTTAAGTAAAGAAAATAATATCTAAGGAAAAGAAATGTATGTAAAAATGAAGTATTAAAATAAAATAATTCAATAATAAAATGACAGCACTTATCAGTAAACCAAAAATGGCTGAATTATGGTTTGGATGTTTTGGATATTACCCATGCATACAGAAGTGGTAATACATTCAATGAATGCTTATGTGTGGTGTTGGAGAAAAGCCTGTGGCTCACTTGATGAAATTCCATCTGTTACAATGGGAGCTTGCAAAAGGAAATTCTTAATGAATTCTAATATGACTTTAACAGTGCTTAATCAACAGACAGACCCAAAGGTGCAACAAGATTTTAAAGGTCAATACAGCAAGGTCAATTGAGGTCAATCAGTGTTACACCATGACGTGGCACACCTAAAACCCTCAACCAATGTCCCTACCAAGTATAAACTTCCTACACCTTACAGTCTCTGAGACATAGCCTGGACAAGATTTTATAGGTCAAGGTCAATACAGCAAGGTCAAAGATCAAATCATGGCCACACTATGACGTAGCACACCTACACCCCCTAACCAATGTCCCTACCAATGTATCAACTTCCTACACCTTACGGTTTCCGAGATATAGCCTGGACAAGATTTTACAGGTCAAGGTCACTACGGCAAGGTCAAAGGTTAAATCAAGGTCAGACCATGATGTTGCACACCTACAACTCCTAACCAATGTTCCTACCAAGTATCAACTTCCTACACATCACGGTTTCCGAGATACAGCCTGAACAAGATTTTATAGGTCAAGGTCACTACGGCAAGGTCAAAGGTCAAATCAAGGTCAGACCATGACGTTGCACACCTACAACCCCTAACTAATGTCCCTGCCAA